>JANUSC010000217.1:0-392562 GCA_025200525.1 Camellia lanceoleosa
TGTTCTGAATTTTCAAAATTTCGCCGAAAACCTGCTTGAGTAAAAGGCTGAAATAAGAGAAAAATGTAAGAAATAAGGGTAACCAAGTGTGATAATTTTTCACTTATATGGTGATGAAAACATGATAAATAAGATATATTAAACCCAAAAAATTTGATTGAAGTGGTGGTTTTGGAAATTCCGAGGAGATAGGCATAGAAAAATATAATTTGCACCAATTAAGAGAAAACCATGCAAGGGAATGAAGACTTCAACTCTTTTATTTTTACCAATAAGAAGACCATTAAACACATCTGAAATACGTTTAGAACTTAAGAACATGTATTTGAAAGAGGAAAATAAAAGAGAGGTCAGATGGCTTATACTTGAAAGTGCCTTAGTGAAGTGTTTGCTCAATTTCTTTCCTTTTTCCCCATCCTCCACCTCCAAAAGTTCTTTTCTTTCTTTTTCTTTCTCTCTCTCTCTCTCTCTCTTAGCTGAATGTGGAGTGTGTGTGTGTGTGCTCAACAAATGGGGATGTAATGATATATTTATAGAGAATTTGGTGCTTGAAAAGTCCAAAATGCCCATTGCTTTCAATTTAATTGAATAAAGGCCTTGATTTAGTTTAAATGTAATGGAATGAGGATCATTAGCACCTTTGTAATTATGTATTTAATTATGATCTAGTTAGTCTTAGGTATAATTTAATACCTTCTAGTTACAAGTACTCATATCTATATAATAAAGCGTAACAATTTTTGAAAATATATAAAATGTATCGTAGACACATTTCGCTTTCTTTTAATCTGCCAGATCAATCCTAGTATATATCAATGGTTCGAGATATTTACTCCCCGCCTAAACACTCTCTTGCTCCTTAACCTTCCCACCTACCCATGTCTCCTCCTCATTCCTCTTTATCTCTCTCTCCTTCCCTCGTTTCTCACCCATGCCTCTTTCTCCCTACTCTCTCTCTCTCTCTCTCTCTCTCTCTCTCTCTCTCTCTCTCTTGCTTTTTCAATATAACCCTGACCACCGCCATCGAGACCATCTCCTCTCCGGCCACCGGACCTCTCTGCTTTCATTCTTCAACAGAACTCTTCGACCATCGCCATCGCTGCACTCTCTCTCATCCCCTTCATCACTTCTATCCTCTCCTCCTCACAATGTGACAGATCTTGTCGAAACCCTCTTGCCTCTTTGCTATCGACGCTTGGTAAGGTACTATTTTTGTTTGTTTTGATTTGCTTGTTTTTGTCTCGTTCAATTGTTTTTGCTAGGTTTGTCTTCACTACCATTGAACTCGCTCACAAGGTAATAAAGGTAATGTCGATTTCTACCTCCCCTTCTCTCGTTTGATTTATGATCTTGTTTTTGTTTTACATCCTGCTCGACGCTTTTGGTGCCTCATTTTTGGGTATCATGCACATTTTTTATCTCCTAGATCGCTTGATCCATGGTGTAGTGATCAGAACCCTCAGATTCCAACTCTCCATCTCGTTGTTCTCAAACTTTATCTCTTTCTCTCTCGTCGGGTTGTGGTTGTTTTTGGTATGTCAGGTCTGCTTTTGGTAATTATTTTACGGTTTTGTTTATGGGTCATTTAGGTTGGGTATCGCTCACCAAACCCACAAATTTTAGGGTTTTAATCAATCTAATACCATTCCATTCTCCCAAACCAACGTTATAATGTTTTTGAGTATCCCGAGGTTTTTAATCTTTAACTTATTTTCTCAAATTTTATTCCCAAAGTGGCTTCAAGGCATCGCCAACACCAAATCAGAGGTATTTTACATTAGGGGTGTTTGAACTTAATTTTGGAGTGCGTTTTGTTTTTTTTTCACTACAAGACAAATGTTTTACAAAAAAAAACAAATCCAAATAAAATATCACATCAAACCTATAATCATTTCTAACTTTTTCTCACAAACTTCACATCCAACCACAAAAAAATCCAACTATCTTCCTAAACACAAAAATTTTTCTCCAATAATATCCTACAACTAAAACCTACAAAAAAACCCACTTCCCAAACACCCACATTGTCTCTTTATTGGTTTTTCTTTAGTTCTTCAAGATTTTACATTGTCTCACACACACTCAATGGTTTATATTTTAACAACAAATTTGATAAAACAAAGAGGTATGGTTTATTTGATCGAAAACTAGTTTGTCTATATGTTTTGTCGACATTCATCATAATCGTTTCCAATTTTGTGTAGAACACTCAATGGTTTATAGTTGGTTTTTGATTTATTGTAAAATAATCAATTCTTACCAAATAGGTTTTTGTTTTCAACCTTTTTTTTCTTCCTTCAAAGTTCAAACATTAAGTGAACTAAAACCTTAATTTTCCTAATCGTGAGTGAACTAAAACCTTAATTTCATTTAATTTTGAAGAATCCTTGGCTGCTACTAAATGTTTGATTGCTAATGAATAGAGTGAGTGAACTAAAACCTTAATTTCACTTAATTTTGAAGAATCCTTGACTGCTGCTAAATGTTTGATTGATAAGGAATAGAGTTTATTGATTCTGAGTGAACTAAAACCTTAATTTCACTCAATTTTGAAGAATCCGATTTGCTACTAAATGTTTGATTGCTAATGAATAGAGTTTATTGATTCTGAGTGAATTATAACCTTAATTTCACTTAATTTTGAAGAATCCTTGACTACTACTAAATGTTTGATTGCTAACGAATAGAGTTTATTGATTCTAATTTCATGAGTTCTCAAATTATATTATTATATTCTTATTTTTGAATCCGTAAGTGTCTCTCTCTAAGACCAAAAATGACTTTTGACTAGAAACTCCCACAGCTTCTGTGATAGATTGGGGTTAATAGTATATTGATTTCTTCATAGTGGTTATCACTTGGCTAGTGATGTTTTTGAGTTTGTTTTATGGTTTTTCATGGTTGTTCTGATTCAGAAAAATAGTATAATGATTCCGCTTTGATAGATTGGGGTAAATAGTAATGTTTTGATTGGGGTAAATGGTTGTTTTGATTCAAAAATAGTATAATGATTCTATTTCATTCAAAAATGGTAGCGTTTTCCAGCTAAATTCTCAACCTTAGAGCTTTCTTTGTTTTTTAGAAAATTTGTGTTAGAATGTTTGGTGTCGCTTCCCAATAACTTATGAAATTTTTGCTTAATTGTATGTGTATCTTTTAATTTTGTTTTGTTGGGAAAGAATTGTTCGATGTTCCGATTGTTCTCTCACCTTCCCAAAGTAGGTTGGTCTCTCTCTTTCTCTCATGCAACCAAACCTCGAGGCTTCAAGGTTTGATTGTTTATCTAGGTTTAAAAGCTGGGTTTATTGTACACAAATTAAGGAAGGGAGATAGATTATAACATATACATCCATCCAAATTCCAACATATTTAACACCTTTGTCATTAAAAATAAAAGAGCAAAATTAGAGAAAAGTTAACCTTGAAGTTTTGGAAGAGGCACAATCTCAAAATAATCATTAAAGAGAATTTTTTTTTTTTGGCCAACTATCTAAAGGATGATGATTTAGAATGAGTATTTTGATAAACTATTTTGGTTCGAGAATGATTAAGTTGCTAAACTTTTTGTTATAGTTTTTGGTCTTATAGGTGATGAGAACGCTAATGTGTTTGGATAGAAACATTTGAACAAAAATAAATTGTGGTGGTGCTACTGCTATTTGAGGAAGTCATTAAAGGAACTCATTGTTGTTGATCTGTAAGCATTGAAGCCCTATTCGTTTCATAGTCAATTACTTTCATTTGTTGTGTAAGCTAATAGTGGTGTTGCAATAATCATGACTTTAATCTTGAAGAATAATTGATGCAATTTTTATGTGTACTATTTTGGACTCTTTGAGGCACTAAATGTTGATCTGTGTCTCTTCCCACGAAACTCTTTCCAATATTTCTTCTCCTATTCAAGAAGGCACTAAATTTTGGCAATGGACCATAATTTCTTATTATTTTATTTTCTTAATCCATTAGAAATTATAGCGATGTGCTTGACTAGATATTAATAGTGGCATGCAACAAAGGGCGATTTATGTTATGAATTAAAGTACTTTTTATTAATTTTGTTATTATTATTATTATTATTTCCATTTTAGGTTTGATGTTGTGGTTATATCTTCAGAGGTACTTTATTATATAGATTTGGGCCACAATTCTCTCTCAATATGGATTTATTTCTTGTTCTTCAACCCGGTTTTCCGCTGGGGTTTCAATCTGTTTACAGCTCTCCCATTTTCTTTATTTTTTCACCTTTGATGGTTGTGTTTGTTTTCCTAGCATTAAGTAATTGTGGTGTCTTTAGCTGGGAAAATTGTGGTGTTGTTGCTGGGAAAGAGCTCTAATTGTTCGAGGATTTAACCCCTGTTAACTAGGTAATTTGATTTCTCATTCTCTCCCTTTCTCTCTATCTCTATTTCTTTTTGGCTCCCCTTTCTAGAATAGCTATGTTCACATTTTTTGCAAAAAAAAATTAAAAATAAAAAGAGTACGAAGAATAATTGAGCAAAAAAAGAAGAGTAATTGAGTAATTGTATGTGAAGTTCGCTGACTTCTTCCATGATTATTTTTATTTTTTTTTTTGAAGTGTTGGTGCTGTGAATTGTTCTATTTTGGGGTTGGAATTGGATTGTTTTACTATGAAGCATTTGGGTGGGGCTATTGGCAAAATTGAGGGTTTAGTTAAAGTGCTGGTAAATTGGTGTTATTGAAATGCTGAATTTGGAGTTTATTTGGGTTACTAATAAATTGGTGTTTCATTTGAGTTTCATGTCTTCATTTAGGAATTTTGTTTCTTCCAGTGAATTCACTCCCTACTCTTTCAAAAGGAAAAATAAAATAAAAATAAAAATTGTGCTATGTTGTGTGACTCTTTTGGGTGTCTGTCCACTTCAGATTTCTTTTGCTGTGTTTCTTTACATGTTTGTACCAACTGTTTTTTTTTTAATATTATAAAATTTGCAACTTTCTTGCTATTTTGAAGTTCTAAGAATATATAAGCCTTTGGTTGGATTGTAAGGGGTGAGAAAAGAATGGAAATGACACAACACATCACACTGGCTTACTGTATGTAAAGGCATTGCTGTCATGGATATAAACTGTAAGCTATGAGATTTGAGGCCCCTGATCACCTATTTTGATTTATTTAATTCATTTTGGACCGTAATGCATCTTGCAGATAGTTTGTAGTTTATGGAAAATTTTACTTTCCGGTATGATCCAAAGGTTTAGTCATGGAATTCTTGGGGTTTGTTTAGAATTTCTTGGGCCGTGTCTGTTTGTTTTTCCTTTCCCCTTCTCTCTCCGTTTGATTGCTAACTATTAAACCTATTTTGCTATCAGTTTCTTCGTTTTCATTTTGGTTGTTTTAGGATTAGTTTGAGAGTGGAATGAACAAGATCTTAATTTCCTCATGCTATAAACAATTAATCAAGCTGTCATGTGCTTGAATGTTTTTGTTGTTTTATTTTATTTAAATTTTGTCCTTCACAAACTTTACAAATTACAATTACATTTTGATTCTAACATTATTTACAATGTTGCTTCAGTTGCCTTCATTATTGCTTATAAAATGTTGTCATTGAGTGTATTTTATTACTTTAGAATTGCCAATTACATTATTGCTTTACTTGCCTTCCCACCCTCTGTCTCTCCCCAGTTCGACAAAGGCAAAGGAAACTAAATATATTCTACTTAGCTTCCTTCGCCATTTTTTAAATACAACTCTGCGGTGATCATTCTTGCATATATGTGCGAGTCTATAAAGTTGGATCTCAATTGTGTAGTTGTATAAATTATAATTACATTTTGATCCTAACATTATTTACACTGTGTCTTCAGGCACGGGCATAGGCTAGTATATTTATATAGAAAATCTATATAGGTACCAAAGTCATCATCATGATCCCTTGATCTAAGGGATTTTGTACCAAGTGTATCCTATGGAAAATCCTATAGAAAATCCTAGGGAGGGGGGCGGTATGATGGTTCGCCATCATGAGGATTTAGAAGGATCCTATTGATTTATTTTGCATACAATTACATATTTTATAAAGATCTTCTCATACAAACTTATTTATTTAGGAAAATTGGAACACGTATGTATATATATGTGTAAAGGTACAAATCTTTCTAAATCTTTCCATATCTTAGATTTGATCACAAAAGTACACCTATATATATATATAAAGATGAGGTGGCTAGCTATAGTACTTGGATTTGGGGAGATTTTTCCTTGATTTTTGTGTACAAATTTTATCTAATTAGAAGATATTTGTGTACAAAATAAATCTAAGGTACAAATGTGTGTATATATATGTAAAAGTACTAATTTGGAATCCATTTGTAATTCAATAAAATATGAGGGCTAAGGCCCTAATTTATGAATTGGAACATTTATGTAGTATTTAATTTAAATTATGATTTGGGAATTTAATTCGATTAAAGTTTCTTTATTTCGGCTTAAACGTCGAATCATAATGAGAGCCAAAACTTTAGGATTTTTGAGCGAGAAATATAATTATGGAATTAATTTAATTATTATTAGGGCTTTGGAAATGATTCCTGAGTTCCCGGGTTTAATTAGGGCTTGCGAGTTTTCGGTCGGCGTGCGTTTTTGACTCTATAGCTAAAATTGAAAACACATGAGGAATCAGAAAGAGTTCAAAAGTGAGGGCCTAGAATAAAATTACCAAGGTCAGGGGCCTTACAGTTAATATTAAGATGTCAAAATAGGTTACTAAGCTGTCGGGGTTGATTAGGGTTTGTACAAGTTCGTTTACGATGCATTTTCAGATCTAGGGTTAATTTTGCAAATAAATGCGAAACTAAGGGCTTTATTATAAAATCTCAAAAGTTAGAGACTTAATAGGGTTTACAAAAGTTAGGGATCTCATAGTGTTTGATGAAAAATGCCATTAATTATCATAAGACCTATTAGACAATAAGTCCACCTATTAGAACCTATATGTAGTCCCCCCTTCCCCCCCGGTGCTGTTTTTTTATCAGTAAAAGTCAATTGTTAGTTGTTAAATTAACACCTATAAAAGTTAGGCTTCCTATCCTTGCATGACACCAAGTGATTGCTTCCTAATTCAACTACCCCTTACGGCGAGTTGAACCCATCACTTCCCTTTTGGGACTAAGCCCTTAAAAAATTCATGGTGGCTCAACTAAGTTAGACCTAGTTAGTTAAATCCAAACCATCCATAACATGCACTTTTTTTCTAGTTGTTCTTTAGGAAAATCAATAATTTGTATGTTTAGGGAGATTGATAAAGTTTGCTTATGATGTTTTGGAGTATGATCTTTTATATTTGTCTTCATTCTTGATTATAAATATCAGAATGGTTTTATTTTTAAAATATAATTGCCTCACATGTAAAAGCAACATTTCTTGTCTCTTTTGTACTATGTTTGTGATCTATTTTATTTTCTAGTATTTTCTTTTCATTATTACACTGTTGTGTCTATTTTTTGTAAATCTAATAATGTTTATTTGTTGTAAATTGTTTATCGAACATCATTCCTTTTCTTTTTTCACTTAAAAGATGTTTCAATTTTTTCAATTTCAGAACAATGATTTAGAGTTTCTATATTGATTTTTTTTTTTTTTTGATTTTAGAATCGAGTGTGATCGTTTTTCTTCAATTGTTTGTAAAATCTATAAGTCAAACATTTTCTTTTTCAATCTGTTTGTAAAATCTATAAGTCATAAATTTTATTGCATAAATAACACATGCATATTTTTATTTTTTATTTTTTTTAAAAGATAAAAGTGTACATCTTGAACAACCATGAAAAATATATAATTGTTCAACCAATTGGAGACTTGGACATACCTTAGCACTCCACAACTCAAACTTTTTATTAATTTTCTTACCAGTGCTTTTGTGACAACCCTACCTTGTGTTATGCTAATTAATCTTAATTGCGCTGATAATTATATGCTTGATATGATTTTGAGTGCTAATTATATGATCATATGTGTTTCTTAATTTGTATCTATTCACAGTAGGAAAATCTGTTCATTTTTCTGTTATAAAATTTAAATTGAAGGCTGTAGAGGTGTTAGAAAGTGAAATTATCTATACCATTGTGATTAGCATGATTTTTAGAGCCTATGGTGAAAGTTAATTAAAAATTGATTCAGATCAAAATAATTAGATTGAGTTGATTAAATTAAAACGATTACTTAGCCTTAATTAAATTTGATTAGGCAAGCATATGGCCCTATTTACACTTAAGGTTATTTTTTGAGCTCAAGATCTGAAATACACACTTGAGAGAGAGAGAGAGCGAGAGCGAGAGAGAGAGGGAGGGAGGGCTCATCCTTGAAGGTTTTGAAAGGAAATTCAAGAGCTAGGTGGATTAGCACAAGAACTAGCTTGAATTTGGAAGATTGGAGCTTCTAGGTTAGTAGTTGAACTCAAATTAAAGAGTTTAAATTCATAATTGAATGAATTCAATGACAATATGAAGAATTTGAGGTCCACATGTTCATGCATGTATAGAATTGCCATGAATTTACATAATCTAGCATAAAGCATGCTAAACATGAAGACTTGTGCACCAAAGTTTACATGCATGCATAATTTTGTTGAGCTTCATGATTTTGAGCATCTTTTGTGCTATCTGAAGTGGAGTTGGAGTCAATAACTAGAAGCATACATGATTCGTGAAGGTATGAAGCTTGAATGCATAAGTTTTGAAATTGGCAAAGAAGAATTTGTAATGATTTTGGAAATAGACCATGATTTTTGATAATTGATTTCAAATTACCTAAGTTTTTATGTTACTCAATGTTTTTCTATGTTTTGGCATCAATTTGCAAACTTTGGAGCCTTTGGGGTTATGTTTTGAAGCTCAAATAGCTTGCTAGAAAATCCAAAATTTGACCTGTCCACTTAAGCAAGGAAAGTGTTGCTTGAGGTTGAAAGTCAAGCTCCCAGAAGTTTTACAGAGAATTGCACGGTAGCTCGACCGGCAAACCTTGCGCTCGAGCGAACCCTGTTTTGCAAAACTCCTCACTGAAGCGTCAGAAATCTTGCTTGAGCGTAAAATTCATGCAACCAGCACTTTTATAGAGTTTTGTAGGTCGCTCGAGCAACCAAAGCTGCGCTCAAGCGGAGAGCCCTATTTCAGAAATTTTGAAAAGTTGTTTTATGTTTTGTTTTCCATTCTCTTTTATTTCTAAGCACTCTTAGGCATGGATTGAATATTGTAAATGAACTAAAGGGATAAGAAAGAGGCCTAAGAGAAATACACAAATTAAGAATAGATTGAATCGCTTGTGACCCAATATGTTATGAAATGTGTAGGGTTAAGCGCAAGGGAAAATCCATTGGTAGAACACTGTGAGTAATATCTTATTAAAGATATTTTCAAGTATGCTACTTTCCAAATGCTTACTTCTGTATAAGTTTCATGGATTTGTTAATTTGAATTGTGAACGAGTATTCGTTATGCCAATGATTGAATAAGGCCATTGGAATATGATTATGATTATGATTATGATCTCAAATATGAAATGCGCATAAACATGAATGAATTGGGCTCGAGGCCGTTTGACATGAATGAATTGGGCCCGAGGCCATTTGACATGAATGAATTGGCCCTGAGGCCGTCTGACATGAATGAATTGGGCCCGAGGTCGTCTAACATGAATGAAGTGGGCCTGAGGCCATATGACATGAATGAATTGGGCCCGAGGCCATTTGATAAGAATGAATTGGGCCCGAGGCCGTTTGATATGATGGGCTAAAGGCCGTTTGATATGTTTGGGCTTGAGGCCGTTCGATGTATTGGATAGAAATATGAATAGACCTAAGGCCGTTTGATATGTTTGTTAAGAATTTCATTTATGTAACTTCTTTACTTTGATATTATTCACTGGGTTTTAGCTCATTCTCATTTATATGTATGTAGGTAAGCAAAGAGATGTCCGAACCCAGCCTCAGTAAAGGGTGTGAGAGGAAGTCAAGTTTTGTGGAGTCAACCTGAACGTCTCACGCACGAGACTTTGTTTCTTGTACTTGTCCTTCCATTTTTCACCCTACTACCTTGGTGGTTCCGTTGGATCACTTATGCATATAAACTTTTGGTTTGGCTGACTATAAGTTTGAATGATCTTGTATGTACAAGATTCTAAGCTTGTTTTTTGGTGTGAGTTATTTATGAATATATGTGATGTTTTGATATGCCATGTAAGTACAGCTTTTTGGAAAAAAAATTTAAGTCTGCTTCTGTTTTGGCCCCATTATTATTATAAAATATGTTTGAAATTATTTGAGGCCGTAGGTAATCTCATGATTACTAGCTGGTTATGACCTTAACCTACAGGGGCAGGTTCGAGCCATGATAGCTTTAGCATCCCATTCATAAAAATCCAATACGTACTAGTGATGTTATTCATGCCTTTTGATTTCAAAATAATGTCTGAGAGACATTATTCCAACCTTTTAATTTTGCTGGGTTGTTTGTGTTATATAAACAAATAAACTATGTATAAAAGGAAAAATAGATTCACTAAAGAAGAAATGGACATATGGGAATCCAGCTGTATTGACCTGCAGCGTGTTATTGTTTCTGGGGCCCACATGTGTTGTTTTGTTTGTGTTGAGTGGGATGTGGGGCCTACATGTTATTTAGTTGGTGCACCCTATTTTTATGGACTTAAGTTCAGCTGTGGATTGTTCTTCTGCTAGTCTGTGGGCTATCTTTTAATGTGGGTTTTATTTTTGGTTTGATAATTTGTATTGGTGGGTTTTCTACCACTCCTGTACAATTGTCCATATATCTTCCCCCAGTACCCATCTATTATTTTTGGATGGTAGAGGGTACTTGGGGATAAAAATGATATATGGACAATTTTAGTTTAGTATTGTTTTGTTGGGGACCCGACTGTTACGGGTGTGTTTTTAATTAGTTATTTTTTATATTTTTTTTATTAGTTTTCCCCTTTTGGTGGGTTTGTGATTTCATTGTATTACCTGGGGTATGCCCCTTGTAAACGTGTAAGTTTTTTGTCTTTAATTTATGACTTACCCACCCAAAAAAAAAAAAAAAAGGTCTTTTGGAAATTATATCGCCAGGATACAATGTCTTATTTTAGAAAACAATACTAAGGCTGGTTGTTTGTTTTCTAAACCAGAATCTTAACCCAGAAAATTCAGAATGAAAATAGTGACGAAAAGTTGCACAGAAAAACTAAGTGAGTGTGGGCTATTGAAGAGAGTTCCTTATATGGAACTTGAACCGACATCAAGTTAGGGAATTCAAAAGTTGAAACTATTTCCCAACATCCATAAACCAATTAGTGGTTAGGATGTCCGAATTCGAAATCTTAAACTAATTTATTCAAACGGTCCCAACTTGTTTGTTTGAATATATATATATACACATATAAAGAACTAGAAGTTCCATCTCATGGATATCTTCAATGGATGACCTCCAATGGAAACTGGAAGGAATATGGAAAGTCTTTTCTCTATTCATAATAAATGAGAGCACATTCATTTGTTCAAGATTTCTATGTGGGAACCAAGCTCAAAATTTAAATTCCAAGTGAATGGAGGGAAAATGAAATATTGAATTCCCTCCAAGTGAAAGTGTAGAGATTTCTTTAGATTCCAATGTGGGAATCAAGAAAGGAAACCAAAAAAAAAAAAAAAATGGAGATTATTATTGTTATTAGTGAATAATATATAACAATCCCCTACTAATTTACTAATAAAAAATAAAAAATAAAAAACCAACAAATAAACTCAATAAAATAAAAATTGGGTATTTATATAACACATACTCGTAAGTGGACAAGCCTTGAACTTAGAGTTGAATACGACCTTTGAGATTCAAACAACTAAGAGAACTAAGTCTTGATCTTAGTGAATTCAAAACTCAAAACAACTATATTCGTACCATACATAGGTTCATAGTTCACCCTGGTAGCATGTTAACTCGGCCTTGCACAAATCCCAACTAGCAAGTACTCTAGGATTAAATCGGTAGTCCGTAAATAAGAGGCCCTTACTTCTATACTTGCAAAGGCAAACTCATCTAGAATGTTCCACAACCTCTCTATTGTCCCACCGAAGTTATGAGTTACGTTAAGGATTTAAAAGTCCAACCTTTGAATTGTGGAATATTGAGTGCATTAATTAGATATGAAACTTTGTTTGGAATAGCATTAACCCCCACTATTCACAAGTTTATAAATGCACTTGAAATATAATCTCTCATTATACTTCATACTATAGATTTTAATTAAAACCTTTGAACTCTAAAATGGTGATTATCTGAGTTATACAAACATCAACTAATTAGAGCAGGCTACAATAAAAAATCTATTTTTTAAGTAACTAGTGATAGTCCTATATCTGTCATAATTTTATTGATCCTTTCACCACTAAGTGGCTTTGTAAGAGGATTCCCAAGCATTTGATTAGTAGGTAAATATTTGAGTAATATTTTACCTTTTCTCACAAGTTTTCCTATGTGATTGTATCTCATAGCAATGTGTTTGCTATTATTTGAGATTCTCATATGTTTAGTATTGTGAATTGCGGCTTGATTGTCACAATACAAAGTAATAGGCCCTCTAGGCACTTCAATAAATGGAATGTAGCTTATAAAATTTTTCATCCAAATTATATCTTTAATTGCTAATGACATAGCAACATATTCAAATTCCATAAAAGACAAAATAAAAAATGATTGTTTTTTAGAAGACCATGAAACTATAGAACCACAAATAATAAATAACCATCCACTAGTAGATTTAGAATTAGTCCTATCAAAAGCCCAATTAACATAACTATAACATTCAAGAACCGGATTTGTGCAAAAATAATGTAAATCATAATTCATGGTATATTTTAAATATCTCAAAACTCTACTAAGTTCCTTCCAATGTTCAGTATTAGGATTACTAGTAAACCTACTCAACCTACCTACAACACATGCAATATCAGGTCTAGTATAGTTCATAGTGTTAGGTCCCTTTGTGTTGTCAATTCCACGAACAAACATTGTTTTAGTTGTAATTTGTGCTGAGTCTTTTACCCAACTGCAAGAGCGAAGCTTTTACTGCTCGACTGAAGAAGTTGATCTCTTAGAAGTTTCAGGCGCCTGCAAAAATACTGGAAGTTCTGATTTTATGCTTGAGCAACGCTTTTACCGCTCGAGTGAAGTTACTTATGGGTTTCATGCACTTGAGTCACACCGCTCGAGAGACCATTCCATGGCTCGAGTGGTCTTCGCGGCCCTTATTCTCTATAAAGCTGCGCAAAAGACAAATTTTAGGGTAAGATCTTCTAGAGCTTATTCTTGAGGGCTAGGGTTTCTCTCTGGAGGTTGTTTGCTTGTTTCCTTTGATGTCTTGGTGAGTTTGCCTCATGATCTAAATCATTTACATCAAAGGGTTGGTGGATCATTCAATTCAAAGAGTTCTTGTTCGGAAGATTTCGAAGATTCGAGTGTGAATGCTTTGAAGGAGTTTGTAGCAGCTCGTTGTAGTGGATTCGGCATGGGTGTCATGGATTCAACATTAGACTAATCAATTCCTAGACAAAGGCGTTGGTGAAAGAGATACAAGTTGTTGAAGACAATTTTATAGTGTAGGGTAAATTGTTTAGTAATCTTGTGTATTTTCATTCTTTATAGTGGATTGATTAGTGGCATTTCACCAGTGGTTTTTTTTTCTAATCACAATTGGAGGTGCTCCAACTTTGATTTTTTTCACGAAAAAATTGTTTGTGCTAATTTATTAATTTTGAAATAACAATCTAAATCACTTTCATACGTGTTAGATAATTTAGATTATTAGTTTTATTTGTTTGTTTGTTTGGGAATTGTTGCAGTTAAATTTGTTTTGAATCACGAATCACGAATCACTTGGGTTTTTCAATTGGTATTAGCACGAGTCACTCATTCTTGTTTTTTTCATAAAAACTATAGGAGTGTGATTTTGTGTGATTCGTGTTAATGGATTTGATTTGCGAAGGTAACTCGACCCATAGACCTCCTTTACTTGATGGGACAACCTATTCTTATGGAAAAGCTCGTATGAGGGCGTTTTTAAAATCAATTGATGAGAAAGTTTGGCACTCTATTATCTATGGGTGGAGTGAACCTATGGTTACCATCGATGGTGTTAATATTCCCAAACCAATTGATAAATGAGATACAATTGATTATCAGAATTTGAGTTGGAATAGTAAATCACTCAATTCTATCTTTTTCTCCATTACATCGGAAGAGTTTTGTCGTATTTTTACATGTGAGGTAGCATGTGATAATTGAGTTTTTCGGACTGTTTGAGTGGAGATCTTCAGCTTCTAGTATTTGGCTATTTTGTAGGCAAGACTACTCGAGCGGTGAAATTATCGCTCGAGCGTAGAATTCATACTCCCAGTAAATTCACTGTAGCTCTGCAAAACTTCTGGGACTTCTCATTTTTTACTCAAGATGTGGAATGATCGCTCGAGTGATCCCTTCATAATTGTGTTGTTCGCTTGAGCAAAGGAAGTTGCGCTCGAATGGTCTGTCGGGACAACAGATTTCAAAAAAAGTTGATCCTTACTCATTTTCATTCCACTTTTCATACTCTCTCTCTTTCTCTCTCTCTCTCTCTCTCTCTCTCTCTCTAACCTTACTTTTTCGAAAACCCTAGTCCATAAACCCTAGATTTCTCTAATCTCAACCCAAGATCCACTCCAATCTTCCAAGGAAAGTTGAAAGGAAGCTTAGATTGACATTTCTACTGATTGTTTCGTAAGTTCATCGACGCCTTAAGTGTGATTTGCAACTCTAGCTTCCAATTACGAGGTAGGGGTACCTTTAACTCAATATATTTTCAATTTGAACGACTTATGTGGTAATTTTGTAGTTATTCATGTAATATATATATATATATATATCTATATGTATGTATATATGTATGGATTGTGTTATTAGTAAATGATTTGGAAATATGTGAATAATACTTTGTGATTATGGTTGAAATTATGGTTATGAATGATGATTATTGTAGTTGATGGTGTAAATTAACCCTCAATTTTTGTAAAAGAGAAAACCCCAAATTTTTCTATAAACCCTAGTTTTGAGACTTGTTCAATAAAGGGGGGTTTTGCTCAATTGGTTTCAAAAACATGAAATTTAATGTATTTACATGACTTTAAGGTTGAAATGTAGGATTAGGAGCTTTTCTCTATATATACCTTGAGTTGATAAGGATTGGTAATGAGGTGTCCTTCGGTGATGATGTGAGAAGTATGAAATTTCTATGATTTGAAATCATCTCAGGGAAAGTTAAACCTTTACAAATTCATGCATCATATGCATTTCATATATCTCTTAACATTATGATGAGGATGATTGTTAAAAACGGAAGGGGAAAAATAGTCTATGTGTCCAGGTAGTGAGTTGGGCTGGGTTTGAGTTGTGTAATGTAATTGGTACCCACGGAGTCAAGGTGCCCAATTGCCTTGTCTGTGCATACCACCGAATGAATGTGAAAAAATGTTTTTGAGTAACCACGGGCCCGCCGTTTCCGGAGCCAGCAAATGTGGAAAAACATGGTTTTGGGCATCTACATCCCCGCCGTTTATAGAGCCTGCAAATGTGGAAGGAAAAATGTTTTTGGGTGTCCATCGCCCCACCATTTCTAGAGTCGGCAAATGTGGGACTATTTTCAGTAAGCAAATCTATATCTATTTATGTATGCTTTGAATTCCAGCTCTTACTTGGGACATCATATTATGTTTACCACTCGAGGATATTGTGAAGAGATGGAACAATTTCATGCATTGCAAGATATTCACTCACATACATAGACGCTTATACGCTACTTCACTTATGTATTTCAAATGTTGCATTGCATGATAAAGGTTATTCAATTGGCTATATAACTTGTTAAATTCATCACCTGCTAAGCTTATGCTCACCCCCAAAGTTAACAAATTTCAAGGAAATGAAGATGAAGTGCCTACAAAAGGATGATTTTGATATGCAGAAACCTTTGTGGAATCGGGATACAATTCTTTTGAAACCCTGTTGGTCTTGGGTTTTGAAACTGTTTTGTAATTTTATATTTGTGTTGAAGTTGTTGTATTATGGGACATATTTTCAAAGGAAGTAGACCTGGGATTTAATTGGTGTAGATGTTTCTTACTCTTTGAACTGTTTTGTTGTGTTATGTATGTAAGAAGACGACACTGTAAATCTTTCAAAGGAAAAGAAATGTAAAGAATGTTATAATCTTGTTATTATGTATGTTTCTATTTTGTATGTGTTTTGTGGTGGCAATGCCAGGGAGAACAAGATCTAGGATGGTTCTTTTCAGGGCATTACATAGCAAAAGAGTGGGACATTCTTGAAACTATTCAAGAGGGTACTACTGCTGTTAAAAGGTCAAAACTTCAATGTCTCACCTCCTCTTTTGAAACCATTTTTATGCACGAGGATGAGATGTTTGATGATTTATATGCTAAACTTAGTGACATCATGAATTCTTGTTTCACACTCGGTGAAAAAATCCCAGAATCTAAAGTGGTTGGAAAAATATTGAGGTCCTTACCCGATAGGTTCCAATCAAAAGTGATAGCTATAGACAAGGTGTAGGATGTTGAGAACCTCAAGCTAGATTAGTTGGTTGGAAACCTATAGACTTATGAAGCCCATCTAATTTCAAAGAAAAAACAAAAAGATAGTGTGGGCTTTACTAGTGCTCATGAGACTACTAAGAACCCTGATGTTGAAATTGATCTAGAGTCTAAAATGATGGCTATGTTTACTAAACAACTTTTAAAAAATTTAAAGAAAAAGAAGCCTAATTTCAAGGACTTTAGCTCTAAAGATAAGGGTGTTGATAAACCTAAAGCTGTTCAACCCAAAGTTGCTCCGAAGACTAAAATGAAGACTATGAGAGGACAAGAAGTCAAGTGCTATGAATGCCAAGGGTTTGGGAATATTGCTCTCGAATGTCCTTCAAAAAATAACTGAAAAAAGTCTACACAGTGACTTGGGATGATGAAAGTGAGTCAGTACAAGAATTTGAGGAAACCAAATTTGGTGAAGATGGATATAGTACCTACATGGCATTCTACTCTAGCTTCATACAATCGACTCCCAAGCCAGTTGAGTTTGCTCGTGGTCCTAATCTACATCGTGCTCCTACCTATGATGGAAGTAATTATCTATATTGAAAGTGTAGAATGAGAGTTTATCTCAGAGCTTAGGATCTTGAAGGTTGGTGCACAATTGAAGAGAATGTTGAAGAATCGTTTGTGATCAATCCGGACACCAATCAAAAGGTGGCCAAGCCAACTGAGGAATGGAGTGATGTTGAAAAGGCTAACATGTTGAGCAATGACAGAGTTCTAAACACCATCCGAGAAGCACTTGCTAAAGGAGAACAAGATCGGATCTCTCATTGCAAGAGTTCCAAAGATGCATGGGTTGTTCTTATATAATTCTATAAAAGTATAGAGTCATCTTCACAACCATCCAATAATACTCACATCTGTGCCTTAGTCGCTCAACTGGATGCTCTCAAGGAGAAAAAAGAACTAAAAGAAGATAATGAAACCTTAGAGGATAATAACGAGATAGATGGTGAAGAGCTTCGACAAGCTTACGAAAATCTATATAGCGAATCTCTAAACTTATCCATGTTGAATGACAAACTCACTATCAAACTCAAATGTGAAGGTAAGAATGTCAAGTTAAAGGGGGAGATTTCTGAAGTTAAAAAGGATGTCATCAAGATTTCAAGTGATAGACAAGCTCTATGTGCAAAGCTTCTGACCTGTGAGACTGAGAGGAATGAACTTCTGAAAATCTGTACCACATATGAAGAGAAAATTTAATCTCTCGAGATGTCTCAAATTGCTTGGGAAGAAAGCTTTCGGTCGAAAGAGGAAGAACTCCAAAAATACTAAAGCCACAATTGATATGTGGAACAAAGGATCAAAGACACTTGAAGACATCATTGGTGCGAGCAAATGGCGGTGACAAAAGTGGGATAGGCTATGGTGATACAACGCAAAAAGTAAAGGCTCCTACAAGCTGAAGCCAAGGAAAAGTGAAGATCCAACATGATGACAAGCCTCTCCATCAACCTAAAGGTGGTATGACCAAAGAAAGTGAGGTAAAACCTGTTTTATTTGTCATCATTATGATAGATATGGCCATATTCGCCTTATTGTTTTGTGTTATTTGGTAGTCTCCCAACAAGTTAGAAATTCAAATATTTCATGGGTTAGGAGACAACCTTACATGTCAAGGAGGAATACCGGGATTCATAATGGTATTCGCAACGCTAAGACATTTACCAAGAATGTCAATCCTCCTTCTGTGAAGACCAAAAAGTTATGGGTAAGAAAGAGTGACCTAACTTGTTTTGTTGTTCACACTGCATTGAAAGCATGTGACTTGCACAAGTGGTATCTTGATAGTGGGTGCTCTATCAGTGTCCTCGGTCTTCCTAATCTAAAGAATGTATTGCTTGTTGACTGCCTCAATGCTAATCTTTTGAGTATTATTCAAATGTGTGACTCACATCATGAAGTGTTATTTTCAAAAAATAAATGTGAAATTTTGGACAAAAAATGAAATACTGTCACGCATGGGGTTCGCACATCTAATAACTGTTATGGGATTGTTACTACTAACTATCTCACTTGTCATTCGGCTATCATGAGTAATCTAGACTTATGGCATCAACGATTAGGTCACATAAATTTCAAAGACCTACCAAAGATAGCCCACAAAGAGATTGTAAGAGGAGTGCTCAAAATGTGTAAGACTTTAAACCAAGTGTGCGGGCCATATCAATTAGGGAAGCAAACTCGAGCCCCTCACAAGAAGGTGAATAGCTTAACAACCAAGTCTCCTCTTGAGCTTGTTCATATGGATCTTATAGGACCCACTCATACTGAAAGCATTGGAGGTAAAAGATATATTTTTTTAACTATTGATGATTATACTCGTTTCACATGGGTTATTTTTTTAAGAGAAAAATCTGATATGTTTGATGCTTTCAAATCCTTAGTCCTTAAAATCCAAAATGAACAGGGTGTTTTTATTGCTCGCATCATAAGAATCCGAACTGATCATGGTAGTGAATTTGAAAATAGTTTTTTTTTGGATTTTTATGATATGCATGACATTAAGCATGAATTTTCTACACCCATTACCCCACAGCAAAATGGAGTTGTTGAGAGGAAAAATAGGGTTATTCAAGAAATGGTTAGGGTCATGCTCCTTACTAAGAAAGTTCCTTCCAAATTTTGGGTTGAAGTCTTAAATACCATTGTTTGTATAGTGAATCGTGTGTATTTAAGGTTCAACACATTACAAACTCCATATGAATTGTGGAAAGGGCTTAAACCTAATGTAAAATACTTCAAAAGTTTTAGGAATAAGTGTTATATTTTCAAAGATAGACAGCCTTTGGAAAAATTTGACTCCCGTAGTGATGAAGGTATTTTTCTAAGGTATTCAATCGTAAGTAGAGCCTTTCGTGTCTATAATCTTCATACTTTATCTATAATGGAATCTATCAATGTGGTTATAGATGACACAGGTACTCCAATTGTATCTCAACATGAGGAAGAAGATGGTGACCCTCAAATTCTTGATATGGCACCACAATGTCCAGGAGAAGCACAAGGCAAAACTCAAGAAGGCGAACAAGCACCAACTCCTATGGCAAACCCAATCGAAAAAGTGCACAAACAGACACCACCACTGCTACTCAAGTAACTACCAGTGTCACGACCCAAACCCGCCCCTATAGGTTTAGTGTCGTAACCAGCCAGTAATCCTAAGATTACCTACGGCCTCTGAAACAGAATCACAAAATAAGGGGCTAGTGAAAGGAAATAAATAAATATAATCGTCCAATGAGCTGTGTTGACTTACATGAAACAGAGATTTTAAACATTTACATGCATATATCATAACATCATCACTATGCCAGCCAAATGCAAATTCAACAAAAGGGACTAGCCCCATATACAATATAAACGAAGACGTTAACTTGGTCACAAAACATCTTGATCACATTGATTTTAGGAACCTCCACGTGAGGCACGATGGTTGGCTTGACGAAACAAAAGCCAGACAGAAGCCCTTAGGCCTAGTCCTGCACACACTGACATATATATATATATATACAAACAGTGAGCTAAAGCCCAGTGAATAAGCAAATGTAAAGAGGTTAGTGAACGAATTACGAACATATCATATTCATAAAATAGATCATAACAGAATCAACTCCCATATCCGAACATAATAATGGTACATCCAATAGAACTTATCACATCGTCATCCGACTAGAGTAATCGGTTCCAGATACCGATTAAACACATCACCACTTTGACAAGTGGCTAATGAGATCTCGTAATCATATATATGTCATAGAACCGCATTAACAAGCCATCCTCCATGACTTGGGACTATCTATGGATGCCATAATTGATTTTAAACATAGGACATTCGTTCACGTAAACAAATATCGTTTCAGAAATCATAACTTATCAAATCACATTTGGAACATAATTCATATGAATATATCTTTACAATAACGTTACTCATAGTGGGCTTTCAAAAACAGTCAATCAATCTTCGAACGTTGACCTACAAACACAAAGTACATAACACAAACATATCTTATCATTACACATGCACTTGGTCAGTACGACTTAGCTTTCTTTACATGGATTTCTTATTTAGTCAATTTCTCATAATTTGTACACGTGAATCACATTCTCGGATTTGTCTTATAATTTCTAATTCAATTACTCATGTCATTTCTTAGCTTATTACACTTTAATGACTCATAATTCATGCCTAAATATGCTCAGAAAAGGATGGGAACAAAAATATGAACACAGAATGTCTGTCAAAAATATGTTGAATTTGGCTTAGCTGCTCGAGCGCACCTTTGGTCGCTCGAGCAAATTGCTTTGCCTACAAAAGTACTGGATGCTCGAAATGTTCGCTCGAGCGGCAAGTCTTTCGCTCAAGCAACTTGCAAAAATTCTGGGTTTTCAAAACGGAGTCTTGAGCTCTCAAATGCAAATTCAAAGGCAAACTCATGCATGGCTTGTCCTTAAAGCTTGAAAACTCATCCAAAAACATAAATACATGATGCTTTACAAAACCTTTGCTCAAAACTCATGAATTTAACCAAAATTGGGCTTAAAACTCCCATGTATGTAAGTTTATAAACCTCTTTCTTAAATCCCAAGTTTTTAACAAGAGCTCAAAAGCCCCATGCATGACCAAAACTCTTTTCAAAACATGAAATCAAGGTTCAAAATATGATAATTCAACCATGCATGTACCGATCAACCCACAATAACACCTTGAATGCTCAAAATCAAATTAATATGGTAAAACACTTCATATTTAAGCATGCAAGTAGAACTTCTTTCCAAATTCCTTTTCTTTGCTTTTCAAATCATGAAGATTAATTCCAAAACAACTTAATTCTTGAATGCATGGGTAAGTTAGTTTCAAAAATCAACTTAAACAACATATTCATGATAAAAAATGATGTATCATGACAAAGCTGTATATGCATATATGGTTTCTTCATCTTCTTGACTTCCTTAAACTAAAAACATGCAATTGATTACATAAAGCTCATGAATTCATCATAAAAACACATAATCTTCAAGGATTCAATGTTAGATTCTCACCAAAGGTATTGAATTAGTTAGATTCTTGCACTATATTGATGAACTCTAGCAAATTCTTCAACTTCTACCTTGAATCTACACTTCTCTCTCTAAAATAGAGTCTCTCTCTCTCTCTAGAATGTATAAACTCAGATTTTAGGAGCTCAAAACGATGAAGGGAAGAGCTCAAATGAGCTTATGGTTCATATATATAGTTATGAAGTATGAATACATTAATGAGAGCATTGGACCAATTAAATACAACTTAATTTACCAAATTGAATCAGTTTTTAATTAAACTTGCTAAAGTCTTCTAAATGTTCTAAATAACATATCCATGTAACCAATTTTAGTTTCAGATGCCAATAAGGCTTTCAATTTTCAGATCAAAGCAAAATTCTAAATTGATATTTCTATGAGTGACAGATAGAAAGCCAAATAGCATACAAAATACACAATAAACAGATAATTTACTTTAATCACTTAATTAACAGTCTTAATTATGAATTAGTAATTAATTACGAATCGGGGTTGTTACAACCAGTCCTATCTTGAAGCCATCAGCAAGGGTGAAACTGAATCATCTGATACAACAAGTGATTGGGAGTGTCTCTAACATGATGAAAACCCAAAAACAAATTCGGGAGGAGGTATCTCATATATGTTATTCTTTGTTAATTGAACCTAAAAATTTAAAAGAGGCCTTGCTAGATGATAGTTGGGTTAATGCTATACATGAAGAATTAGGTCAATTTGAACGTAACAAAGTTTGGGCTCTTGTTCCCAAACCTAAAGATATGAATGTAATAGGTACCAAATGGATATTTAAAGATAAATCTGATGATAATGGTACAGTGGTTAGGAACAAAGTTAGGATTGTTGCTTAAGGGTATACACAAGCAGAAGGCATTGACTATAATGAGACGTTTGCCCCTATTGCACGTCTCGAATCTATTCGTATTTAACTTGTTGTTGCATGCTTTCTTGGATTTAAACTGTTTCAAACAAATGTGAAAAGTGCTTTTCTGAATGGGTACCTAAAGGAAGAGGCCTACCTTTCCTCTTGAGAATGACTTTCAAAGGGGTAGTGTGGACAAGACCATATTCGTGAAACATACTAAGTCTCATATTCTATTTGCTCAAATTTTTGTCTAGAGTCGGCTAAACATGCACAAACCCCATGAGCATGAGTCTTCACCTCTCTAAAGACTCCTTTGGCACTGATGTTGATCCTACCCTTTATAGGAGTATGATAGGGAGTCTCTTGTACCTCACAGCAAGTCAGTCTAACATCGCATTTAATATAGGTGTGTGTGCTCGTTACCAAGCCTATCCTAAAGAGCCCAATCTTCTAGTCCAAACACATTACCAAGTACGTTAGTGGGACTTTGGGCTGTGGAATTTGGTTCTCGTCTGACACCATAGCTGACATCACTAGCTTTTCTGATGTCGAATGGGAAGGGTGTGCTGATGATCGCAAAAACATTTGGAGGGTGTTTTTACCTTGGGAATAATTTAGTTCCTTAGCATAGCAAAAAGTATAATGCCATCTCTCTGTCAATCGCTGAGACTGAATATATTGTTGCTGGGAGTTATTGTGCTCAAATGATCTGGATGAAGCAAATGCTTCATGACTATGGCATAGACCAGGACACTCTCACTCTTTTCTGTGACAACATTAGTGGCATCAATATCTCCAAAAAAACTGCTCCAACACTCTGGCACTAAACATATTGACGTTCATCACAATTGCATTAGAGAGTTAGTTGAGAAGGGCCTTGTTGTTCTTGAACATGTACCCACTGAGCATCAAAGAACTGATATTTTTACAAAACCCCTTGATCTTCTTAGGTTTGAGTTCCTTCGAAAGACCTTGGGTGTAGTACTCATAAACTGGAGATTGACTTGTTGCATGAGTGGTGTGTGTGATTGGCATTCTATGTGCTTGGATGTTATAATCTCATTATCATCTTTGCGCATAGATTTGTTTGAACACATCTCATGCTGTTGCGAGGTTTTTTGTGTACTTGTCCTTGGTTCATTTTGAATGTACATGCTCATTGCCTTCGTGATCTCATTTTGTACACATCCTTGAGTTCAACTGTTGCAGGGGTTTCCGCATAAGTGATCAAATTTCTCTATGAACTGCTGGCATTGGTGTCTTATGCATTACTAGATGAATTGACATATATAAGCATATCATGGGTGATGTTTAGTCTCTTAACCACCTACCATACTTTTGCATCTCCATGGTTTTCTCCTTAGTTCTTTGTAGTCAATGCATAAGGTAAAGGCTAACTCAGAGGCACTAGCCAAGCCATCATTATTTTCTCCATGCTTCACTGGTTTGATTTCCATACTCTTGAGAGTAAAAACTGCGAATGAGTGCGCAAAAGAAAGAAAGAAAAGTTCAAAAAAAAAAAAAAAAAAATTGACTCTTTGATTGAGGTTGGGCCTCCAATTTACTCAACAAATACCCTTTGTTTCTTAGTGGTTTGACTTTCCTCAACCATGTTCAGACTCTCTTGCCAGAGGTTCAGACATCCTATCACTACTAAAATTAACTCTAGCAATTGTGCCACTCAAGGATGGCGTGCACACACACACACATACACACACACATAATATGTGAGCTCTCATGTTTGTCACTGAGATGTTCATTCATATGCTACCTATGTTTATCGATGTATGCTTACCTAACATGCTCATGATATTCTGTTCATAGTGTCTATTTTTCAAGATTGTGAGTTTCATGATGTATGGATTATCTTATCTTAGTGTCCCATCATTGCCATTGTACTAATCCCTGTTTCGGGTGTTACTTGGTTGTATGAGTGTTTTTTGATGCTCAATAGGTCATTTTTGAGACTCCTGCAAGCCATTTGGAATTTTTCATACTGCTCGAGTGAAGTATCTTGTGCTCGAGCAGTCATTGCCTCCATCCAGTACTTTTGTAGAGGGTTCCATTTACTGAGAGAGTGTTTTTTGCACTCGAACGATAGGACACGCTTAAGTAAGTTTGATCGAGCGACTAACTCTTAGCTCGAGCGGTTTGCATTGTTTAAGGTTCTGTAACAAGTCCTTTCGGTTCATTTTTCCCCAAATCCGGTGGTTTCTCCCTCTCTCCTAGGGTGATTTCATCCCTCTTCTCTGTGCGATCAAGTGTAGGACAATTTCAAGTGTTTTTGTGCTCCCTCATGTGATTATCAGCGATCATTGGTAAGTTCTTCCTGTGTTCATGTAACACCCTGGCATTTAAGTTACCTTACCATACATGCTCACCTGGTTGCAACCCAAAAGAAGATAGAGAGAGAGAGAGAGAGAGAGAGAGAGAGAGAGAGAGAGAGAGAAGTCTATAATAACATTAGCAAAATATTATAACTATCTCTTCTCAATTGAACTATTCCAATAATTACATCAAGTATCTATTTACATCAATCAACAAAACATAATAGCTCAGAAGATAGGAGATTATGTAAATGTAGAGCCAAAAGGTAATCATCTTTCAAGGAGTGCCCTTGATTACACAAAAATGGAATCCAAGTTCCCAAACAAGCCCGAGGCTTAACATAAAATAGCAAAAGAGAGAGCTTCCATGCCCCCATCCAAAATCCTTCCTCAAGCCAATCACTTAGGTGACGTATCCATACCATTTCCTGAAAGATGGTTAGTTTTAGGGTGAGCTAATGCTCAAAGGAAATACATTTAACAAGTTATATAAATAATTGTGATGCATATGGTTATGCCATGCACTTGTAGGTTTAAGATTCATATTTTCTCCATTGAAACCCAAATGTTCAATGAATGATTTCCATTCAATGTCTCCTCCATAACATGGAGTGGTAAATATGTTATGACATCCCAAGTGAGAGTTGCAAAGTCATACATACATATCTGAGTTTATATATAGAAACTATTCCCACATTTGTCAGCTCTATTAACGGCGGGGCGATGGGCACTCAAAACCTTTTCCTTTCCGCTTTCACTGACTCTAAAAGCGGCAGGCTTGTGGACACCCAAAATCAAGTTTTTCCATATTTGCCGACTCTATAAATGGCAGGCTTATGGACACCCAAAAACCTTTCCCACATTCATTCGGTGATATGCACAAGGCAGGGCAATTGGGCACCTTGACTCCCCTTGTGGGTACCAAATACATCCACAACCCATTTCCAAAACTCGACCCAACTATCCGGACTCATATGCTATTTACCCCCTTTGACATTTTCCAAACATCCAAAAGCTGGTAAAATCACATGAGAAAATTATAATGTACATGATGCATGAATTTTCAAATTCAATCTCCTAAGGTTTGTTCAATTCACAACAACATTTAATAGTATCAACAATAAAAGATTTTCTCCAATCCCACCATTTTTCACAAATATCAATATTCCTTTATTTCAATACATATATCCAAGAAAATTCAATAATCTCATGTCTCAACAACATTTCCATAATCATTCACCCAATTTCAAGATTTAAGAGTCAATTTGGCCAAACCCATTATTAGATCAAATTTGAAAACTAGGGTTTTTAGAAAAATTGGAGCTTTCCCTTCCTTTACACATAAAGAGTTAATAATCACCATTGTTAACCATAATCAAGAAGGATATGCACAAACTTGTCCAAAACATGGCTTAAAACTCCCTTTTTATTCATCAAACCCACTTTATATCACAAAATCATGTCACACATTGCTATAACTAAGAAAATACCACATATTTATTTCAAATCATAAATATATCAAGTTGAAAGTACCTATACCTCAAGATTAAAGGTAAATGATGAAAACACAACTTCAAGCTTCAAGAAATAAGAAAATAATCGCTAATGCTTTTGATCTAGGCTTGTTCTTTAACCCTTTTCAAAGATCTAAGGTGGATCTTGGTAGAAATCAAGGGAAATCAAGTGTTTTGTGCTACGATTTTAGAATGAGGGTGCTAGAGAGAGAGAAAATAGTTGGAAAGAGTGAGAACAAAAATGTGTTTGATTGACTTTTAAGTGAGTTGTCAAGACTAGACTGCTCGAGCGAACATTCCATCGCTCTAGGGAAGTACCGAAATACAAAGAGATCACTCAAGCGAGCTTTCCACCGCTCGAGCGATAAATGCGAAGTCTCATATGTTTTGCAGAGCTACAGTGAAATACTGGGAGCTCAAATTTTATACTCGAGCGACCTTTCCTATGCTCGGCGATCTACCGCAAACATGTGACATGTTGGGAGCTGCAAATCTCCACTCGAGTGATCAAATGACCTCTTGAGTAGTCACCTAAAATCAGTTGTTAAGGAATTTCGTCCTCAAAATTTCATAGTTTCTGTCAAAATGACTCCAACAATTCTCAAGAATGATGAATACCATAGTAACAATATTCTTAATCATCCCAACTTCACAAATCAAAACATAATCAAAGCTAAATTCAAACAATAACATGGAGACATGAAATTTGTCCAATCCAAGACATGAGAATGATTTGGCTCAAACTTGCCAAGCATGGAGACATGAAACATGTCGTGCACTTCGGATAATTGCGGTGGTAAGGCAAGACGATAAGTTAATTCTCTCACCCTTTCTATAATATCAAAAGGGTGAATGAACCTCGGTGACAATTTCCTACTTCGTCCAAATCCCATTAAACCTTCTTGAGGCGATTTCTTCAAAAATACATGATCACTCACATCAAAAGATAATGGTCTTCTCCTCCGGTCTGCATAGCTCTTTTGTCAACTTTGAGCCGTAGCTAACCGTTTTCGAATGAGGGCTAGTTTCTCAAACCAATTCTGGTCCAAGCATAGGTGATTCTCCCATCTCGGTCCAACACACTGGTGATCTATATTGTCCATACATTCAAAAGGTGCCACCCTAATGCTAGCTTGGAAACAATTATTGTAGGAAAATTCTGCTCACGACAAGTGTCTCTCCTAAGTCCCTTTGAAATCTAGTATGAAAGCTCACGCCATATCTTCCAAGATTTGGATAGTGACCATCGGTTTGAAGTGGTAGGCAGTGCTGAAGGTTAGCTAAGTACCCATGACAGTTTTTAAACTTGCCACAATTGTGTGGTAAAACGAGGGTCTCTATCCGAGGTAATGCTCACCAGTATCCCATGAAGCCTGACAATTTCCCCCAACATAGAGTTCAGCTAAGTAATCAACCGAATCACCTATACACGTAACAAGAAAATGAGCTGACTTAGTCAGTCTATCCATAATAACCTAAACAGCGTCATTGCCCCTCTAAGTTCTAGGAAGACCCGAAACAAAGTCCATTATGATGTGTTCCCATTTCCATTTGGCTATGGGCAAGGGTTATAACAACTCGGCTGGCTTTCGATGCTTCGCCTTGACTTGTTGACAAGTTAAGCATTTGAACACAAATAAGGCTACATCTCACTTCATACCTCTCTACCAAAATTGGCAGCTAAGGCTACGATACATTTTTGTACCTTCCAGATATAACATAAGGCGAGAGTCATGGAATTCCTGAAGTACTTCGTCTCTACATGATTCTGATACAAAAAGGCATTCTACAAACTAAATACTCGAGTCAAAATGTACTCTCAACCCTATTTCCTCCTTTCCTTGTGAGATTTTCTCCCAAATTGCCTCTACTTCTGCATCACCCTGTTGTGCTTCTATAACTCATGACACAAGTGTGGGTTGTGCAAGAACTAAAACAAAGTGGCTTGCTCAAGAGACTCACCAAGATGAAAGTCAAACCCATTTAGATCACCCAACATCTCCCACTCTCTCATTGCAAGATTGGCAAGAGTGCCCACAGACTTTCTGCTCAAAGCGTCAGCCACCACATTGGCCTTCCCCGGGTGGTAAAGCAGTTCAAAATCATAATCTTCCATGAACTCCATCCATCTTCTCTAACATAGATTCAAATCTTTTTGTGAGAATAGGTACTTAAGGCTTTTATGATCCAAGAATACTTCAAATTTCTCCCCATAAAGATAATGGCTCCAAAGTTTTAGAGCAAAAATTACAGTAGCTAATTCAAGATCATTCGTAGGGTAGTTCTTCTCATGAGTCTTTAACTGACGTGAACCATACACCACCACCTTACCCCCTTGCATCAGGACACATCCCAAACCTTCCCTAGAAGCGCCGCAATATACGATGTAACCTACCCCTCTCTCCAGAATGATTCAAATTGGTGTAGAGGTAAATCTAGCTTTTGATTCTAAGAACGATTTTTTCACAAGACCCACTCCAAACAAACTTTACCCCTTTCAGGTTAGTCTCGTTAATGGTGATGCTAGAGTAGAAAGTCTTTCACAAACTACCTATAATACCCGGCAAGACCTAGAAGGCTACGCATCTCGAAGGCATTCTTATGTTGCTCACAACTCTGTATGGCCTCAATTTTCAAAGAGTACTATAATCTCCTCCTAGAGACAACGTGGCCCAAAAACTTTACCTCGGAAAGCCAAAGCTCACATTTCTCATACTTAGCATACAACTGGTGTTCTCTAAGCAACTACAAGATGATGCGGAGGTGCTTTTCATGCTCCTCCTTAAACGGTGAATAGGTAAAAATATCATCAACAAACACCACCACAAATTTATCAAGATAATCGCCAAAAACTCGATTCATTAAGTCCATAAAAGTGGCAAGGGCATTGGTTAAAGCAAATGGTATCACTACAAATTCATAATGACCATACCAAGTATGAAAAGTAGTCTTCGGAATATCTTCCTCTTTCACACACAATTGATGAACCTGATCTTAGGTCTATCTTTAAGAAATATCAGGAACACTAAAGTTGGTCGAAAATGTCATCTATTCTATGCAACGGATACTTACTTTTTATCAGAACCCTATTCAACTTATGTAGTCGATGCATAACCACAACGAACCATTATTCTTTTTGGAAAAAGGACTCGTGCTCCCCAAGGCAAAGTACTGCGGAAATAAAACCCTTGTCTAGCAACTCTTGCGATTTTCTTCGAACAAGAAACTTTCTTTGGTGCAAATCGATAAGATGACATGAAGATGGGTGCCGTACCAGGTACCAGATCTATAGAAAACTCAACCTCGCGGTGAGGTGGCTATTTGGTGAGATCTTCAAGAAAAACATCTGAATATTCACAAACCACTTTAGGAAGTGCCCCTAATCATGTCGCTTTCATCATCAACAATAGTTACAAGAAAAAAACTAAGTTTGCTCGATTTCATGGATTGTGCAACGCGGCAACCCACCATCAGCCCTATTCTCCAGAAAATAAAAACAATCTCCTTTTACTGTGCACACAGTAACTCTTCCATGGTAGCAATCTATGGCCGTGCAATAGGGAGACAACCAATCCATACCAAGGATGACGTCAAAAACCGACATCTCTAATAGTACAAGGTTGAAAGGAAGTTGACGATCAGCGAACTTAATCACACACCCCTGACACCCCTGGTCTAAGACAACGTGAACCCCAATTGGTGACTCTACCATGAGTGAAGACTCTAGTCGTTCAATCTCAAAGCCCAACATGTATGCAAACGCAGATGCTATGAATAAATGCGATGCTCCAGTGTTTATCAATACACTGGCCCAGGTATTATAAATAAGATATGTACCTCTCATCACCGACAGCCCAGAAAATTGCTCAGAAGCAGTGACATCATAAATTCGCCCTTGTGGCCTCTGTTCATCCCTCGAGATGTAGGTCAGCTACACTGATGGTGCCGATGTTGCCCAATGTACCTCCCTAGATGCCTGCCCAAATTGAACTGGCTAAAAATTCTATCTCTGACCCTGGCCTGCCTAATGACCTCTCGATTGTCAGGACCCCAAAGCACTCCCTATTCTGACTAGTTGTGGACAAGACCTCTTTATAAGCCCTGACTATCCACAATGATAACATGCAGACAATTGACCCCCACCTTGGGATTGGCTCTAAGAATGCGCTAACTATCGAGGATTCAGATTTTACTTACACTCAGATGCCTTGTGGCCTTGTTCGCCACACCTGAAACAAGTAATACGGCTAGGATTTGTATCATAATAACCCGAACCTCTCATGTGTTTAAATCCCCTCATTATATGTGTGATATACGTGTGTTTATGTGTTTAATATGAAATTCCATGTGTTAGTGTGTGAATTGCATGTTTATCAATTTCTTTCTGTCAGTTAAAAGAAAATCTATTGAAATTGTGATCTTTAGACTGAAAATTGAAAGCCTTAGAGGCACGATAACCGAAAATTGACTTTACAATTACGATTAGCATGATTTTTAGGACATAATATGAATTTTTGTAAAAATTTGGTTCGTAATGATTTAATTGGAAATGTGATTAGAAAGCTTGATTTTGTTTCATTTTAGGACTGCACAAACAGGCCCAAGATCAAGACGCACGGGCTCATGGTCGCATCGACAGATGCATAAAGACGCAAGGGACTTACAACCAACAAGGGAGGCAGAGGTTGGCATTCAAATAAAAGCATGTCCGGTCACGTGTAGTAGACCTCCCCACACATGCATGAGGGACCTTCGACGCATTTGAAGTGGGAAAAATTTATGTTGCTTTCTGATAACCTATTCTACCTTCTGAACCTGTTAATATGTATCTTTTATCCCTCTGAAATACTTAAAAGTGCATAGCAAGTGAACAAAACAAAAGAATGAGGAAAGACAATAAACGAAGAAGAGAATCCATTACTTATCAATTTTTGTGTAGGTCACTCGCTGGAAGAAATCATTGCACGACCGGATCACTGTGAGTAATAATAGTGTAACCACACATTGATTGTTATGATTTATATATTTTCATTCACAAATGAGATGTTTTATACAACTTGTGCTTTGCTTAAAATAGTTGAGCATTTGACAGCATTGACACATGAAGTGGGCCTGAGGCTGTTCTGTTACTATTGGGCCTGAGGCCGTTCTGTTACTATTGGGCTGAGGTCGTTTTAATAATATTGGGCCTGAGGCTGTTCTGTTATTATTGGGCCTGAGGACATTCTGTTATTATTGGGCCTGAGGCCGTTCTGTTATTATTGGGCCTAAGGTTGTTCTGTTTTATGTAGGCCTAGGGCCATTCTAGAATGTGTTGATGGAAAGGACATACATGTATTATGTACATATTCTTCGAGACAACTGCTCATTTCTATGCATTCACATATTATTATTATTCACTAAGCCTAGGTCATTCCGTATTCATGTATGTTTTTTAGGTGGTTAGGTTGGATGCCAGCCTTAGGTCAGCTTCAAGCGTCTTTTAAGGACTTGTTTTGTTAAGTCCCAAAGTCAAAGTCCCTTACCTTTAAGTAGTCCCTTTAATGCCACACTTTTGTTAGGTTTTTAGTGGCTTTTGCTAAGCATTTGATAATTATGTAATTTCTGGGTTATTAACTCTTTGTGTATATACTCATGACTTGTAATTGTACTTATTTGAACTGCGCACGTGGACTTCTCTACCTACAATTAGTTGCGTAATGATGCTGGCATATATGCACCAGTCAATGGACATTCTATTATTTAATTGCTTCCGTTTTGGGCCCCATTAGTGAATAAAATATTTGTTTTGGAAAACTTGTTTTGAGGCCTAAATACAGGCCGGTCATGTCCTAAACTTTTAGGGGCAGGTTTGGGTCGTGACAGTTCGTATCAAAGCACGAGTAAATATCTCACACACATGTCCATTGAGCTATAAGGAGTCTAGAAAAGACTTAGGCTACATGCATGTGTTTCTCTACATTGTGAATTTCTTATGAAAGTTGATTAATGATCATTGTCAATGTGCACTTGTATCTCTTTTTGTGTGTATTATAATCCCTTGATATGTAGATCATGGTGAGGACAAGGATGGATGATATGGAAGAATCTACCTCCGCATGGCTTGATCGGTTGGAATGGATGATTGCGGACATGGAAGAAACTATGAGGCAGCATTAGGAACAACAACAACAGCAACCACCACCGCCACCAATACCTATACCACCACTAGTGGTGCAAGACTATCAAGGTGATGACCAAACCATTGCACTGATAAAAGAGTTTAAGAAGATGAAGCAGCCGTCGTTTAAGGAGGGCATTGAACTAATGAAAACCAAGGCATGGGTACTAGGTATAGAGAAGTTGTTTGAAGTTTTTCCTTGTATCGAGGCATAGAAAGTACAACTTGTAGCTTTTACACTCGAAGATAAAACACGGAGGTGGTGGATGCTCACTCGAAATGAACATCAAGGTTTGACTTGGGCTCGATTCTTGGAGCTTTTCTATGATAGGTATTTTCCAAGTGCATGCAGGATAAGAAAGTGACAGAATTTGAGACTTTGAGGAAAGGGAATAAGACAGTGGCAGAGTATGAAGTCCAATTTTCTGAGTTAGCCCGTTTTGCACCACACACGATGGTTATGAACTACAAGAAAGCAAGAAAGTTTGAAGGAGGACTCTGGAACGCTATTTTAGATCGAATTAATGTGTTGAAATTGCCTACCAATGTCGATGTGCCGAAAAGGGCAATAGTGGCTAAAGGTAGTATAACTGCTCAAACTCGAATCTCAGAGTGGAGAGGAAAGAGACAGAATACGCAAGAACCAAGGGGATTAGTGGCCTCTCAGAACAAGAAACCGAACTTGGGAACCTTTAGTACTTCAGCCTTTACTCGTGAATCAACACCAATTTGCCCGAATCGTGGAAAGAGGCACTGTAGGACTTGTTATCGAGTAACTGGGGCTTGCTTCAAGTGTGGAAAGACAGGACATTTAACAAGAGATTGACCTTAGAGAGACCGACAAAATGGGAATCGAACCACTACTAGTTCAGCTGGCTCAACTCCAGCTTCGACTACGAAGACTACTGCAAAACCCACCAATACCAAAGGCAATGCTACATAGGGAAGAGTATTTTCCCTCATTCCTAGTGATGTTCAAAATATTGAGATTGTGGTGTTAGGTACATTCTCTATCGATGGTCACTCTGCTCATGTATTATTTGATTCGGGATCTACCCATTCTTTTGTGTCGAAAACCATTGCTAGTAATTTGAATAGACCTAAAGAATCATTGCATTATGTGTTATGTGTTTATTCACCCTTGGGGGGCTCTACGTTATATACGTTTGTTTACACTGCTTGTGAGATCATGATTGGGGATGTTCAGTTATATGCCGATTTGTTGCCTCTTGACATGGCTTATTTTGACATAATTTTGGGGATGGATTGGCTAAGTAAATATCATGTGACTATTGACTGTAAGGCCAAACAAGTTATCTTTTGACCTCCGGAACAGTCTGAATTTACTTCTGAGGGGCATAGGGTAATCCCTCCACCCTACCTGATTTCAACAATGAAATCGTGTAAATTATTAGAAAAGGGTTGTCGGGGGTATTTGTGCAGCATTTTGAATGGACAAACAAGGTCATGTGTGTTGATACAATTCCAATTGTCCGTGAATTCCCGAATATTTTTCCGAAGGAGTTACCAGGAGAGCTAGTGGATCATGAAATTGAATTTACAATTGAAGTCGTGTTGGGAACTCAACCTATTTTGAAAACTCCTTACTAAATGTCACCAGCTGAAATGAAGGAATTGAAGGTGCAGTTGCAAGACTTGCTTGATAAAGGATTTATTTGCCTGAGTACCTCTCCTTGGGGCGCACCGGTTCTTTTTGTAAAGAAGAAAGATGGGACACTTCGGTTATGCGTTAACTATCGGGAGCTCTATAAAGTAACTATAAAGAATAAGTATCCCTTGCCTAGAATCAATGATTTATTTGATCAACTACCGGGTGCACAAGTCTTTTCAAAAATAGATTTGAGATCCGGGTATCACCAATTAAAGGTAAAAGTCGGAGACGTTGAAAAGACTGCTTGCCGAACCCGATACAGGCATTATGAATTTCTGGTTATGTCGTTTGGGGTTACCAATGCCCTAGCAACCTTCATGGATTTAATGAACCATATTTTTAAACCGTACCTAGATGTCTTTGTGGTAGTGTTCATTGATGACATACTCATCTATTCCAAAAGCACTGAAGCTCATGAGAATCATTTACGATTAATTCTTCAAACATTGAAAGAGAAGAAATTATAGGCAAAATTAAATAAGTTCGAGTTCTAGAAGTGGTGTTCTTGGGATATGTAACTAATAAGGAGGGTATTTCTGTAGATTCACATAAGACAGAAGCCATTGTGAATTGGCCAACTCCTACAAATGTGACGGAGGTGCGTAGCTTCTTGGGTCTAGCGGGTACTATAAGAGATTTGTGCAAGACTTTTCTAAGGTTGCAATACCACTTACCCAATTGACCCAAAAGGGGGTTTCGTTTGAATGGACAGAACAAAGAGAAGCTGCCTTTTAGGAGTTAAAAATGAGGTTAATTACAGCACCAGTTCTTGCTCTACCAACTGGTACCGAGGGGTTTGTTATCTACAGTGGCGCTTCGTACAAGGGATTGGGACGCGTAGTCATGCAGAATGGAATGGTCATTGCCTATGCTTCTCGCCAACTCAAGCCTCATGAAAAGAATTATCCCACACACAACTTGGAGCTAGCCGCCGTGATGTTTACTTTGAAGATATGGCGGCATTATTTGTATGGTACCATATGTGAGGTTTATACCGACCATAAGAGCTTAAAGTACTTCTTTACCCAAAGGGAGTTAAATATGAGACAAAGACGGTGGTTAGAGCTTATTAAAGATTATGACCTACAAATCTATTATCAGCTCGGCAAAGCTAATACAGTTGCAGATGCTCTTAGTAGGAAAGTTAGAGGGAATTTAGCAAGTTTACTCACAAGACAGAAAGAATTGCTCATTGAGATGGAAAGAATGGACATGGAAATTGTGTTACGTGAACAAGGCACAGTGTTAGCAACAATATTAGCTCAGCCGACAATTATTGAAGAAATCAAACAAAGACAAATGGAAGATGACTTTCTAAAGCACATTTGTGATGAATGGAAACAAGGCCAAGGCCAAGTTAACTTTGAAAATTTGGTGGTGAAATGTAAAGACAGATTGTATGTCCTGAATGTTCCGTAAATCAAGAGAAGAATTATGGAGAAAGCATATAAGTCTAAATTTTTCCTACATCCCAGAATACAAAGATGTACCAAGATTTGAAGCAAAACTTTTGGTGGCCAAGCATGAAGAAGGAAATTGCAGAGTTTGTGTCAAAATGTTTACAATGTTAATAGGTAAAAAGGAAGCATCAAAGACCAGTGGGTCTACTACAACCTCTTCTAATCCCGGAGTGGAAATGGGAACATTTGACTACGGATTTTATTGTTGGCTTGCGCCAAACACTCAGAGGTATGAATTCCATATGAGTTATTATTGATAGATTAACTAAATCTACTCATTTTCTATCTGTGAAAACTCAATATAATGCAGATAAACTTGCAACTGTGTATATGAATGAAATTGTGTGGCTACATGGTGTTCCAATTTCAATTGTATCTAATAGAGGCCCGAAATTTGTCTCCATATTTTGGCAGAGTTTGGAAGATGCTATGAGAACAAAATTGAAATTCAATACGACATTCCATCCCCAAACTGATGGCCAGTTAGAGAGAATGATACAAACACTGGAGGATATGCTTCGGATGTGCGTTTTAGATTTCCAAGGGAGTTATATGGAAGGAAATGTCACTCTCCAGTGTGTTGGGCCAAAGTCGACGATAGATCATTATTTGGCCCGAAACTTGTGCAATTGACAATGGAGAAGGTTAAAATTATTCAGCAAAGGTTGAAAACCGCACAAAGTAAACAAAGGAGTTATGCGGATCATTGACGAAGGGATTTGGAATTTGAGATTGGTAACTATGTTTTTGTGAAAGTTGCTCCAATGAAAGGGCAAGTGAGATTTGGCGAAAGGAAATTAGCACCCCTAAGATGTTGGTCCATTTCAAATTTTGGAAAGAGGGTCCAATGGCTTATCGTGTTGCTCTACCACCGAGTATGGGACAAATACATAACATTTTTCATGTATCAATGTTACGGGATTACCTCCAAGATCCTTCCCATATTATAGATTACCACCAAATCACTTTGGATGACAATTTGATCTATAAAGAGAAACCGATTCAGATTTTGGATCGACAAGTGAAACAATTGCGGAACGAGACAATTCCGATGGTGAAAGTGGAATGGCAGGAACACTACGAAAAGGAAGCCACGTGGGAAAGAGAAGAGGAAATGAAACAACAGTATCCAGAGTTTTTTTCGACTTGAGGTAACATAAGTTTAGGGGACCAAACTTCTTAAAAGAGAGAAAAGTGTAATAACCCGACCATCTCATATACATGTGTTTGTGTGTTTAATATGAAATTCCATGTGTTAGTGTGTGAATTGAATGTTTATCAATTTCTATCTATCAGTTAAAAGAAAATCTGTTGAAATTGCGATCTTTAGACTGAAAATTAAAAGCCTAAGACGTGATAACTGGAAATTGACTTTACAGTTACGATTAGCATGATTTTTAGGACATAATGTGAAGTTTTGTACAAATTTGATTCGTAATGATTTAATTGGCTTTATTTGGTTAATTTCTTAATTAAGCTCACTCTAGCTAACGAATGGGTATATACTTGAGCCTTAAGACCCATCAGAAACATAAAATACCTCATAGGAAGAGCTTTAGAGAAGAAAAGAAAAGAAAAGAAAAGAGAAAAGGGAAAAGAGAACTCAACCTAGAGTTTGGAAATTAAAGAATCGAAGAGAGGATTCAAGGAATTTAGCTTAAGGTATGTTTAACTCTCCAAGAATCTTTTATATCTTCTCTCAATTTATTAGAATCAAGACTTAAAATGAAGATTTGATACCCATGGAAGTTAAGGTTTATGAGATATGGTTTTGTTTGACCAAATATCATGAAATAAGCATAGACATTCTACATTAATTGAGTTGATTCTTGCATGTTTAGTTTGATTTGAGTTAGATTGTGAGGAATTGTTCCTACTCTTGCCTCTATGCATGCTTTGAACATCATGTATATATGTATATATATGAAAGGATGAAGAAAATCAAAGATTCATGGACATTTTAAGTTATACATGTTCAATTAAAGAAGTTTGATTCATTGAGCTTATGTTTCATGCTTAATATATTCCTTTATCATGTTTTTCAAGAGAAAGTGCTTGATTTGACCCTTGGAAATGTGATCAGAAAGCTTGATTTTGTTGCATTTTCAGACTGCACAAACAGGGCCCAGGACTGCACGTATGGGGCTTATGTCCGCATGTGTAGATGCAACAAGACGCGTCGAGGTTCACTGACGCAAGGCGTAAAATAGAGGAGGCAGAGGTTGGCATTCTAAAATAAAAGCACCTGCGGGCCCGTACGTGAGGCAGACCTCTCCGCATATACGGGAAGTAGGAAAAATTTCTATTGCTTTCTGATACCCTTTTCAACCTTCTAAACTTGTTAATATGTATCTTTTATCCCTTTGAAATATTTAAAATGCATAGCAAGTGAACGAAACAAAAGAATGAGGAAAGACAAGAAACAAAGAAAAGAATGCATTACTTATCAATTTTTGTATGTGATGGGTAGGTCACTCACTAGAAGAAATCATTGCATGACTGGATCTTGTGAGTAATAATATTGTAACCATACATTGAATGTTATGATTTATATATTTCTGTTCGCAAATGATATGTTTTATACAACTTGTGCTTTTGTTAAAATAGTTGAGCATTTGATAGCACTCACATGAAGTGGGCCTGAGGTTGTTATGTTACTATTGGGCCTGAGGCCGATATGTTACTATTGGGCCTGAGGCCATTTTGATAATATTGGTGTGAGACCATGAAATATCCTCTCACATGGATGTTGTGGAGATCCAACGAAGAGAAGAGCTGCACCCCTGTAGATCTGCAATGAGGAACATAGTCGGTGCCACCCAACCAGGGTTGCTGGCCAGGAGTACTCCAATGATGAAGTCAGTCCCTGAATCAAAAAATAGTGTATATCTATATTAGAAGAGGTGTGTGTGTGTGGTGGAGGGAGAATAGAAAAACCTTTCACTTGGGATGCCCCCTCTTTATATAGATGGGGGGTGTGATATTTATTTGGGTTGGACCTTTGTAGGCTTTGTTTGGGTTAGGCTCAATAAGCTAGTACCTATAATTTTCTAGCTCCCACAATTGCCCCAAAACTTTCATTGTCTGCGGTAGAAGGAATGAGAGTTTTTTCTTGCCAAGTTACGCTGTTCAAATAGCTGTTAGGTTTTTTTTGATAAAGAACACTTTGGATAAATGAATAAAATGTATGAATGGATGACTGCATGTATGCTTGAATGTATGTATAAATGTACGTATGTCTTGAATGTATGTATAAATGCACGTATGTCTTGAATGTATGTATAAATGTATATATGTTGATCATAAGATGAGGGGGGTTGAGCTAAAACCCAGAAAGGAATACAAACAAATCATAACGATGGGCCACGGTATTGTTACCCCCGGACAAGGGTCAGAGGTCAGCAGATTATGACCCCGGCGAGGTGTAGGTCATGTATTCTAACCCCTGGGCATGGGTGTAGGCCGCGGTATTATAACTCCGGGCAAGGGTGTAATATATTGTCGAGTGTAAAGATTGCTTCCAAATATGGATTTTCATGCCGAGCTAGAAATATTTCTATATACCGAGCACGGAAATGATTGCTTGAATCAAGTAAGACAGATTTAAATAAAGTAGATATATCAATCAAAAAATGGACCATGGTATTATTATCCCCGGGTGAGGGTGTAGACCTGCGGTATTATAACCCTCGGGTGAGGGTGTAGGTATAGGCCACGGTATTCTAACCCCCGGGTATGGGTGTGGGCCTTTGCTGATGGTGCTTCATGCCGAGTGCGAAGATTACACTGTACTTGGAGACTTTTACTGATTTTAAGTGGCGACCGAGTGCCAATATGGCAAGGACTTTGAATAATGTATCCTATACTGAATAAGGTGGACGTGTTAATCACCAATAATACTACTCCGCTTGTATGGAATTGCCAAGTAGATATTGGGCCAACTATTTAATTACTGAGTTGCTCAGTTTGCGTTTAGTCCGAGGTAGACTTGCCCCATTGCTTTCGAATGACAGGTGTTAGTCGGAAGGAATGTAGATTCCCATTGCCCTATGTTGCAGGGAAGATTCGGCTTAGGTAAAATGACAGTACGTAAAAATATGCAAACTGCTGACTGCCAAGCGTGTAATGTATTGCCCCAAAACGGGCGCTTGCTTCAAGCTGTGTGAAAAGGAGCGGGAGTTTGTAACTCAAGTAAACGTTGTTTATAATGTTTGCACCAAGTTCGCTGAGTATGCATGCATATCAAAGGTGCCGAGATGATGATCGGTTGATGTGCCCCAATTGGAAAGCGAAGATTTGACTGATGTCCGAGTGGGCAATTGTTTTGCCAAATAATGTTGTTAGGCGAATAAAGTTGCTGAATACTATGGCCAATGTTGCTGCATAAATTTTGACAATGCATAAAGTTGATAAATAATGTTGTTTAGCCAAATAAAGTTGAAGCACGGCCGAACAATGATCATGCATAAGGTTGAATTAATAATGGTCGAATAATCTTGCCGGGTAAAGTTGATGCACTGCCGAGTAACTAGTGTCAAAACATCGGTGTTCATTTTCACTTGGGTCAGTGATTGTGCTGATCGTTTGGTCGGCGATTTTTCTTAGTTTGTGCGATGTGTCGGCATTCCTTCAGAGTTGGATTTGCTAAGAACTTAGCTGGCAATGGTTGCCAATTCGGTGAAGTTGAGCTTCTTGTCCAACGTATATTTGCCCCATTGCTTTTGAATAAGATTTGTTATTCAGAAGGAATAAAATTGACTTGGGCCAAAATTGCCGAGTAGGCCGATAATGATTTGAAATGGATACCATGCCCCTGTTCGGTGCTGTGGCGAAATCAGAATGAAGCCGAGACAAAGTAGGGTGCTTCGGTGAGATCGGAATCAAATCTGCATTTTATGTGTAGTTGTATTTATTTATTTATTTATTTTTGTTATTATTATTATTATTATTTTTTGCGAGCCGAAATTGCATATTCTGACTGTACAGATGGACCCGAAATACACCAAATAGCTAGAAAGGACTATTGGATCGCTGTGATCAGACTCTTGATGGCGTAATTGTAGCCAAAATAGAGTACATGGCTCAGATCTGTTGAGAATTGTGTGCCGCGAAGCACGGGAGAACTTCTCTTGCATGGTTTGGTCGGTTCGTCGTCCTCGTAAAATTTGTCAATTTCGGCTAACTTTGATCGGCCCGTATGGCCTCATTTTAGCTCCGATTTCGACGCGGTTTGTTGCGTTGGACTCGTCTTAATGAGTACTTCACATTGGTATGGTCAAAACTTGAGTTTGACCGCCTTTGAAATTTCAGTTTTCGGCATGGGTGATCCGTTTCACACCTTTCGGCGGACTTGGGTTGCTTCTTGGCTCCTCGGGTTTATGGGTTTGGACTCTTTAAGCTGATGCAAATCCTGTGGTATGTTCAAATGTGGATTTCGGTAAGCTGAGATGCTAATTTTATGCCGAGGTATTAGTGCCGAATAAGTATAACGTTGCCAATTTTTTGATGCGGAATATTGCGTTGTAGTCATAGAATGTGCGAATAAGATGCCGGCCGAAGTTGATCATATGCATGCAGATTTATAATGCCGATGAACTCGCTGTCAATAAGTTGGTCATTGTTTAGTCGAAATTGTTGTCGTATAAAGTTGACAAAATGTTGTTAGACGAATATCGTAGATAATGGGACAGGATTGTCTGATGTTGTGCATGACCTATGGGCGGCCAACTAGTCTTGCAGCCGAGTAGTGTTAGCAAATCGCAGAGGATAAGCAATACGGTATGATGTTCTGCCGAGTATTGTATAATTGAGTTGATAAGCAATGCCCAAGCCGAGATGTTAAAGCCGAATAAGTTGTCATTGCTAGACGATGCGGCGTTGATATTAATATGATATGCCAAATTGAAATGCCGAATGGATTGTGAGTTTGTAGTTGTTGATATGCCGAATATATAAGCCGAAGAAATGACCAAAGTAGCTTTGGAGCTTTGTCGAGCAATTGCCTATGAGTTCTCAGTATTGTCGAGTAACATGTCCGTGCCGAGCGCCAAAATAATGTGCCAAATAAGATTTTTTAGTGTAATTTTTGCCGAATAATTTGCCGAGGAATGTTGTCAATCCGTGTAGCAATGGGTTAGTTTAAACACTTGTGTTGACAATACGTTGATTTCCACGGCCATCCTCTTGGTGCTTGTCGAGCTTGACCCAATTGTTGATGCCGAGCAATACTCCTCTTGGCTTGCCGAGGTGCTAGTGTTATACTAAGGAGCAGCGCCAAGCTTTGTGGTCAGTTTAGGAAGTGCCGAACGTGTTGTTTATGAGGCCAATAATAGAGCTTTCAAATCGCTAAATACAAGCTCCAAAAATTAGTTGGGCAAAAAGGAATGCCGAAGAGAGTGAATCAGTCAAATGCAACATGTTCTCATAATCAAGAAGTAAATTACTTAAAGTAAATGGGACCAAGGAGAAGGAAAGCAATTACTAGGCCAACACACTAGCCGAATAGTCCGAATGTATATTAATAGCTGTAACCTTAACCAAGAACACATCTTACAAGTGGAGTTCCTAATTAGCTTCATATATAGCCGGTCAAAAGATGACCATAAATTACTATAATAACTTATAAAATTTTTCTAGAGAGAGAGAGTAAAGACCTAGCCAGGATTTAATGACAATATCTTTTACATACAAGTCAATATTAATATTTATGCAAATAGTTATTATTTTACAATAAATATTATTTTCATGCACATGATCAACAGGTTCTGAACAACATTTGTGCAAGTTCAAGAAGTTGGTATCTATTCGGCATGAACTGGCAAGTTGATGGGCCAGAGGCGACGCCAAATACGGAATATTGCCGAATAATATCAGGCGTATAGATAGCCTCAGTCTAACCAAATTTTATTCTTATATTATTATATTTATATATATATATATATATAAGTATGTGTATATATATTTATATTTTTATTGGCATTAACCCGAGCCGTATAGATTGGCTCGTATTCTCGCAGTCTATGGAATCAAAAATGTTAAATTACCTATGAGTGCAAAGATTACACAAACAGCCGGGATGATTACCGAAGCAACATAAAAATATATAATGCTTCCAATAAAGAAACAATTCCTAAATAAAGAAACAATTACAGGCATGGATTGAGCAGAGCCACCCTTTGTACAATGCCGAACTGAAACTCCCATAAACAAAAGTCTGAAACCCAGTTTTAGAGAGAGAAAGTGAAAATGCTCTGTTTTGATTTTGTTCTTGTTGGTTTTAGCAGGCAAAAATTGATATTCAAAAAACAACCCACCAATGTACGCTTACTTACATCACAGATAGATATAATATTATATGTATGGAGATATGCATATTGCGAATCAAGTTGAATCAAAATAAAAATGAGACCCAAAGGTCAGACATTTGGGATTGATTTTGCTTTTGTCGAAAATGCACTAACCTCAAAGCAACCCGTATATGTTTACTTACAGCAGTATATTTGTTGTGTTCTTCGTTGATCTCATTCAGTCGTTCCCACAGACGGCGCCAATTGTGAGACCATGAAATGTCCTCTCACATAGATGTTGTGGAGATCCAACAAAGAGAAGAGCTTCACCATTGTAGATCTGCAATGAGGAACATAGTCGGTGCCACCCAACCGGGGTTGCCGGTCGGGAGTACTCCGATGATGAAGTCAGTCCCTGAATCAAGAAAGTGTATATCTATATTAGAAGGGGTGTGTGTGTGTGGTGGAGGGAGAACAGACATACCTTTCACTTGGGATGCCCCCTCTTTATATTTGGGCTGGACCTTTGTAGGCTTTGTTTGGGTTAGGCCCAATAAGCTAGTACCTATAATTTTCTGGCTCCCACAATTGGGCCTGAGGTCGTTCTGTTAATATTGGGCTTGCGGCTGTTCTGTTATTTTTGGGCCTGAGGCTATTATGTTATTATTAGGCCTAAGGTCGTTCTGTTTTAGTGGGCCCGAGTCCATTCTGGAATGTGTTGATGGAAAGGACATACATGTATTATGTACATATTCTTCAAGACACCTGCTTATTTCTATGTATTCATACATTATTATTATTCACTGAGCCTAGCTCATTTCGTATTCATGTATGTTTTGTAGGTGGTCAGCTTCAAGCGTCTTTTTAGGACTTGTTTTGTTAAGCCACAAAGTTGGAGTCCCTTTAATGCCACATTTTGGGTAAGTTCTTAGTGGATTTTGTTAAGCATTTGATGATTATGTAAATTTTGGGTTATTATCTCTTTGTGTATGTACTCATGACTTGTACTTATTTGAACTGTGCTTGTGGACTTCTCCTCCTACAATTAGTTGCGTAATGATCTTGGCATATATGCACCACTCAATGGACATTCTATTATTTAATTGTTTCCGTTTTGGGCCCTGTTAGTGTATAAAATATTTGTTTTGGAAATCTTATTTTGAGGCTTAAGTATAGGCCGGTCATGTCCTAAACTTTTAGGGACAAGTTTGGGTCATGACATGTATTTCTTGAACTCCTTATAGAAACAGACGCCGAATACTTGGTCTGTTGGGGTGAAAAATGGAAAGAGGAAGAGGAAGAACCCCTGGATTTCTTAGAGGATCCCATGTCACCTCGGGATTCTGCATAGCCTGACCTCTTATGTTTCAACCTCAATTCCTCCGTCTTTAGCATAATTTATGCATGTGTTCTGGCCTTCACTAGCCTATCATACTCTTTGTACATGTTGGCCCTGAACTTCACCAAAATCTTGGGCCTCAATCTAATCTCAAACTCCATGCATCGATGTTCTCGCTTGATACAAGCTTTGGTGCAAATCATGCCAAACTAGTAAGTGTGGCCTCAATTTCTGCTACCAGTGTATCAAGCTATATAAGCTCCTCGAACTGTTTCCTCAACCTCTCCCTAGCTGTTGGAGGCAAAAACTTTTCCTCGAAGGCATGGTTAAAGGCCTCCCATGAATGCTCAGCTCTCATCTTAATAGATTTCCACCATTGTCCGGCCTTTCCTTTGAGTTGATAGGCTGACAACGCTACTCAGAGCTCTCCATCACAGATGTCCAAAATCTCAAAAGACTTGAGAATTTGCTCTAACCATTTATCTACCTTCATGGGATCAGGTTTGCCACTAAACTTGGCAGGGTTAGAGCGAAAGAATTCCTTCTTCAAGAAGGAGGTTCGTGTTTCTCCCTCTGTTGTCCTTGCTGCTTGCTCAGCTCGGAGTATCTCCATGGACCCTCGAAAAGCCCTAGTCATTTCTCGAGTTAGTGCCTCCACCACATCTTGGATCGGAGAAGCGGCCACGTTGTTTTTCCTATACCTTGTTCTTGGAGTGGAAGATCTTATTAGGCCAGAATATTCCGACTACCCCGGCGAGGTCTACCACGGCCTGTACCATGTCCAGACATCCTATATAAAATAAGAGATAAAGGAATTAACTCACAATTCATGCACCCACACGCCAACCCACACGTCACACTTGAATAGTCACATCCCTAACCATCTATTCATTGAGCATAAAGCAATCCATGTAAGCACATAAACACGTAGAGCACATACGGATCATTCTCCTAAGATACAGGCCTGTTCCACAACACCCAAAGACTTCCAAATGGAAAAAGCATTGATCAAGTGCCTTTCCATCGGGACTTCAATGAGAGTAATGGATGCAAATCGTTCTCTTTTGCCATATTCATACTGTTTTGCATCGAAACTGTACTGATTTGCCATACTCATACTGATTCTGCACTGATAATGTTCTGATTTGCCATACTCATACTAATTTTGCATTGATAAAGTTCTGATACTCCGTTTATTACTTTCAGCCTCCATCTACACTTGCGGCACCAGTGGCACCTCCTTCGATTGCGGGGAGGAGAGGTAGAGATCCTCCTATAGGCGGCAAGGGCGAGGGTAGAGGCCAGAACAGAGGTAGGGGTGCTCGGAGTAGAGAGTCTCAGGTTTAGGAGACTTCATTATCCCTGGAGCTGATTGTGAGCAGAGATGACGCCGAGACTAGCAACACTAAGGAGACAATGAGTGGGCACTCCGAGTCTGGGAGCGAGGATAATGATGCTGGTTTTGAGTCAGGAAGTGGAGAGGATACCACCAGATCTGAATCCCACTCCTCTGATGACAGCGGTGCCGATGGTGACAGTGCCCTCGATGCCTCTCGAGTCTGATACGATTGATACCGATTTTTGTACTCTTTTTGCTATTTTCGTTTGCTTTGTAGTGCAAAACTTTGTATAGGATAGACTCACATTTTTTTTCTTTAAAAACTTGTTTTTTCTCTTTGTAAAAATTATGATTGGGGTCGACTGTAGTTTTATGAGAGAAGGAGTTTTATTTTGCACGAGATCTCGTGAATGGCACCATATTTGCATAAAATTGGAACTGAATTTGAAATTGAAAATGCTTGTATTTGAATGATGGTTGTAACCAGATATTGAGCCTTTAATTGACCAAAATACAAAATATAACTCTATAAAGGAAAAACAAAGAAAAAAACAACCTAAACACACCTATTCACACTTGCCAGAAACAAAAGACTAAAAACAGGACTAAAAACCAAAAAGGGCCAATCATAACACTGCTGCCCAGCTGCATGGCCAGCACACTTGGTCGATCAGCCAAAAGGGCCAATCATAACACTGCTGCCCAACTGCATGGCCAACATACTTGGTTGGTCAACCAATGGAATAGACGGTCAGCTGAGAAAGGTGGCCGGCCGGCCAAGGTCTTCTCATGCTCTTTCCTTCAAAAAAACATTATCTTTTCTATAGTTTTCTTTGATAATGGAGATATTTCTTGCCGAAAGGCTCAAGGATTAGATGACCATTTTGGATGGCATGGAAAAGGTAAATTTTCGCAGTTTTGGCATAAATGCTATTTTTTCATTGAGTCGTACACCACTTTGTTTTCCGTTCGTTCATGCTGGTACCCGATGTTAGGATCTACTCATTCATGTGTTTCACTTTAGAGCACAAGAGATGTATCCTACTCTCGAAGAATTTCAAGCATTAATGGAGTCTCGACGTGATAAGGAGATTATGCCTCAACCCCGTTTTTGCCATGCACAGGCTCTTGCACAAATGTGTGGGCATACTTTACACAAGGTTCAGTCCTTGGCTCATGATAGGGAGTTAGATATACCTAACTTGATTCATCAGTTTTCCGGAATTGGAGATAGAGGTGACCTTCTCTGGCGAGGTTATCCTCAACATGCCCTATGCTTATGTTTACTTGCACACTTTCTATTTGTCCCTAGTTACAACGGAGCTAGCATTAGGTTGATTGAAGTGGCTTAATGCCTGAAGGAGGGTAAGAGCTACATAGGTTTGGCATTAGTCGAGATATTAATGGGTTTGGATGCCTTCCATCGATGGGAGACTTCTCGATTTGCGGGGAGTCCACTGCTTCTTTAGGTATTGTTTCCCACCCTCTCTTACTTATGATTTCTCACATCACGTGGCACCCACTTTGTATTTTCTCTCAAAACCCTTTTTCTTACTTTTTCTCTTAACGTACATCTCTCTATTCTTTAATCTCTCTTATTGTTCATCCCTTCCCAAGTATGGTTGATGGATAAGCTGAAGGTCGTGGACCCTTGCCCCGAGTATTAAGCCAAATCCTACTTTTTTTGCTCACGACTAGTGGACTTTTCCATAGAGGGATTATGGTGTGACTAGATGTGCAACAGATCTGCAACTGACATTGCTTGGCGTTGCCCTTGGCTGAATTTGACTGAGATGAGTTACAACATGTCTTACCATCTAGGTATACAGCTGATCGACTTTACACACTGTATCTTCTACTTCCCATTCCAGTTTAGATGTCAGTTTGGATATGATCAGACCTGCCCAGATAAGGGGGTGGAACACCCTACTCTATTTCCAGTTTCTACTTCACACCTGGCTCAATATCTCGCTGCTTGGAGGATGAGAGAGCTTCTGGCCCCTACTATTAGCTTCAATTATGTCCTTTCTAGTGAGTGCTTGGCCTGGCTTACGGACGAGACACATGTTAGGCCATCCTTGGCTGTAAAGACTTCCGATAGCACGAACAAGAGGTAAAGGATAGTCACCTGACTCATATTTGCTCCTAGTTTATTGCTTTGGCTTTTCTTTTCATGTTTTTATGATATAAAAGCAACTTTGATTTAATAAGAGAGTTGGAGAATGTACTTGTGTTGAAATCACGTAATTAAAGTTGTGAGCATTGAAATTTTTTCTTTTTGGTCCAAATAATGGTCCATGGTGTAAAAGGTAAAATTTTGAGAAAACCGACTTCATTAAAACTTTTCAAAACAATTTTCAGAAATGGTCATTACTTGACACACAAGGAATCAATCCTTAAGATGTACAACCCTGAATTAATAGATCATAACTGCCCACAACTACATTCACCATCACTGCTCTGTGTTGCAACTGGTCCTTCTGCAAAATGGAGGTAACACAACCAAGCTAACAGATGATGGAAAAAGAGGAACCGATCAAACAAATGGACAAACGGTTGAGTTGGAAATGGTTACGGTGAACTTTGGGATGAAGTTGCTTACATATCCTGAAGATGGGAATCAGGCCTTACGTTGTTCAGTTCAGGTTCACTCGAGTATTTACTTTCTCCTTTTGCACTCTAACTTTTGCCAAAGTCACCCTTTTGGGTTTTCAACCTTGCAAGCTCCATTTATCTTTATTTCTAATTTTTCATGCTCTAACTTTTTCCTGGGTCGTCCTTTGGGGTTTTTAGCCTAGCGAGCCTCTCAGGGATAGTATTTCTTCAACTTGTCCATGTTGATCTGTAATGACCCGACCCTTGTACATGTTTTCTGGTATACCTTGAGTCCCTTACTTTGTACCTTTATATGTTTACTGCGAAATCTCATATGGAATTAAGTTTAAGTGGATGAATTTTAGGATTAGAGAATCATACCTGTTTCATAAAAGAAATATCTGTTACAATTCTAGTGTTTGAATCAGAAATTGAAGGCCTTAGAAGCTTAATAATCTGAAATTGACCTTATATTTGAGATTAGCATAATTTTTAAGTCATAATAAGTATTTTTGTGAAAATTTGATTTGGGATGATTAAATTGGGTAAAATTTGCCTTATTCAATTATATATATATATATATATGTACATATGTACATGCTTAGCCATTTTGACATATGAACCTCAAAACAAAAATATCTCCTGGAGAGTAGAAAGGAGAATTAAGGAAGAAAAGGGTTGGAAAGGAAGAAAAAGAAACTCAACAAGGAAGAAATTTGGGGAAATTGGGAAGTCATCTAGAGATTAAGGCTTAAGGTGAGTTTAACCCACCTAGTTCTATTCCTTTTCTTGCTAGAAAGTAGGAATCTCTTGGTGTTGTGTAACTTAGAGTTGTAATGGAAGTAATATATGTGTGTGTGTTGAAGAATTAGCATGATAATTATACCATTTATTTGTTTTGTTTTCATTCCCTTGGTTACCAAGCTTGAATTCATCCTTATGATCAATGGCTATGTGTATGTATATATGTGTGTGTGAAGATGGGAATATTATGAAGTTGAGTTGTGTTTGTGAGTTAAGATTAAAGATTCAAATTGTACATAGATTGATCTATGTTGTAACTTCTATTTACATGATTTTTGACCCATGTTTAACAATTAAAAGAACCTATTTTGAGCCTTGAAAGAGGGTACCAAAAATGGGATTTTGTACAAATTTCGGACTGCTCTCACACTGAAATTGCCGCATGTGCAGGACCAACCGCCGCACGTGCGGGGCTCACAACCGCACGTGCGGACCAGGCTGGAAAAAATGAGTTGCTCTATTTTACGTGCTTAACCCTCCGGTATTTTTGGAAATTGTGTTTGATGTCCTTAAGATGCTTGTAAATTCATTTGAAGTAAAATGAAGCAGGAAATGAATTAAGAAAGAAAAGAAACTAATGGATAAGTTGTGTACATGTGTAGGGCATAACCGGGGAGAGACAAGCGCTCCTTTATAACACTGTGAGTAATAGTACTAAATGTACCTTAATCACGTTCAGAATTATTGTTATTAATGTTATGTGTAACATGTATGCTACTTATGAAACGATGTGAAATATGAAATGATAAGGCCGAGGGCCAACTTGTGAATCTGTAACTTGTGAAACTATGAATCCCAGAGGCCGAGGGCCAATTTGTGAAGTTGTGCATCTAAGTTGTGAAACTAAAAAGCCAAGGGCTATTTTTGTGAATATGCGAACCCATCAGGCCAAGGGCCAATCTGTGAAGTTGTGAACCGACGAGGTCGTTCGGAACCTATGTAATGAATACTACAGTCTAACATCATTATGTGATTCACGTTAGAATGTGAATTGTCCTGTCTCCATGAATAGTACTGGAATGACACATATGCTTTCTGTAAATAATTATTATTAATGTTATGATAAACCATGGGAAATCTAAGAGCATTATTGAGCAGTATATTTTATTTATGATTGATGATGAATACTAACATTCTGTTGTCTACAAGATAGCTATATTGATTTACAACGAATAATGGAACGTATGTGCATCGTGGAACTATGGTATTTACGTATCTCTGGAATCATTCAATCGGTAAAATGTATGTACCTTTTGTTAACACTTATCAGCAACATTCTGTTAAGCTTATATCAACTACGTTAATTCATGTGAATAATGGAAAGAATGTATGTACTTTCTGTATGGTTCTGAAGTTAATCTGATCTGATGATTTCTGGGATGGAACAAAGTGTTGTACGGAACTAAGTGCTACACTTTGGTAGGAGTCACCTTTAGAATCCGTACGAGCCACCTCTTAAGTCCATACATATATATATTTATATTCGGGCGAAAGGTCGTTTCAGTATATGTTTACGGGCGAAAGGTCATTACGTATATATTTCGCGGAAGGCCATTACGATATGTTTCGGGCGAAAAGGCTATTACGTATATGTTTACGAGTTGATGGCCGTTACTATTTCGGGCCTATGGCCGATTTGTATCTATAGACCTATGGTCGTTCTGTACATATTGGGCTTAAAGTCACTCTATTAAGAAAACTGGACCTATGACTGTTTGGAAATAATTACAGAATGTAATCAATCATATGTCTCTGCAGTTTTATGCTTTATTCTTTAAGCTAAACCTTACATTATTTATGTACTATTATTCACTGAGTTTCGTTCATTCTGTATTTTGTCTGTATCTGTAGGTAATCAGCCAGGAGACCAGTCCTAACCCTTAAGGCTCGTCTCTCTCTTGTCAACCTCGGTGTGTCCCGGCACTTAGCCAAAGCCCATGTATTTCGTAAGGTGTTGTTAGTCTTTTTTTGGGCTTATGCCTTGGTTGTCTTTCATTAATATTTTTTGTTATATGCCCAACTGTGGGCTGAGTCGAAGTATGTAAGTGTATGTTTTCTGCATATTATTTACTTAATATGATGTTATGATCCTGGCACAATAGTGATAGCTCAATGGAATAGATTTTTGGTTATTAGGTGCTTCCGTTTAGGCCCCATACGTTACGGATATTGGTTTTATGTTTGTTTCTGATGTGGTCATGCCAAAACTTTTAGGGGTAGTTTTGGGACGTGACAGGTGGTGTCAGAGCACGAGTTGCTATCTCACACACGAATCCATTGAGCTTTAGGATGTCTAGAAAGACGTAGGCATCATGCATAATATTCTGAGAGTACATGAAGAGATTGATGGCGACGGTAAGTGTGTATGTTTTACCTGCTAACTCTGATGATTACGATCTATGTCTGTTGTATATTCTTTTGTTACCTCTATAGATTGGTGAATAATGCAAGACAAGCAGATGGGATTAAGTCAACAACGTTGTACTGCGCAGGTGTGGTACGAAGCTGTGCGGCTCGGTAAGCCAGTTCATATATAAAGAATTAGATAAAATGTGTGTTATTGGTTGATACTTATCTGTAAGGAATGATGGCGATATAATTCGGTTGTTCAGTACCTATTTGAGTGAATTGCTTAAATTTTAAGTATCGGATATATCTAAGATCAAAGGAAATGCTATACGTGGTACTTTACCTATAGCTATGTCTTCCTTGCCATAACAATGTTTAAATCCGCGATTTTGAGAAATTATTGTGTTTGAATACTTTGATAAGATGTGTTTTGTGCACTAATTGAAATTATGTTGAGTAGAATTGGTCGGAAGAAGAAGTTATGTATATAGTGACCCCTCTTAAAATTGTGAAGGGAGTTAATAAATTGTGAATTTACTTCTTGTTGACGGTTTAAATAGATAGGCTATGCGGGGGAGTTAGTTATTAACCTTGAAACAGTATGTAAGTAATAAGATTTCATGAACTAAGGAAATTACTAATGATTTCTGATAAAGAATTATTAATGGTGTCTAATAAGTATTGTCTATGTGTAATTGGGATTTGATTGCAAGAATCTGTATTCTATACTGTACTCTGTACTTTGACCTCTGTAATATGAAATCTGAAATCTGTAATCTATAATCTGTTCTGTTTATGTATAATCTGCAATTTGTAATTGAGACTCCTTATGAGTAATAGTCGAATGATATGAGGAATCCCGTCTATGAAACGTATCTGTCCATACGACACTTTACAAAATACTAGACAATCATTAATCTGATAAGTTACTGTAAGAATTAGAATCCTGCCTCTGTGTATTAACAATTTAAGATTGAAGAATCATTTTTGTGATGTAATTCTATGTAGGTAGTGCAAATTGTTAAACTACTCCTATTTCGTATCTAAGGCTATAATGGAAATTGTTCTGCATGACACCGTGAATTTTAACGAAAACGAATGGTTATGGGGGTATGCCATGATAATGATGGGTTAAAGGGTATCTACCTCCTCTTGCATGTTCATGCAGGTTTGTATAATCCGTACTATATGATTCTGAATTAATTTCCTATCATGTTGAATTGGTCTTATCAAGAAGTCTAACTCTAATATTAGTAGGTTAAATCACCTTCTTGACATACGGTTGAATTTCTAGACATTATGGCTGTGATAGAATCTACGTACAAGGAATAATTTGATACTCTGCTTATGTACAGGGTTGTGATTTTTGTATAGCTGTTTGTTGACCACTGTATTTCTAAATTATGAATATGGAACAATGTAGTTGATTTTACACACTATAGTTAGAAAAAGGAAAAATTATACGAGCAATAGAACCCTGTAATGATGGAAAAAAAAAATACTAATAAATAATAAGAATGGATATGCTACTCCACCGTTGCGATTGCTTAAGGAAATACGATTCTAAACTTGATTCCTAGCTTTATCTTTGAATGGCTTTCTTTACTCGAAACGATGATTGTCATATTTATATCTATTGCTCAGATTCGCATTTATGATAGTATGACAAGTGTTATGATGACGTGTCTGCATGAACCTATACAAGTATATGATACTAGGTAGTATGATTCTAATCGTTTGATTCAGAACATGATTTCCTGTGTAATTCTATGCTTAAAAGTAATGCTATAAGGAATTAACGATGTGAACTGTGGCCTTTTCACTACTAAAAACCGGACTTTTTGCGACGGTGTCAAACGTCGCAAAAGGTCCATATATCGTCGCAAAAGACTTTTGCGGCGAATGCTAACGGAAAATGGGGGGTGGCGGAAAGGGGCGTGACAAAAAGTATTTGCGACGGTTACAAACCGTCGCTTTCTTGTAGCGACGGCTAATCAATGGTTTTTGCGACGGTTTCGCCCGACACAAAAAAGGGAAAAAAAATGACATTTTTAGTGACGATGTTGATTGCCGTCGCAAAAACTTTTTTAGAGACGGTATTTGACGTCGCAAAAAATATTATTAGCGACGGTCTAAAACGTCGCAAAAAACTAGAATTAAATCAATACTATATTTGCGACAGTTTAAACCGTCGCTAAAGATTTGAACTAATATGTATATGCTAAAGGTTAACCCGTTGCTAATAAAATATAAGGAAATGATGATTACATTAGCAACGGTTGTTATTGTCGCAATTAAATTATTTTCATAAAATCAATATATATTTTATTAATTCATTCCCTGTACAAATTATTAATATTTTCTAAAATAAAATACATCCACATCCACACACATCCACATTCACATTCACATTCACATTCACAAAATCTTCCGTACATATGTACCCTGTAACAATTGTCAACCAAATATTCTTTACAAAAATATATAAAACATTCTCCAACAATACCAATAATTTTTTATATTCAAGAACTTAAATTTTTGTATCTAAAACAAAACAAAAATATCAACAATGCAAATAAAAAACATATATATTATAGTTTGTTTTAATATCAACAGTAAGCTCCACTATCAGCTCCAGTTAATGATATTGTAGAGATCTTTTTCAAGAGATTCTTCGGAGCCTTCTCCTCCTCTATGATTCCTATTGCATGTTCTATGCAGCTGTTAGATCTACTGTCATCATATAACATCTTCAACTCCTCAATCATTACCTGTAGCAAGAAAGAGGAAAATGTGAGAAATCATGTTACTACATGTTTTTGGGTCACCAATCTTAAGCCAAAGTCTATAAGCTTCAGCAAACTGATGGTCCTTTAAGAAAATTATGAATTGATGATAGTGAAGAACCACAACAAATTATACTAATTGAATAATTAAAGCCAAAAAAAAAGTTCTTTCTAATATGAACTTGAGAGAAGGATTCCCAATGTCTCAATCGCAGGACATCAGTAACATCATCACTTCATGCAGCTGCATATAAGTTCTATACAGTTTTATGAATATACTCCAAAGTAAAGTAGTAAACCAAAACCAAAATATATATACCTCATCAGCAGTAGTCAGACTTTTAAGTTTTTTAAGGGCATCATTAGATAGAGAATGAGCACGGCAGTACAATGCATATGCTTCTGTCCTCTTTCTAGCCAAACTGTAGGATGTAGCTAAGTAAAAGCACCTGAGAACAAGGTAAATTTTCAATTAATGAGCTGGAAAAAAGGGTAAATTTTCACTAAAATATCAAATAGAAACAACATTCACCCTATCAGTTTTGTTTAAACTTGTTACCAGAAAAGAAAACTGTAGAAAACAACGATCATCAATTTGCATTATCATGACTATTAAGATGATAATCCAAAAAAGATCAAAGGACTGCATAGTGAAACATCTTTCAAATGGTCAATAAAATTTAACTGTTATTGAAATTTTGCCTTTCTATGTCATTTATTCATTTACAAGTAATATTTGAATTGTAACCCTATGTGTTATGCATAGTCCTACACATGAAGAGCATGAAATTTTTTTTTTTGAATATTTTATTAGAATACAAAATCCAACAGCGGTGGACAACATGAAGCCATAATATTCTTCAAACAGGGATGGTGGGGTAATATGCCACTTGACTCCAAAACCATCAGTGTGTAAAAGTGCTTCCACATATGATAAATATCAAGACAAATAAAAAGACCTCCCACGAAACATACTGGAAACAGAAATCAGTAAAAGATAATTCTCATCTCTCAGTATTTAAAATTTAAGCCATAAATATGCAAATATTAAGTTTTATATAGCCCATATAGCTCTGGGTGTGAAGCTGAACCTCGATGCGGTGAGTGAACCACCAAAAAGGCAACGTGCATAGTGAAGAGCTGATGGAGTGAACACCAAGTGGGCGAGGTGCATCCCTCATGATGGTGGATCCAATTTATTGGCCACATGTGATAGGTCAACAATTTCAAAGATGTTTCTTGGTAGTTCAAGTGACGCTGCCACAGCTCCCCTTTCTACAATAGCTTGAATAGTTAATTTCAATAAAAAAAAGACAAAAATAGAGATTTTTTCATCCATCTGAACCACCATTAGAGACAACATTTAAAGTTAAAAATCTAAAAGAAGACCACTACATAGAATTCATTCAGGTGCATGCTAGAGAGAGAAGTAAAAAGTAAAACCAAATTGTACTTCATAAACGATTCTGGTTTGTGGTGACAAAGCATTATACCTAAATGTTAAGAGAGAAAAAAATGGCAACTTAACGTGCTTACCTTGTCACTGTCCTTTGTCAGTGGCAAGGAACGCTTAATTAAGAGTACAATTAAATGGGAGGCCACCTTCAAATCTAACACATCAAAGAAATATATAGTCAAATAACTTAATCCAATTCTATGAAAGAAATATATATGATAAATCACACTAATAAAGCTTAAGCTCACCCACAAAACACCTTTTGAAGGTAACAACATTATTATAATGATAGAGAGAGTCACATATATTTGCTAAAGCCCAAGACGTCAGAATCCGCACCTATTAACAGAATTATTTACATACATAAGATACAAATCTTAAAATGTACAGGAATGGTAAATTTCACATTTGCACACACATATAGATGAAACCAGAAATATTACCAAGACTAACGGGTCACGAGTGTTAATATCAGCAGCATGGATAAATTTGCCAAGGATCTCTGCACTATATGATTTAAATTCCTCATAAATTTCTGTCTATTCAGTAAGTACCAAACGGATTTCAACAGTTTACAATATGTCGGTATTACCTCTGAGTAATTTGTGGAAAACATGTGATGACACCAAAGGCCCGACAAGCGATCTCGATCAAGAAAACTCATCATTCAGAGCGAGATTGACCTACAAAGGTGTTGCAGGTAAAATGGACAGATGAATAAACGAAGTTATCTTTGTTTTACTGACAATATTACATTTTTTTTGTTTTTTGGAAGACTTACAGAGGAAGTAAGAATGAAGTCCTGCTTTTCCTTTGGTAGTGAAGAGAAAACTGAAGAAGTTATTCCCATAAAACAAGTAATTGATGCAGCATCACCTTTCAAAGAAAATAAACAATGAGTTCAGGTCATGTAATGGAAGCTTTCATATGAGCATTGAATATTTTTAGGCATCATTTGACAAATGGATGGTTTGTTAATAGAAAAAGCATGATTGCTGCTAGACAACCAGTAAATACATGTGGTAGCAGCTAGCAAAGAAACTTACTGAAATAGCCAATGTTTATTCATCACACAAATCAAATAAACTATGCAGCCTTTGGAAGAAGTAAACCAATTTGATAAATAAAACCAGAGAACTAAGCAGAATGATGTCTGATCAAAATTTGGATAATCCTTGTTGAAAAACTAAGAAACTAGCTAAGGAACCCACTCACTAATGATTCTCAAATTACATAACACTAATTTGTAGTTTCCATAATTCAAGCCCACAAATGAAACCCTAGCCAGGTGAACATGAAATAAATCTATATGAGAATCCCAATATTGCAAGGATTATCTAAACATACAACAACAGATAAATGTTCAATTTGCAAGACTCTTTACAAGGGGAAGGAACTTTCATTGAAAAGCTTAATCTTAAGCTGTCATGAACCTAAAGGTGAGAGTTGAAATTCACATTTGGAGCAAAATAAAATGAATAGAAGCAAGAAGAAAGAAAAAGAAAAGGCTTGATTTTAAATCACTTCAGGAAGAGAATCCCAGGTGAACATGAAATAAATCTATATGAGAATCCCAATATTGCAGGGATTATCTAAACATACAATAACAGATAAATGTTCAATTTGCAAGACTCTTTACAAGGGGAAGGAACTTTCATTGAAAAGCTTAATCTTAAGCTGTCATGAACCTAAAGATGAGAGTTGAAATTCACATTTGGAGCAATATAAAATGTTGCACCTCGGGATTAGAAGCAAGAAGAAAGAAAAAGAAAAGGCTTGATTTTAAATCACTTCAGGAAGAGAAAAATTGCATCTGATTGAACGATAAATTGTGCATTCAGAAGTTTCTATGTGGGTTGGACAGATGGTAGGGCCATCACTCAAGTTGCATGTGCCTTTAATTTTCAAAATGATAATGAGCAAAATGGTCCAATAACAAGGATATCACCAATTTATCAGTACCTCAATAACAAGAAAATCTTGTTCTTTTGCACAAGCATAGATAGTCAGACTTCCCACTCTACATTTAAAGAGGCATAGTTTCAGCCACAATCAAAATTGCACATATATTTAAGCGATAAAAATAATTGACAAGAATACTTAGAATTTTAAAAGCACATGACCCACAAAAGTTTCAGATTGCAAAGCATGGCTTCGAATATTTGGGATCAACTTCAATAGCCCTTGATGCATCCTGTATTGCACTGCCATATCCTGTATTGCACTACCACACTCCTCAAGTCTAGCGTGAGCAATTGTACGATTTGCCCAGTTCACTGCGTTTTCACTGTGTAGTTCAATTGCTTGAGTATACAAATCAATAGCTTGAGAATATTTATGTGCTGTAAGGGGAAAAATCAACATGGTCCTGACAATTAAGAAGTGAAAAGCAGCATCAAGAATATTGCTCTGCAGTGCTTGGTACAACTTTGAATCATTTTTCAGCAGAAAAGCTTGATTGAAGGATAATAAGTGACTTACTGAATTAAACTAGAGATGCCTAATCATCTTTACCTTTGAATGCTTCATTAGCAAGCAATTTGATTTCTTCGGCTCGCAAAACATTTGAATTTTCAGTTTCCATACTGGGCATAGTAGTTGTTTTCTACGCGAAATCAGGCTGAATAAATCAAAAGATAACTACTGCTCTTCCAAGCCACTGTTAAAAAAATGCTTTACCTTCTCCATTAAAAGAACAAAACTCAAAAGTACCAAGAACATTGCAAACATATGCAAACAAAGAGGGAAGAATGATAAATCATAATAGTAAAAAATATACCATTAATAAACTAATGATAGGCATTAGGCATTAGCTGCATTCAAGACTCAATTCTACACTTGGGATAACTACAGAAATTGAAATTAATATTACCAATCATGTCCTGTCAGTGATTAAAATATCAATTATTAGAGTAAATCAAAAAGCTTTCTGAACAATACACCACAAAATTGATTGGGGAGAGAGAGAGAGAGAGAGAGAGAGAACGTGGAAACAAAGTAAAACACATGTATGCACATTTTCAAAAGTTGTTCATTTATCTCTAAGCCACTGAAAGTTCTACATGCCAACAAGCTTATATATTTACAGCTTCCACATACCTGTATTGTAACAACATTCTCATCAGTCTCCCCTAGCCTTGACACATCAAACTCCCCTGATTAATCAATTATCTAGTAATTAGCTTCTCATGTGGTTGAGGTGATTACTAGAATCAATAAAATTATGAAAGAATGAAATATAAAACAACTGCCATTGAGTTCGTGAAAATTTAGGGATACATCCGTACTTCCATTGAATTCTATTCTTGAGCTTCTTTTCGATGAGACCAATTCCTTCAAGGACATTTGTTATATCATATATACGCCAACAGAAACCCTTTAATTGAATAAAACATCACAACAAATGATGCATGATTGGTGAATAGTATAGTTACCTCTAATGTGTCAAGAACTTTATTTAGATCAAGAATATCATCTTCAGGATGTTTGATCAGATTGATGAACTTTTTTGTGAGTAGACGTAAATAAAAATTACAACACATTGTCACTAGTCACTTTATGGCATGTTCTTGCTCTACTTGACAAGGAATATGAAATAGAGTCAATAAAAAAAATAAATCAAGAAACATTTACAACCAAAAAGAAAATTTTAAATTACAATTAAAAGAAAAATATGAAAATCAAAAATCAAGAAATAAAGGCTTAAGCAAAAATTACCGAGGGAGCTATCATAACGACAAGGACCAATTGGAGTAAGATTATTGCCTGAAGGAGATCCTGAAAATACAAAAATGTAGTTCAATGCAAAGTTGTAAACAAGAGACATAGCAAATCATGAAAATATCAATTGCAAAAAAATATTTTTGTGACTATTAATAATCATTCATATAAATATTTTGCAAAATTATAAGTATTGAGACCCAAAATAAAAGTTCAGATAGTAATACTCACCAACATTTGACACAGGAGTTTGAGATCTAGATCTATTGGACTTTGCCATCCTTGGCGCTTTTTGTGTCTTTCCCCCTTTTCCTGATACAGGTGTTTGAAGAGGGATGCCAAAAGCTTCCACATATCCAGTACTAGGGTTCCAATAACTGGACTCAGCTACGAAGTATGCTTTTTCACTCTTCATCTTTAATGGCTAAAAGACACTCGAATAGTTTTTACAATTTAATATAAGCCATATGTTTGCAAATTTAACAATACAATTATATGGAAAAGTCAATCGACATTTGATCCAAGGATAATATTATCATAATGTTCATAAATATTGATTGGCTTTGAAAACATAAACAGCACAATCATCATAATTTTAATAAGACATATTATTAATGAGGCTTGACTATGAAACACATAAAAGCCTAGGTTTCTTCCTATTGTTTCAGTAGAAAACTCAATTAAAACCAAATTTCAAAAGCCTAGGTTTCATCTTTGGATATATTAAGCCCTAACTATAAAATCAAGATAACAATGTAGAACTAGGAAACCCCACTAACATAACTAAGCTTTTGTCCCGTGCAATAAAAACCACAAGCCACCAGTAAGAACTAGGACCAAAGCCCACAAAGAAAGGGCACTCCAAAACACCATGTAACTCAATCAAATATTAAAATTTTTAAATGAAACTAACTAGCAGCACACCTCTATTAAACATGGGAACTCATACTATGGACATTTCTATATCTATCTTTCATATCTTACCACACATCTATCTAAGCATTCTCATCTCAACTATACTCATTCTGCAAATATATTGTTTCTTAGTTGCTCAACATTCTGTTTGACAAGGCTGACTTTCTCCTTAACACAACATACATAGTTTCCAAAATCTGTTAAAACCAGCTCTGAATTTTAGAGATAATCTTAGTGATATTTCATAATTTCCTTAAAATAATTGTTATCTTTCAATTGGTAGTAGTCTTCAATAGCTTAAAGCAACCTGCAGAAAACTTCAGAGTGGCACAAATATATCTTCCAATGGCATATTTGTCTTTCTAGCAAATCTATAAGAACTGAACAATCCTGAGGACCTTATCAGCAAATAAAGGAGCACTGTTTATAAAGAAAAAATTGTGAATCCTAAAAAATAAGTCATAAATATAAGTTGGAATAGCATTTAGATCACATAAATCAACAATGAAACATCAACAAAATGATTATTACATCAGACCCAGTAACGAATCCCAAAACTACTAACTCGAATGACAAAACCAAGCAAGCAAGCAAGAAAATTCTTCAATTCCACAAACCCACTTCACAATCAGAACTCAAACACAGTCTCATGCATATATCCATAAATCAAGGTTCCAAGAATGAAGCATCAACAAAACAGTTATTACACCAAACCCAATAACGAATCCACAAAATACTAACTCTAATGACAAAACCAAGCAATAAAATTCATCAATTACACAAACCCACTTCAAAATCAAAACTGAAACACAGTCTCATGCATATATATACACAACAAACTCACGGGATTTGATCACAATAGCCTCTGGTTCCTTCAACTTGAGGTCGGGGGCCGGTGAGGAAAACTGGCGGTAGTCCCCAAACGGCAGCTTCATGGAGTAGAATGGCATTTGGCGCTTCAAAGGCAGTTGATGTTGCTGTTGTGGCACGATCTGCCTGTCGGATGATTAGCTTGAAATCGACATCGAAATTGAGTGAACTCGAAGCTAACAATCGGTTGAAGGACGGAGAGATCGACGAGCCCTCATTGTTGGGGGATTTGGGAGAGAGGAATTGGGAATTGAAGAATCGAGAAATTGAAAAAGGAGGAAATGAATCGAGGGTGAGATCTGGATTTGTGTCATCGAAAAGTTGTGTGCAACAAGATAAAAGTCAATATGCTGATCTCAATGTCAAACCCTTCGATTCGTCTCCTCGATTTCGAGAATGGTCAGCCGTTTATGGCGGTGATATCAATGGCGGTGGTGGTCGTGTGCTGCTATACCAACGACGGTGTCGGTAGAGAGAGAGAGAGAGAGAGAGGAGGAGAGAAGAGGGCGTTACAAAGAGAGAGGCGTGATAGAGAGAGAATAAGGAGCCTTTTTTCTTTTTCTGGTCTATTAGCCACGACACAACAAAGGCCATGGCAAAAAACAATCTTTTTGCGACGAGAGGAAAAGCCGTCTCAAAAAAATAGGCCTTTCACGACGGCTAACGGTTTGCCGTTGCAAAAATCATCCAACATATTCTTTCCTCTTTTTGAGACAGAAATTGCCGTTGCAAAAAGTGACCATTGGCGACGGGATATTAACCGTTGCAAAAGGTTACTTTTTGCGACAGAAAATATGCCGTCGCAAAAAATTCCGTGGCTTATACCCCTTTTTCTAGTAGTGTTTTTTCTGTCATACCAACTTTGTTAAAGATAATTGCCCATAATTTTGAACCAATGTAATGGTATACTTTTGACATAATTTTGAAAAGTGAGGGCTACTAAGAACAAATGTGACGCTAGTGGCTATATACTTAAAAGGTTCATTTGTAACTAATAGAATGAAGTACACCTTGTTGATTAGGTAGGACTCTACTAGGTGAACTCTGATGTCTAAATTACTTATACATAATCAGACTTGAATCTAACTACGTAATTGAATTTAAAAAAAAAAAAAACTATATGAGTGATTTGTAACATGTGATTTATTAAGTAATGAGATTTGCATGTGAACTATTAGTACTGGGGCGATTGGGCTGTGAACATAATAAAGAACATGTTGTAGTTGAAATTAACATATGCTACGGAATACCTGAATTACGTGCCTCATGTACTTAAGGAAATAATATCTACTATGTTCTGTATTTGGAAATTGTATGTTTCTATCTTTGAAAATTCCTGCTATAAAACTTATGGACAAAGAAATATGGTTGATTGTACACCTTACCTACTGGAGATTATGTGTCTAGAATGTCTTGCTATGGACTCTTGTAATCTTACTTTACTCGACGCATGATCCTACGAAACAACTATATGGAGTTGTTATTTTTATTTTTACATGCCTAAAATAAACATTGAAGCAAGTAGTGAAATGAAACTATGAAATGCTTGTTGTGTGAAATTTTTTGAATAATTGTAGTAAATACAAGATTAATCTTTAAATTGTTTGAACTGAGAAATTACGTGAACATCTATAATAGGAGTAGACACTGGAGGGAGACTGAGATCTCTAATCTGTTATACGTTGAAACAAGTTTGAGGGACCAAACTTATTTAAGGGGGGGAGAGTGTAATGACCAGACCCTCGTACATGTTTTCTGGTATACCTTGAGTCCCTTACTTTGTGCCTTTATATGTTTACTGTGAAATCTCATGTGGAATTAAGTTTAACTGGATGAATTTTATGATTAGAGAATCATATCTATTTCATAAAAGAAATATCTGTTACAATTCTAGTGTTTGAATCAGAAATTGAAGGCCTTAGAAGCTTAATAATATGAAATTGACCTTATATTTGAGATTAGCATAATTTTTAAGTCATAATAAGTATTTTTGTGAAAATTTGATTTGGGATGATTAAATTGGGTAAAATTTGCCTTATTCAATTATATATATATATATATATGTACATATGTACATGCTTAGCCATTTTGACTTATGAACCTCAAAACAAAAATATCTCCTGGAGAGTAGAAAGGAGAATTAAGGAAGAGAAGGGTTGGAAAGGAAGAAAAAGAAATTCAACAAGGAAGAAATTTGGGGAAATTGGGAAGTCATCTAGAGATTAAGGCTTAAGGTGAGTTTAACCCACCTAGTTCTATTCCTTTTCTTGCTAGAAAGTAGGAATCTCTTGGTGTTGTGTAACTTAGAGTTGTAATGGAAGTTATATATGTGTGTGTGTTGAAGAATTAGCATGATAATTATACCATTTATTTGTTTTGTTTTCATTCCCTTGGTTACCAAGCTTGAATTCATCCTTATGATCAATGGCTATGTGTATGTATATATGTGTGTGTGAAGATGGGAATATTATGAAGTTGAGTTGTGTTTGTGAGTTAAGATTAAAGATTCAAATTGTACATAGATTGATCTATGTTGTAACTTCTATTTACATGATTTTTGACCCATGTTTAACAATTAAAAGAACCTATTTTGAGCCTTGAAAGAGGGTACCAAAAATGGGATTTTGTACAAATTTCGGACTGCTCTCACACTGAAATTGCCGTGACGTCTTGGGACCAACCGCCCGCGTCTTGGGGCTCACAACCGCACGTGTGGCCCAGGCTGGAAAAAATGAGTTGCTCCGTTTTACGTGCTTAACCCTCCGGTATTTTTGGAAATTGTGTTTGATGTCCTTAAGATGCCTGTAAATTCATTTGAAGTAAAATGAAGCAGGAAATGAATTAAGAAAGAAAAGAAACTAATGGATAAGTTGTGTACATGTGTAGGGCATAACCCGGGAGAGAGAAGCGCTCCTTTATAACACTGTGAGTAATAGTACTAAATGTACCTTAATCACGTTCAGAATTATTGTTATTAATGTTATGTGTAACATGTATGCTACTTATGAAACGATGTGAAATATGAAATGATAAGGCCGAGGGCCAACTTGTGAATCTGTAACTTGTGAAACTATGAATCCCAGAGGCCAAGGGCCAATTTGTGAAGTTGTGCATCTAAGTGTGAAACTAAAAAGCCAAGGGCTATTTTTGTGAATATGTGAACCCATCAGGCCAAGGGCCAATCTATGAAGTTGTGAACCGACGAGGTCGTTTGGAACCTATGAATTGAATACTACAGTCTAACATCATTATGTGATTCACGTTAGAATGTGAATTATCCTGTCTCCATGAATAGTACTGGAATGACACATATGCTTTCTATAAATAATTATTATTAATGTTATGATAAACCATGGGAAATCTAAGAGCATTATTGACCAGTATATTTTATTTATGATTGATGATGAATACTAACATTCTGTTGTCTACAAGATAGCTATATTGATTTACAATGAATAATGGAACGTATGCGCATCGTGGAACTATGGTATTTACGTATCTCTGGAATCATTCAATCGGTAAAATGTATGTACCTTTTGTTAACACTTATCAGCAACATTCTGTTAAGCTTATATCAACTACGTTAATTCATGTGAATAATGGAAAGAATGTATGTACTTTCTGTATGGTTCTGAAGTTAATCTGATCTGATGATTTCTGGGATGGAACAAAGTGTTGTACGGAACTAAGTGCTAGACTTTGGTAGGAGTCACCTCTAGAATCCGTACGAGCCACCTCTTAAGTCCATACATATATATATTTATATTTAAATTTGAAAGGTCGTTTCAGATATGTTTATGGGTCGAAGGTCATTACGTCAGATATGTTTATGGGCCGAAAAGGTCATTACAGATATGTTTATGGGCCGAAAGGTTGTTCTGTATATGTTTTTTGGACCGGAAGGCTGTTCTGTATATGTTTCTGGGCCGAAAGGATGTTCTGTATATGTTTCTGGGCCGGAAGGCCGTTCTGTATATGTTTCTGGGCCGAAAGGTTGTTCTGTATATTTCTGAACCGATGGCCATTCTGTTATTTCTGCGCCTATGGCCGATTTGTATCTATAGACCTATGGTCGTTCTGTACATATTGGGCTTAAAGTCACTCTATTAAGAAAACTGGACCTATGACTATTTGGAAATAATTACAGAATGTAATCAATCATATGTCTCTGCAGTTTTATGCTTTATTCTTTAAGCTAAACCTTACATTATTTATGTACTATTATTCACTGAGTTTCGCTCATTACGTATTTTATGCATGTCATGAGGGTAATCAGCCGGGAGACCAGTCCTAACCCTTAAGGCTCGTCTCTCTCTTGTCAACCTCGATGTGTCCAGGCACTTAGCAGAAGCCCGTGTATTTCGTAAGGTGTTGTTAGTCTTTTTTTGGGCTTATGCCTTGGTTGTCTTTCATTAATATGTTTTGTTATACGCCCAACTGTGGGCTGAGTTGAAGTATGTATGTGTATGTTTTCTGCATATTATTTACTTAATATGATGTTATGATCCTGGCATAATAGTTATAGCTCAATGGAATAGATTTTTGGTTATCAGGTGCTTCCGTTCAGGCCCCATACGTTGCGGATATTGGTTTTATGTCTGTTTTTTATGTGGTCATGCCAAAACTTTTAGGGGCGGTTTTGGGACGTGACATGATCGGTTGCGAGAACTCCATGCCATCTAAATCCATGAGAATGGTTGCTTCCCCCGACTAGATAGATTTGATAATGTAAGAACCTATCTAATTAGGTCTGAACTTACCCCTAGGGTCATGGATGGGAGCTCGGTTGTCTTTGAGCACCATGTCTCCTTCTTTGAGGTTTCTGGATTTGACTTTCTTGTTGAAAGCCTTGGCAATTCTACGTTGATATCCTTGGATATGATATAACACCTTCAATCTCCTCTCGTTAGATAACATCAATTTTTCGAATATGTTCTGCTCCCAATCTGCCTCTGTTATTTGACATTCGGCCATAATTCTCAGTGATAGTACTTCGATCTCAATCGGCAAAACAGCTTCCATCCCACATACTAGAGAGTAGGGGGTTGCCCCTGTAGATGTTCGAATTGATGTTCTATATCCCTAGAGTGCAAAAGGTAGTTTACCTGGCCAATCTTTATAGGTTTCAATCATCTTTCGCAGTATGTTCTAGACATTCTTGCAAAACGCATGGATTTGAAATTTGTGACATCGCCGAACAATGTTAATATAATCCACCTCTATGGTTGACCAATAATAGCCCTGCTTGAGGATCTTCCTAGCTAGCATCACACCATTCATGTGTACTCCACACTCTCCTCCGTGGATGGCCTCCATGAGACGCTTCTCTCTTTTTCTTGTGCATTCCCAAATCGCCTCTCCTGTACAACTTATTCCTGTATATGATGAACTGAATGGCCAGACACCGTATTCCCCATTTATCCTTGGCATTTGCCCCTGGTGGATAAGTGTCCTTATCTAGAAAATTGAAAATATCATAATACTAGGTGTTCTTGTCTTGAACTTCATCTATTGCAGCTATTGTCTCATAAGCAGGCGCATACTTCTGTTCAATGATCATCAGACCCATCTTCACCCCAAGCGATATGTCTACCATGGAGGATAGAGTTACCAGTGCATCAACAAACTCGTTGTTCTCTTTTAGCAGATGTGTGAATGTCAGTTTTTCAAACCTCAGAATCAGAATGTCCAGGGTCTGATGATAAACTTTCATTTTCTCTTCTTTGACCTTCTAGTCTCCGTTGGCTTGAGAAACAACTAGATTTGAGTCTTCGATGACGTCCAACCTTATGGCCCTTAGTTCTAGGGCAGTATCCAATCCAGCAATACACGCCTCATATTCTGTTTCATTGTTGGACACTTTAAACCGAAGTTTGAAGGCTAAGGGTATATGCGAATCATCGGGTGCTATTAGCAACACGCCTATCCCATAACCGTATTGGTTAGCAGCTCCATCAAAGTATGTTGTCGACACCTACTCTTCTACCTGCAGAATCTCCTCATCAAGGAACATATACTCTATTGATTCTAAAACTGGTTTCACAAGTGCAATTTGAAATTGATTAAACAAATGAGAGTCCAAATCAAGCAAATCTTTAGAAAATCCATTATCATCAGAGATGCCAAAAATGGATTGCATTACCACATTTCAAAGTCGCCACCTAAATATTTTTTAAAAAATTTAGGAAATCCATGACTCGTACCAAAGGCCACTTGTCCGTCATAACCAAAGTGTCTCGGCTCGGGAACTTAGGTATGAGAGGAGAAGGTCATGAATTAAGCACCCTACTCACCTGATCAAAGACCGGCCTCTACTAATCATGATGTGATTTTTAGATACATTATATGCTCTTGTTTCGATTATTATGCCAATTTACTATGTGAGGCACATAAATATAGGCTATTTCACCTACTTTGGAATGCTTTGATTTCATGTTTGTTTGAAAAGAGTTTTGAATACATGCTACTTAAAAAAGTAAGCTCGTATGTACATTAATCAAATCATCCCAATTTAAGTAAATTAGCTTTCATCCACCAGCATTCAAAGAGGTATATCAAATAAGCACTTAGCCTCATGGTAAATATGCATGATATGGCAACACAAACATACATGCAATATGTTAAAGCAAAAAATGCTCATCTAGTACACAACCGAGGCAAGCCAAAATAGAAGAAAATTGTTAGAAAAATGCATGCGCTAATATGCAAGTGACTAATACAACACATCAAAAATGCAACTACTAGGTTCGATTTATTAACATGACATATGGCTCAAGTCAAAGCATGTGATAGCACACGTATTCAACTAAGTAGGAAATGACAATAATGTTAAAATGATGAACCGAACCTAATGCATGCAAAAATGGATATGAGTCATGGTAATGATATGAAATGAAAATATGATACTATATGCAACCATAGTAAGCAAGTAAATAAAAGGGAGAAAGAAATGGGGGTTGGAAGACATACAAAATATTACAAGCATTAGAAATTAGCCCTCACACAAGAGGGTCCGAATGAAATGTCCTAATTAAGCTAAATATTACAACACCAAATTAATGAATTAAATCATTAACTAACTATTACAAGTCCGAATGAAATCAATGAATTAATTTACAACATACTAATTATTAAAGCTAATTTAAAGGACTTGAACGAGAAGTGGGAACCCGTACACATGCAATCGAGAACATCCTCCTGGAAACCTATCTGTTTGTTGCCAGATTCTATTATGTTTGTAGTCAGAAAATAATTCTTCTTTTGCCTTAGCTTCTACTCTATTCTGCTACAAAAATACCACTGCTTGTACAAAATGATGGCTGACCAGCCTTGGAAAGTGGTTGGCCGTACAAACTAGTGACCGGCTGGCCACTGCATTTGGGAACTGCCTTGTTGCCACATAATCAAAATAGAGCAAAAACAGAGTGTTTTCAGGAAATGTTTATCCTCTCTACCCTTTCCTCTCATGAAGATGATCAAGGAAGGAGTAGAGTCGGTTCACAAATCATCAATATTTGCACATTTGTTCTGTGATGATTTTAGAACTGATAGGACAAAAAGCTCAATAAAAGGAAATGAAAGACCAACAACATCTCCTTTGTATCATGGAGTTATCTCAAGGGAAGGGATGGACATTGCTTCTTGAATCATTAAACATCACGAAAGAGTATGCAATGAGTCAAGACGCAACAGGTTCAATATAACGTATGATTGAACCCAACACAATTTTATTTCCTTTTTTTTTTTTTTACCTCATTTATACCAATTTTATTAGCCTCTTTTACATTGCCTTTCCATTTCTTCTCTTTTATTCCTTTTGTCCGAAAGTGATAATTACGTCTACTAAGTCCAAAAGTAATAAAGAGTATCAAGCATTGACTTAACCCTAGAAATAAGCCTTTGAAGCCCTTTTCTATGGGGGGGAAATTACAAAGGAAGAGTCAAACTCATTTACAAGTGATAATGAATTCTAAGTCAAACCCAAAATGAGAGATAATGATTAGTCAAACTCAAAGAGAGCGATAATGACTAACCAAACCCATAATGAGCGATAATAACTCTAAATCCAAACTTGATAACAAGCTATATTGACACTTTCCTTGGTGATTTCCAGGGGTCTAACTAGAAAGTTAGTCCCTTAGAAGTAAATGCATTGGTGTTAAAGAGAAGTGACAAACAAGAGGTTGTGCTTAGCTTGAGAGAGATGTAATGCCTTGGTAATGAACCTCCAAAGAGATTAAACCATTAAGCATGGAAAGTCTCTTTCTTATGCTTGAACAACAACCTTTTGTTAAACACAACTCTTTAATCAAAAGAAACAAAAAATGAAAGGAGGTTGTAGAGATGATTATGCAAAGGTGATTATGACAAGAGTGAGACTATTTATATGAAAACTATGTAAAGAAAGATATCAACTCAAATAGATTGGTGGTTATGGCCTAAACAACCAAATCCATGAAGACTTACAACTCCACAAACATAGCATTCAAAGCATAAATTAAATAAACAATTAAAACTGCCCCAAAAAAAAAAAAAAAATAGTGCTGAAATCCTTTTTTAAATGGTGAAAAATATAGACAAAAATAGAAGAGAACAAAGCTAGGAAGCAAGCTTAAAGAAGGGTGGCTAACCCCTCCACTTTTTCGAACTTTATATTACATAATTTAGCCTTTGAAAACTCCGGAAAATAGTGTATAAATCAAAGAACTAAGTGGGAAGAACAAGGATATAAACTATGGAATAACGTTTAAGAAAGGGTGGTTAACCCCTCTACCTTTGGTAGCTCTTAAATCACAAGTTTCAGCACTCAAAATCAGTCCAAAACAATTTATAAACAACAAGAAAAAAGAAGAGAAGAGTAGTGTAAACAAGGAAAAAGATGGCAAAGGTTATACCTCTTGAAGAGATAATGCTCTTTAGTTCACAAACCACAAGGTGAATAATCTCAAGAGCTGAAATTTGTGTTCAATAATCTTAGCAAGAGGCATCTAGTTTAGGCTTAGGAAGTGTATGGATAATGTATGTATATTTCAAGAGAGAGAGAGAGAGAGGAAGAGTGTTTGGCAAGCTATAGGCTCTTGGGAAAATTTTCTAACCCCAAACCATGAGGGGCGATCATGTATTTATAGAAAAACACTATATCACATAAAAAAATATCTGTAATAAGCCAACTAATGCAAGACATGCACATGGGGACAGCTAGTAGCAAGCAAAATATCTACTACGCTAAACATGGCTGGCTAGCCATGTAGAGAGATGGCCGGCCACCTAAAAATAGCATGCCGGTCACTTGTTGGCCAGGAGGTCTCTAAGTGATTAGGCTAGAAAAAATTAGGTTTTGGTCCAAAAGTGGTGCAAGGTTTAGGCTTTGAAGCTTGAAAATCAAAGCCTTTTGCTGAAGAAATTGAACGATTTGCACAGCGTAACAATTCATCATCAAGTGTTTAAGGGTGGTCGAAATAGGGTGTCTACACATATTTTCGACATTACCAGAGAATAAGGGTATGTCCTATATTGTATCGACCGCCAATTGCCCATTGATCTTGCCACCCTCATTATTCAAAAAATGGTCACAATTTTTGGAGGTAAAAAGTGTTTAGGTTTTCCTTACGATTGTTTCATCAATTGCCTTTTCACATCCCTTGAAACTCTAACCTTAGATGATGATGATTTTGCAACCCCTATCTTTACCAAAAAGACTGTCTTACAGAGTCGGACACATGTTGAAGGTGAGTCATCTGGGGCGGGTACTTCTAATGCAAGTGAGGACCCATTGGCCAAGGAGGTTAAGCTTGATGCAGCGGTTGCTAGTGAGGATGAGCATGAGGTCTATCCACGAACTATTCGAGGCTAGCTATGTTAGTTTGAGTATGGTATGACTCTGCACCTAGACCGGATGGAAGCTTGGATTGATGCATTTGATGACCGCCTCGGTCGTATTGAGCACACTGTTGATCAGTCATCCTTACGACTCGGTTAGATTCTATCACTTCTCTAGATGCAACCCCCTCCACCTCTCCCACATCAGTGATTTGTTATGCTTGTCTATCTATGGACATATTATGGTTTTCCATATCTTTGTTTTCTTGGTCTTTTGTTTTTTGGTTTTTTTGTTTCTACCATGTTTTGTTTTGTCTTTGTTTTCTATCTCTTGGACAGTCTCTTGACAGTTTTGTGCAGCTTTGTCTAGTGAATTGGGTTTTGGATTATGTTTTTGGATCTTTGAATTGGGCTTTTGATTATGAATATCAATTCTAGCAATTCTAGATTCTGGATTATGTTTTTTGTGCTATTCTCTTGTGTTGTGTTTGCAGGTGGCTCGCTTCAGACATTGTGTTTAGAGTGGTTAGGATTTTGTGTCTAGTGCATGCATATGTTAGGCATAAATGTTAGAATGTTTTGCCCGGGAATTGACAAAGGGGGAGATTGTTAGGTCCCTTTGTGTTGTCAATTCCACGAACAAACATTGTTTCAGTTGTAATTTGTGCTAAGTCTTTTACTTGACCACTCAAGTAAAGCTTTTACCGCTTGAGTGAGGAAGTTGATCTCTCAAAAGTTTTAGGAAAAAATACTAGAAGTTCTGATTTTTTGCTCGAGCGACGCTTTTACAGCTTGAGCAAAGGCACATATGGGTTTTATGCACTTGAATCACACCGATCAAGCGACCGTTCCATAGCTCAAGCAGTCTTCGCAGCTCCTGTTCTCTATAAAGCTACGCGAAAGACAAATTTTAGGGTTAGATCTTCCAGAGCTTATTATTGAGAGCTAGGGTTTCTCTCTGGAGGTTGTTTGCTTGTTTTCTTTGATGTCTTAGTGAGTTTACCTCATGATCTAAATCATTTACATTAAAGGGTTGGTGGATTATTCAATTCAAAGAGTTCTTGTTTGGTGGATTCTAAAGATTCGTGTGTGAAGGTTTTGAAGGAGTTTGAAGCAACTTGTTGTCGTGGATTCGGCATGGGTGTTGTGGATTCAACATCAAACTAATCAATTCTGAGATGAAGGCGCTGGTGAAAGAGGCATAAGTTGTCGAAGACAATTTTATAGAGTGTAGGGTAAATTGTTGGATAATCTTGTGTATTTTCATTCTTCATAGTGGATTGATTAGTGGCATTTTGCTCATGGTTTTTTTTTCACAATTGGTGTGGCGCCCCAAAATTTGAGGACTTCATAATAAGGTTTAAAACTTAGAATTAATTTTCTTAATTAAAAACTTCTAATCATTGTTGTCAACAAGTTTGTCATCATCCATTAATTACCAATGTAGAAATTAGAAGTTCTTAAATTATAACTCCAATCAAACTTAAAACTTAGTCTTAGTACATTCATGAAAGAAAAACATGAATATAAAAAGAAAACGAAAGAAAAAGAAAAAAAAAAAAGGAGGGGGGGTTCATGGGACGTGGGCAGACTTCAAGCTAACCAAGGCTGAACGTCACTTTCGAAGACCTCAGTGTTTTCGTCAGTTTCTTCAATACCTGGCATAAAACACCAGGGCAACGGAAATGCCAATGAGCGACGAGCTCAATAAGATACTACAACCTCGAAAATACCCACCCCAATAATAATACTCACAAATAATGAATACTGTGTAGTAACAGAATAACAAGCAACATTTAATAAGCATAACAAGAATGCTATCAGTTGAATTAATAACAATAGATAATAAGAACAATGGCAAACAGAAGCAATATTTCATCATAAGGAAAATGCCAACTTTTCTTTTAAATTCTCATAGATTTAGTTTATCAGATAAGTTTAAGTAACTCCCCGCAGAGCAATATTTCCACTCAACCGCTAAGCAATGGCCACGGGCAATTCTGATTCCCCCTTGGTCAAATACTCAAATGCTACTTGCTGTAACTACCAATGATGCCCACGCACCAGGGTTACGTACCCGAGTCGTGACATCACGGTCTGCCCCAAGGAAATGGTCTATGTTGTGACACCCGCACCACCAACCTTGTATTGCCTACACCGATAAGAGCTGAAATACCTTCCCGTGACATGTTAGGGTTCACAACTCATTTGCACAAAAAGTGGTCTACAGGAAATAAAACTGGTCGGCAAGGGAGGAAGAGGGTCTACAGAGAGAGTAGAAGGTGGTGGCAGGCTGCCAACCACCTTAGGTGGTCCACAGACCACCCACCCTAGCTGGTCGACCACCAGAAGTGGCTGGCAGGGAAGAAAAGTGGTCTATAGGGAGAAAAACTGGTCTACACACCCTCCAGGCAAAGGGTAATAAGGCTTGGTTCAAAAATAAACCAAAAGGAAGAAAGACAAGAGTCTGCAAGGTAAGGCACTCAGCCGAAAGCCCCGAAAACTAGTCTACGAGCCACTACAAGTGGCCTACAAGAGGGAAAGGTAGCCTACGGCTACAAAAAGTGGCCTACAAGAGGGCAAGGTAGCCTATGGCTACAAAAAGTGGCCTAGAAGCCTCTGTTTCCCTCAAGGAAAAAGCATGAAGGCATGGTCCAAAAACCAGGCCAAGAGAAGAAAGTTAAGAGGTCCTAAGACAAGGTGCTCAGCCGAAGGCTCCGGAAACTCAAGACGAGGACAAACATACACAATCACCGAAAGTGCACGACATTTACATCCGAAGTCTTAAGGTCGGTCAAAAATGGGGTGTCTGATTTGCCCCTCTTGACGTAACTTCGTAGTAATGAAATGACGGAGTGAATGTCAAAGCCAAGAGAACCCATTTTGACAAGGCCAAGACTTAGACAAACAGGCAAGATAACAAAGAGATATGCTTGCAGGCAGGGGCAAGAAGCAAATGACATGCACAATGCAGAACATAACTTATGATTATGCAAAGAGGACTGTAATGAAGCATTTATGCAAAATAAATACAACATTTTAAGTGAATGTTATGCAAAGAAGTGCTACAACAAACTCGTACACAAGCAAATAAGTGAACACGCCACGCACGAGAATTATAGGTCGAACTACATTTCATGCAGAAAGGATGTAAGAAAATTATGCAATCTTAAACATAGACCACATAGGAAAGACTAGAAGCACCTATCGGGAACACTCAAAGTCTCAAACGAAACACCTCCTAGCATATCAAACGCGAAAGGAGAGGGACTACACAAGAAAACGTAGTCATCCAAACGCAAGAGAAGAAAGGTACGTCCAAACGCACGTCAAACGTAAGAGGAGAGAGGTACATCCAAACGTATGTCAAACATGAGAGGAGAGAGGTACGTCCAAATGCATGTCAAACGTAAGAGAGAGGTGCATCGAAATGCATGTCAAACGCGAGAGGAGAGAGGTACGTCCAAACGCATGTCAAACGCGAGAGGAGAGAGGTATGTCCAAACGCATGTCAAACGCGAGAGCAGAGAGGTACGTCCAAACGCATGTCAAACGCGAGAGGAGAAAGGTTGCGGTGCAAACACCGGAGGATGGTATGAACATCGGGGCACTCGTCCCAATGTTTCTAGCCAAAGAGAGAGTTCACAGAAGCAGGAATGATCTTACCTAGAGTTTCTCCGAATGAACCACACACACCATATCGTCTAGTTGTGCCAGCTTCAAATAAACCATACATACAATATCGTGCCTGCATAAAAGAGAAACTTTGACAGGTACAATATAATAGAAACATATGTTTAACGTTACATCAAGATATAATTTCAATACGAGATAAACGCATGCATATACAATGCACAAATGAAAAGGTGCATAACAATGCATGGGAGACGTGCATAACAATGCAAGTGAAACGGTGCATAACAATGCAAGTAGAACAGTGCATAACAATGCGAGTGGAACGTGTATAGCAATGCAAGTAGAACGGTGCATAACAATGCAAGTGGAACGTGCATAGCAATGCAAGTGAAAAGAGTGTATAACAATGCATGTGAAGTGCGCATAACAATGCAACTGGAACGTGCATAACAATGCAAGTAAAACCGTGCATAACAATGCGACTAAAGTGTGCATAACAATGCAAGTGAAAAGGGTGCATAACAATGCAGGTGAAGTGTGCATAACAATGCAACTGGAATGTGCATAACAATGCAACTAGAGTGTGCATAACAATGTAACTGAAGTGTGCATAACAATGCAAGAATTAAAAACACACATTCAATGTAACAACAAAACAATGTATGCCCTACGCAGCAATTGAAGCCCGTATGATAAAGGCCACTCAATGGTAGCTTCCAATTAACCTATCAGAAAGTTACAAAAGGATACATCTTGCTCCTAACGATTGACGATGAGTCGTGCATCGAAGATGTGAATTGAAGTTCCCGCGAGGACATTTTGAGTCGAAAATAGTGAACTTTTCTTGCACTTTCTCGAGAGCCAAGGACTCCAAACAGTATAAAAACACACAGAGAGGACAATGGAACCCTGAAGACCACCACGGAGGGCTGCTGACCACCAAAACCACCTGTAGACCACCTAGGTGGTTGGTCGACCTAAAAAACTGGTCGGTCGACCAGTTTAGTAAAATCTGGGGCAGTTTGGTCTTTTGAGGTTTGGCTCTACACAACTTCAAAACACAAATGCTCACACACACAAGGCCGAAAATCACCCCTCTTCCTTCCTAGACCCTTTTCCCTCTCAGATCCAAGCTTTGCATGCATTTTTCAATGTCCCACGCGAAGTTGACTCACTAAGATCTTCTGATTTCCTTCACTTTGAACAGATCAGAATTTGTTTTCGGAGCTTCTTTCTCCATTTTCACCACTTGAGGTATGTTTCTCTAGAAGTTTAGCACCTTTTCCCAGGTTTTGGCTTCCTTTGACTTTTGTTGACTTTTGGCAATTTTAGCTCATTTCGCTCATTTTTACTCATTTTGCACCTTCTTTTCAGATGGCTGACGATGCTCCACACGACGAGGGTCCTCCGAGAATGGAGAGGGAGCACGACATCATTCTACTGCCACCTACGATCCGGCCCTTCGACCCTACGACGTACCGTCCCAAGGAACACATCTTACCACCCAGCACTTTTCATCATTTTATAGACTTTGTGCGACGAGCACCCTCGAACTTGCTATTACGGAAGCCGGAGTCTCACCTGTCTCACTACGCGCCCGAGGTGCATATTGCACTCTTACATTCTCTGTGATGTATTTTGTATTTCTTGCACACTTCATGCTTTCGCTCCGTATTTTATCTGCTCGTTTTGAACACATTTACATACACATCACTTCTGCTCATCCTGAACATAACTCACACATTGCATTTCTGCTCATTCTAAACACAGCTGACACACTGCATTTCTACTCATTCAACACCACACACCGTGATTGCTCATTCTAAACACACCACACCTTGCATTTCGCCATTCTGAACACAACTCTCTTTTTTCTTTTTTTTTGGGTGAATAAGAAATAAAATAAAATAGGAAAATTTACACGAATACAAGGGGCATACCCCAGGCCCTACCACAACTTACAACGAACACAAGAAGTGTAACGACCCAGAAATCCTTTCCTCCGCTCGAGCGGAGGAGTGGCCGCTCGAGCGGACTTTTGGGGTTTCCAGCAATTTTTCAGACGGCCTGAGATTCTGGGAGTTGTGGTTCTCCGCTCGAGCGGGGGAGGTTACGCTCGGGCGGAGGACATTGTTATCTCATACGAGCGCAAGGTTACGCCGAGCGGTCGCCTGTAAGTTTGATTCTGAAGCATGTGGACTCATTTTTGATGTTCTTCTTAGTGTATTTGAAATGTCCTTACCTTATTTTGGGATATTAATTGAGATGATAAGATGATGGTAAAGTAAGACGGGACTAAAAACTTTAATTGGAATAATTCGTTTACGACCAACCGTCACTCATTTGCCCTTTTCTTTTTCCCCACTTTGAATATGGATGTGAGGTTAGAACCATTGGAAAGCTTATTTCCGGGCTTCAATTTGAGCACAAGAATGACCTAAAACGGAGTCCGAATGAGAGAGTTATACTGTTCAAAGTTTCGATCTGTCTGAAAACAGTCCGCTCGAGTGGGAATTTCTCCGCTGAGCGGAGATTACGACAGCAGCTTTTAAACCAGATGTTGGGATCAGTTCTCACATATTCTTTTCCCTCTTCTCCTTTCCCCTAGGACCTAAAAACCCTAGGGTTTTGATCCCAAATCCTCACCATTTCTCTTTGTTTTGATCAAGATCTTCCACCAAGAAGTGAAGAGGACAAGAAGATGAACATTTCCAACCGATTTGATTTTGGAATTTCAAAGTGATACTCTTGACCTAGCTTCCTTGCTTTCAATCTTGAGGTAGGAGATCTTATTTGTATTGATTGATGGATTTATGGTATTTTGGGTGTAGATTTATGGTATGTTGTGTATATAACTACAAATCTATAGTTTTGTATATATTATGTCCAATTTGTGATTTGGGGGTTTTGGGTTTATTATGTTAGAGATGCAATTGCTAGATTAAAGTGATGGATTATGAACTTTAGATGGAGAAAATTGGAAGAAGAAGTAATGGTTTGAGGAGTTTGGATTTTTGTCTTGAGACCCTAAGTTGATTAATGGTGATAACTAATGAATTGGCCCAAATTGAAGGTAGAATAAGGAAATTGAGATGTTGAATTGTATATGTATAAATTTAATTGGATTTCTGAGATATTTCGAAATTATGTAAAAATATTAGCGAATGAACTTTGTTATAAACATTAGAATTTATGCTATAATGGAAGGGAAAAATTAAGGAAATAATGTATTAAGACTATGGATGACATGAACTTGGGTGTGGAATGTTGAGATGAGATTCAAAGATTTAATTTGATTCATGTTGAATTGCCAAATGATGTGTAAATGGGATAAAGAGAAATAAACTAGTTAAAAACGGAATAATGATATGTGACCCGATTTTTATGTGTATTATGAATTGTGTAGGGTCAATTACAGAGGCGGATCAAGCGTCTAATCACTGTGAGTAATAGTACGCTACATGTACATTTTATTTTCTGATAATGATTATGGTATTAACGCTCTGTTCTGTGTAAGTGATTTCATTAACATTAAGTTAATCAGAAATCAGTATGAATGTTGAGGAAGCTACATACAACGGTATGTTTATGGAACTATTCTGTTCTATTTATATGGTATATTAATCCTCTGGCATCTGTAAGCAATTGGTATCATCTTTGTTAATTATGAGACAACTATTTTGATAGATAAAATGCATTACATTCTCGCGATAAACAAGTGAAATGTGAATACTACTACGTCGGATGTATGGTAAATTTCTGCTAATGTTTTGTCGTTACTATTAATGTCTGTTTATTACGTTCAGCTTTCTGTCAGTAATGATGTTGTATGTGTATCAATTGGGATTGTTCTGCTCTGTTTATTATTCTGTTTATGGTCTGGCGATATTCAGACGACTTTGGGATGGTTCTCTCATTTATTTATTACGGTTATACATATTGTCTATTGATCCGTTCGCTTAAGATTTAGCATGATATGTACATTGGTTTCAAAACTTATTATCTTCTACTAGTTCTGTACCCTCACACTTTATGCGTTCTGTCACGCTTTATGCGTTCTGTTATCTCTGGCCTGATAAGCCGCTCATATTTGGGCGAAAAGGCTATTCAGAATGCTTGTTGGGGGTGATGGCTATTACATTATTTGAAAATATGAACATTTTGAATCCTCTGTACATACTAAAGCTGCGTTGTTAAGGAAGCTGGACTCATGATATTTCTGAGTGTAAATAAACATATATACGCAATTATATACTTTATTGTTTGAGTGGAACATTACATGATTTACGTACTATTATTCAGAGCTTGACTCACTTTATTTTATGTCTATTTCGTAGGCACTCAACCCGGAGGTCAATCTTAACTGTGGCTTCCGATGCAGTTGCCAAGCCTTGAGTGTCTAAGTCATTAGGTGTTAACCGCTCAACTTTTGGAGTTTTGTTAAGTTTTAAAGTTGTATTTAGTCTACCCAAATGTCTATGAGGAAGATGTATATGTACATAACTATCTTCAAATACACATCACTGTATAATTATCTGCATTATGTTCTGTCTACGGTCCTGGCATAGTAGTGATAGCTCAATGGATGTTATTTTACGCTATTATATATTATTGAATGCTTCCGTTCGGGCCCCATATGATATGTATAATGTGTTTTGTGTCTGTTTGCGAATGGGTCATGCCCAAACTTTTAGGGGCGGGTTTGGGGCGTGACAAGTGGTATCAGAGCACGAGTTGCTATCTCACACACGGATCCATTGAGCTGTAGGATGTCTAGAAAAGACTTAGGCTTCATGTATGACATCCTTAGTGCATATGAAAAGACTGATAGCAACGTTAAGAGTAATTTGTTTACGTTAACGATTATGAGCCATGCCTATTATACATCTCATGTCTATTATACGAAATGATTGATTTTTGAAAAGCCTGTTTTGATGACATTATGGTTGTTCCGCTATGATACTCGTTTTGCTTATGATATGACATGATGAGACTTGTTGACTTCTGGTGTGGAGCAAAGTGCTGTACGGAACTAAGTGCTACACTTTAGTGGGAGCCACCTCTAGAATCCGTACGAGCCACCTCTTGAGTCCATACACACTTTTGTATATTTCTGATATATCTGTGCCGAAAGGCTATCTGGGCTGAAAGGCCAATCTGATAATTCTGGGCCAACATGTCAATCTGTTAAAATGGTATAAGTAATTGTGGCACCCTTAATTCTTATGGCCCTCGCCCGGGGGTAACAATACCGTGGCCTATGGCCCTCGCCGGGTAACAATAAGTGGCTATTGGTATCAATTTTGTGGTCTTGACCTACATTTGTGGTCTTTGGACCTACCTGTTGTGGTCTTCGGACCTACCTGTTGTGGTCAGTGGACCTACCTGTTGTGGTCTCCGGACCTACCTGTTGTGGTCTTCGGACCTACCTGTTGTGGTCTTCGGACCTACCTGTTGTGGTCTTCGGACCTACCTGCTGTGGTCTTCGGACCTACCTGTTGTGGTCTTCGGACCTACCTGCTATGGTCTTTGGACCTACCTGTTGTGGTCTTCGGACCTACCTGATCTGATAGTTAGCCATATATGATCTTATGCAAAATTTAAATATGAATATGATTATGAGCATATATCTGAATCTGTTTCAGTTGTCATAATAGTGATGTCTTTCTTGTTATGGTATTGTTTGGACCTATGATTTAAAAAGGTATTGTGATATGTATTTTGATAAGTTGTGTTTTGGATAATAGTTGGACCCATGTAAGAAGTGACTTATTCTATTACGGTATGCACGATAATGACATGATATGACAAGCACTGCTTCATTTTCTGATACGTTATGTTACGAATTAAGGAATGATGATCCATGTATGTAAAAGTATTAAGGGCCCTTGCCCGGGGGTAAAAATACCGTGGTATAAGTATGTTACAAGATATCTCTTGCCACCGGATCTTATGCGGGTGGATTCTCGATCAAGTATAAGTCCCGATTTTTGTTTTGATTCAAGTATAACTAAGAATGCATGCGAATATGCTTCTATTTATCTGTTCAGTTTATGCTATGTCATAACATGATGTGGATTGGTAGGGTCGAATGAGTTCAGGTTACGTGTAATTGGGATTTGGTTGTGAAATCTGTGATTTGTGATATATAAGGGTGGTAATAAAAAAAAAAGAAAGAAAATGGCAGCTGTTGACTACTTCGAAGTCAACCTAAATGATCAGTAAGTAACTAAGCTACTGCAGGAATTCAAATTCTGTTTTTGTATATTAAGTGACTTAAGATTGAGAAACTCATTTCTGTGAACTATTTTATGTAACTATGCAAATGTTAGAGGTTGTGACATTGTTCTATATCACCTATATGGAAGTTATGATGTGAACTGTTTTGCACGATCTCGTGGATTCTGGTGGAAATAAAGGACATGGAAATATTCCATTTTGTTAAGGACATTTACCTTCTCTTACATGTTTAGACAACTTTGGACAATATTCACTACATGATTACAAATTGATGGACTACCACATTGAATTAATATTAAGAATTCTGAACCGGGATGTCACGAAATCAAATTGCTCCTTTGTTATACTATTGCGTAAGTTGTTGCTTTTATAGACGCTGGAAAGATGTGATTTTTTTTTATGGTTACTGTATACGTAATAAGAGTTATAATTATATGAATGAACTTGGTAGAATCTACGTACGAGGACTAACTGGAAGCTCTATGTATGTTAACTAACCGGGCCCAATGATTGGTCACTATTTTCGTCATTCGTCGTTGTTGATCCACTATAATTATAAGTTGTAAAGACGAAACCATGTGAGTGACGTTGTCTCTTCCAAAGGAGAAAGCGGAAGAATTGTTTGAATAGGAAAGGGGAACCAAATGAATTTGTGTTATAACAAGAAAAGCGCTAGTAAAGGAAAATGTTATACCTTACGATTATGAAAGATTAGTCAAGTATGATTTTGAATTCAATATGACTAAGATGATCGGTGTCTATAATGGGGATTTTTCTTCCCACCATTGATTTTGCCAAGAAGTAGAGAATGTGATTTAAAACCTATGTAATGCTATGATCTTAGTATATTTTTAAGTAAATGGAAATTGTGGTACCTCTTAAGCGTAACCTTATTTGGTAAGTTCAATCGATCCAATGATGCATAATCGGATTTAAGTCTAACCATGTAATTAAGTTACTTGGGAACTACGTAATGGTCGGACCACCGAGTAAACCATTAGAAGATAAGTTCGAACATGTACTCTCTAATTAAAATTGTGTATGGAACTATTACAATGGTGACTTAGTTAGAGACTTTGTGGAGGGTACTTTCATTACGAGTGAACTTAATGCATCTTGGGGAACTCATTTAGCATAATTGAATAAGAATTTGAAACCTTAAAGGGTTAATTATCTGAAATTGATTATGTATCTGTGACCAGCATAATTCTTATGTAATCTTAAGTATGTTTACGAGATTTCCATTTTGGAATGCTTAAACGATTGGATTGTATCCCATATGTTTTATGTATGAACATCTATATATATATCCAAGTCTTCTTACGCCTAGAAATAAATAAGGATTGAAAAGAAAAGAAGTAAATGAGAAAGTGAAAAGGGTGTATAGATTTTAAAGTTTAAGGTATGTTTGAGCTTTTGATTGACCTCTCTTGAAGTTGAGTAGGAGCCTTTATGTGAGTGTCATTAAAGGGTAATTGTATGATGGTCCTCACTATTCTATGTTTTTAGTGTCAATGAAACAAAGAGTTGGTGATGCCACTAATTGAAGTGCAATTGAATTTTGGTGATGGACCGTATAATGTGAATTGTCTTTGAAATTGAGAAGTTGTTATGGGCCTTGGGATTATAATTGGTTAGTGTTGTTCCTTGGCGTTGAAATTTTAATGCGATATGTTGATCGAAAGTATTTGTGATCCTTTTCTATCCCAAGTGTGGATTTAGTTTTGGAACATTACAGGTGTGCTTCGTATATGTTTGACCTATTTTCTATTTGGTTTTCTCAAATTTCGAGGGCTAAATTTTTGTAAGGAGGAAGGATGTAACGACCGAAATCCTTTCCTCCGCTCGGCGGAGGAGTGGCTCGGCGGACTTTGGGGTTTCAGCAATTTTTGAACGGCCCGAGATTCAGGAGTTGTGGTTCTCCGCCGGCGGGGAGTTCTGTTGAGCGGACGACTTTGTTGGTCTGGCGCTCGGCGCAAGGTTGGCCTTCGGCGAATCGCCTGGGTAAGTTTGATTCTCAAGCATGTGGACTCATTTTTGATGTTCTTCTTAGTGTATTTGAAATGTCCTTACCTTATTTTGGGATATTAATTGAGATGATAAGATGATGGTAAAGTAAGACGGGACTAAAAACTTTAATTGAATAATTAGTTTACGACCAACCGTCACTCATTTGCCCTTTTCTTTTCCCCCACTTTGAATATGGATGTGAGGTTAGAACCATTGGAAAGCTTATTTCGGGGCTTCAATTTGAGCACAAGAATGACCTAAAAAAGTCCGAATGAGAGAGTTATACTGTTCAAAGTTTCGGGATCTGCTGAAAGCAGTCCGCTCGAGCAGGAATTTCTCCGCTCGAGCGGAGATTACGGACAGCAGCTTTTAAACCAGATTTTTGGATCATTTTTCACATATTCTTTTCCCTCTTCTCTCCTTTCCCCCTAGGACCGAAAACCCTAGGGTTTTGATCCCAAATCCTCACCATTTCTCTTTGTTTTGATCAAGATCTTCCACCAAGAAGTGAAGAGGACAAGAAGATGAACATTTCCAACCGATTTGATTTTGGAATTTCAAAGTGATACTCTTGACCTAGCTTCCTTGCTTTCAATCTTGAGGTAGGAGATCTTATTTGTATTGATTGATGGATTTATGGTATTTTGGGTGTAGATTTATGGTATGTTGTGTATATAACTACAAATCTATAGTTTTGTATATATTATGTCCAATTTGTGATGTTTGGGTTTTAGGTTTATTATGTTAGAGATGCAATTGCTAGATTAAAGTGATGGATTATGAACTTTAGATGGAGAAAATTGGAAGAAGAAGTAATGGTTTGAGGAGTTTGGATTTTTGTCTTGAGACCCTAAGTTGATTAATGGTGATAACTAATGAATTGGCCCAAATTGAAGGTAGAATAAGGAAATTGAGATGTTGAATTGTATATGTATAAATTTAATTGGATTTGAGATATTTTGAAATTATGTAAAAATATTAGCGAATGAACTTTGTTATAAACATTAGAATTTATGCTATAATGGAAGGAAAAATTAAGGAAATAATGTATTAAGACTATGGATGACATGAACTTGGGTGTGGAATGTTGAGATGAGATTCAAAGATTTAATTTGATTCATGTTGAATTGCCAAATGATGTGTAAATGGGATAAAGAGAAATAAACTAGTTAAAAAGCGGAATAATGATATGTGACCCGATTTTTATGTGTATTATGAATTGTGTAGGGTCAATTACAGGCGGATCAAGCGTCTAATCACCGTGAGTAATAGTGCGCTACATGTACATTTTATTTTCGATAATGATTATGGTATTAACGCTCGTTACGTGTAAGTGATTTCATTAACATTAAGTTAATCGTAAATCAAGATGAATGTTGAGGAAGCTACATACAACGGTATGTTTATGGAACTATTCTGTTCTATTTATATGGTATATTAATCCTCTGGCATCTGTAAGCAATTGGTATCATCTTTGTTAATTATGAGACAACTATTTTGATAGATAAAATGCACATTCTGTTGCCCGCGATAAACAAGTGAAATGTGAATACTACTACGTCGGATGTATGTTTAATTGCTGCTAATGTTTGTCGTTACTATTTGTAACAACGCCCGCGGGGGGCCTCGCTACAGCTCGGACTCGACTTTATGTTGCGGTTCTCAATCTCGAACCAAAGAGTCCAAATCCGGCAAATCGTTTTGAAGGAAAACATATTTTTTGAAAAGAAGTGCCAAACATGGACTGCTTTGCGGATATGAGTCGCCACCTAAATATTTTAAAATGGAAATTTAGGAAACCACGACTCGGTGCCAAAAGGCCACGTGTCCGCCATCACCAAAGTTGGCTCGGGAACTTGAGTACGATTAGGGAAGGTCACATCGTGAGCCCCCCCACTCGCCCGGTCAAAGACCCACCTCTACTAATCATGATATCTGATTTTGAAAACATTGTATGCTCTTATTAGATTATTAGCCTAGGATTACTATGTGATGCTCATGACAAACAAGTATAAATGGGCCGTCGAATGGAACAAAACATTTCATGTTTGTTTGTGAAAGATGGTTTGCTACCCATGTAGGCTTAAAATCTGATTTTGCCACAGTCTAGTGGGCTTAACAAACAATCGATGAATTGCTCCAATTCAAATAACCCAACCTCCACCCACAGGCATTCAAGGCAGTTATATCACATAAGCATTTAGCCTCATGGCAAGCATGCTATCATGGCAACACTCACCGCATGCAAGGATGCTAAAGCATAAAACTTACCGAGTACTCCAAGCCAAAAGCAAGCGATTAGAAATCATGCATGATCCTAAATATCTGAAATGCCTAATGCAACACATGCAAAAATGCAACTATAGCGAGGCTCGGCTATTCTAAACATGGCATATGAAATGCAGCACTAACATGTATTCAACTTAGAATTGAAATACAATGCAGTTTGTATGATCTGCCGAGGCAGTGCATGCAATACAGATGAATGATGCAAACATCTTTGTCATCTTGTATGCTAATTGAAATATGCCCTATATCTAACCATTCAAAGCGGGTAAATAAAAGGGAGAAAGAAATGGGGTTGGAAGACATACATCACACTCACACACCCTTATTACATTTATGCCCTCATGTGTCGAATAAATAATATCTGAGACCGAATAAAAGAATATCTGATCAAAATAATACAAATTCTAATTAATTAACAAATTAATTACAAAAGAATTAGGCTGGCGTGCAAGCCGAGGCGCCTCGCTTACAGTGGATAGTATATCTTTGAAATGCTTGGCGCGAAATCCTTTGGGATGCTGATTAGCCTCTGTTTGCAGTTTTCCTCGAATTGCGTGCGGTTAGGAAAAGGCGATAATTCTTCATTTTTCTTTAGCGGAGGCGGGAAAAGGGCATAGCAGCGATGTATTTCACAAATATATGCATGTCTCGATCCTCGCGCCACCAATCACGCATATCGATGCATGATGGTAGGAAGCGGTTGCACAACTCAATATTGGGATGAATACACATGAATGCTACGAAAAATGGGATGCCTCGAAATGCGTGCCCGCAGACGCATAAGCCGGCGATCTTTGAAGATGAAAATCGGATAAAAGCGAAGTGCCTCGAAGTGCGTGCCTGGTAGCATAAGCGAAAGCGATGATGAAAATGGAATCGGATAAAAGCGAAGTGCCTCGAAATGCGTGCCTGCAGGCGCATAAGCCGGCGATGATGAATGCAAAATCGGATAAAACCAAAGTGCCTCGAAGTGCGTGCCTGGTAGCGCCAAAGCGGCGATGATGAAAGAATGAAAATCGGATAAAACCGAAGTGCCTCGAAGCAGCGTGCCTGGTAGCGCCGTCGGCGATGATGAAGATGAAAATCGGATAAGCGAAGTGCCTCGAAGCAGCGTGCCCGTAGCGCCGTCGGCGATGATGAAAGAAAATCGGATAAGGCGAAGTGCCTCGAAGCAGCGTGCCTGTAGCGCCGTCGGCGATGATGAAAGAAGAAAATCGGATAAGGCGAAGTGCCTCGAAGCAGCGTGCCCGTAGCGCCGTCGGCGATGATGAAAGAATGAAAATCGGATAAGATCGAAGTGCCTCGAAAGCGTGCCTGGTAGCGCCGCAAATCGGCGATGATGAAATGCAATGAAATGGCATACGGAATCTTGGGATGGACTTACACCAACATGGGAGAGCCTCGGCTCACTCGCATAGGAGGCCGTCGGATAAAAATAAAGTGCCTCGGAATCAGCGCGCATGAACGCATAATCGAGGCAATGGCATACAAGCATGAAAATGCAAATTGGGCTTCGCCAACATGAGAGGGCCTCAACCACACTCACATAAATTTAGGAATGATAAGAATGAGGTGCCTCGAAGTGCGTGCCCATTGTACATAAGCCAAACAATGCAAAAATAATCTGAATGTACGGAAATGATATGCAAGCATGGTAATGGAATTTCAGCACCTAAATAAAGGGAAAACAGCCCGAAACAATTGAAATGACACTCGAAGCATGCATTCATCTAGAAATGTGATAATATGCACCCAAAATGGCCTATAGCCCTACTAATCATGCAAAAATAGCACATGGCAGCAAAACCAGTAGCAAGGCAGTCCCAAAAATAGCTTATTTCAGTAACAAAGATGACCAAAATGCAAGCATAGATAGATCAACAATAGCATGCAAAGTTAGTGGCCAAAAGAGGAGTATTGAGACAAGTGACATATGCAAACCCCAAATGGACAAACTTTCTTCTACAACATTGAATATGAGCTAAAAATAGGCACAATTGCAGAAGATGACATCCTCAAAATCAGAATAAAATCATGCTAACAATTCCATGCAAAAATGGAGCTCAAAAGAGGCTATAACAAGAGTCATGCAAAGCAAGCACCAAATGACAAAATTTTCTTCATGAAACATGTAAAGGGGGTCAAAATAAGGCCCTTTCAGTTCTGACCAAAGGCCAAAACCAAAAGCACAAGAGGCTACAAAACATGCAAGAATACGGTAAATTTGATGGATTGCAAAGGAAGTACCAAGAATATCCACCAACTGGCTTAAGGCCCCCAACATGACATGGAAAGGAGACAAAAACAAGGCTCTTTCTAAGCCTGATGAAGGCTGAAATCCGGAGTCAAGTAAGCCTAACAAGGCATGCAAGAATTAGGGCCTAAAGTGAATTTCCAAGAGAGGTGGTATATGGAATAGCCAAATGAGGTTGAGCCCTTCTACAATGTTGTAGAGGGCTCAAAATAAGCACAAAACCAGTAGGTTGGAGCCCCAAAACCAACACAAATAGGTCAATTTTAGCATGCAAAAATGTTACCAACTTGAAGAATATTGAAGGAACTAGTGTATACAAACACCAAATGAGGTTGAGCCCTTCTACAAAGTTGTAGAGGGGCTCATTTTAACCTAAAAGCAGTATGGGTCAGGGCCCCAATTCTCAACCAATTAAAGTATAGAAAAGGATCAAGAAAATGCCTAAAAGTTGGTTTTGAATACTTACCCTTGAAGACTTGTCTTTCTTTGCTTCTTGGCTTGGATTTGTGGCTTCTCAACCTCTGAAATTCACTTCCTTGCTGCTGGATCGAAGTTGGAATGGTGAGGCTTAGGGTTGATGAAGGAATCAAGCAAGAACTTGAAGCTTTTGGAGCTTTTGGCTATGGAGATTAGGGTTTTTGCCTTAGTGTTCTTGAAGAGATTTTTCCAACCTTGAAGAAGGAGGAGGGGCCTTCAAATAGGCAAGAAATGGGGTGTAAAGGGAGGAAAGCACCCAATCTTTCCCTCGAAATATCCGGATGCCGGGATATGTTGGAAGATATCCAGGACGGTGGGACAATTTGTAAAGCAAGAATCTGGCGGCGAGTAATTTTGCTCAAGGTGGTGGCCGACCACCCACCATGGCCGACCCGACCACCTCCTATGGCGACGACCACCTCAAAAACCAACTTCAAAATTCGGCCGACCACCATACAAGAGTGTCCTCCCATGTGTGTAGAATAAGGCCCGGGGTGGAATTTGGCAACAGAACCGAGTCACAACATAGAGCTTGAAGGAGGCCCAAAATGAAAGGCACAATTTACGGACCACCATACCAAAGTGTCCTCCCATATGTGTAGAACAAGGTTCCAAGGTCGAATTTGGCAACAGAACCAGAGCCACAACATAGAGCTTGAAGGAGGCCCAAAATGAAACTCACAGTTTCGGCCGACCCGATGGTTAGTAGGGTCCTCCGGTGTCACGATCACGGATATGTAACTTTGGTTGGAAGAAAATACCCCCAAGGTGTTCAACATTGGCGGAAGTGAGCAAAAGCGGGCTCGGGAGGCTGGATTATCTGGGATAATTGCTGGCCTCCACCCCGATGATCTTCTGATGTTGAAGCAGAGGTACACGCCAAGTTTGAACAAAACTAATGAGAAATGAGCGTTGGGGCCAAAAGCCAAGAAATCGGGATCAAAATGAAACTTGGTCTTGGGAAGTGGCGTTCGGCGAAGTGGGTATCTGCGACCCAGTGTCCTCTGGAATGACAAAAGCAATTACTGCCAAAACCGGAGAAGATGGATCTGAAATGAATGCTCGGGACCAAACCGCTCGGTTTGGGGTCAACCAACTATGAGCACGAAAGTGGCATCTGACCCTGAAGTGAACATCGAGGGGCCCAGGGTTCCTCGAAATATTAAAGCAGGTCTCATAAAAAGCGGAGAAAGGTGATGCAAAATGAATGCTTTCGGGACCAAAACCGCTCGGTTTGGGGTCAAAATGAAATCATGGAGACGCGAAGTGGTGTTCGGAAGTGCATCGGGGGCCCAGTGTCCCTCGGAACACTAAAAGCGAGCACATGCCAAAAACCGGAGAACTTCGGAGATGGTTGGGCGGTTCAGAGGCACAGCTCGGCAGGCAAGCTCAGGGCTCGAAATGGGCAAAATGGCCTCTGACCCACAAAGTAGCTCACGGCCACCGGAGATAGTCTCTGAGACCACTCCTTCCCTCGGGAGAAAGCAGAGAAAAGGCACTGGTTATGGCCAAGAGACAAGGTAGAAGATGGTTGGAAGTCGGGAGGCGGGGCAGCCGTGACCACAGGACTTCTGAACAAGCCTGATATGCAATATCACCGGCGCTCAAGCGGTGGCGTCTGAGTCTTAAGGTCGGTCAAAAATGGGGTGTCTCTGATTGCCCCTCTTTGTGAGAACTTCGGAAGTCAAGTGGCCGGGAGTGAATGTCAAAAGCCGAGGCGACCCATTTTGACAAAGTAGAAGACTTAGACAAACATCTGAGATAAGCGAGATATGTGCCCATGACGGGGGCAAAATGCAAAGTGATAGCGAAGCGGATGATCATGCAAATCTGACAAGGCTGTAATGAAGCGGTATTGACAAATAGATGCAGTTTTAAGCAAGAATGCAAAGCAAACAACTACATTTCATGCGATTAGGAATGCGGAGAATTATTCAATTCTCGTCGCGTCTCACACGGAGAAGATCGATACTGCTTGGCGATTAAATGCAGTGCTGACTTCAAATGAACCGTACATACAATATCGTGCACGCAAAAGAGAAATCAACAAGAACAATATGCTAACAACATATATTCAATGCGATTCCAATGATTGAAAAGTTTGACACACCGCGATCGGTGAAAGGGCGCACCACAATGCGAAAACAACAGCGTGACAATGCATGTTCAAGCATAGAAGTATGGTACATCAAGGAAACATGCATGACAATGCAAAACAATGATGAGAATGCAACTTATGAGCCAAATAATGCAAATGAGCGAACATAAGTGAGGATGCGGTTTTGTTGCACAATACAAATTTGGAAAATCGCATTTGGCGGCAACAACTCGATCATGACCTCGATTTACATTCCGGAGAGGTCACAACATGTTTAAAAAGGATACACTCGATTTGATGAATAAGGATGAGACACATGTCAATAATTGCAATTAAAGTTTATTGAACAATTGGCGCGAAAGTGTACTTTTCTTCAACTTTTTTGGTCCGGGAGCTCAATTTTCCTCAAAATTTGCGAGAGGTAGGGAGGAGGGGGAAGATGGTCGGCCAGCCCATTGCCCTAGGAGGCCATCGGCCAGCCAAAAAGTAGAGGGCGGCCAGCCGGGTTAGGTGGTAGGCCACCCAAAGCGAGGCAAAATGGTCATTTTGGCATTTTCTATATATATGCACCTCCATTGCCTCCGAAATCACACCCAAAGTTGCAAAACTTCTTCCTCTTGCTCTCTAGGCCACTTTCTCTCTCGGATCTGCATTTTATCTGGCGTCCCTCGGCCTCCCATAAGTTGTTTTTGCGAAATCTTTGATTTAAGCACTTTGAAGCGACTAAATTTCGACTTTGGGGCTTCTCTTCTCATTTTCACCACTTGAGGTAATTTTGTTTCAATATTTGGAAAATTTTCGGGGTTGACTTTTGTTGACTTTTTCATTTCAGAGTTGACTTTTGTTGACTTTTTCCAATTTTGGCCCATTTGCTCATTTTGCTCCTCTTTGATTTCTCGCAATGGCGGTCATTTTCCTCCACGGAGGTTTTCGGTGCGGAGATGATTTTGACTTTATGGTATTCGTAGAGTTCGCCTTTCTTTCCGTCGATATGCTCCGTGGTTCATAGGCTTCCATAAGCCACTTTCCGTCATTTCTGGAATTTTAACGATCGAGCACGGGGATCTTCTCTTCACGAGCGGGCGGCACCTCTCCTATGATCAGGTATTTTATTATCCGCATCTTTCGTGCATTACGTACCTTTGCCATGCTTAGACACCGCAGTTTAGCTTATGACCTGATACTTGTATTTTGAGCATGTGACTTAGCCACTTGAATTTCATGAACACTTGGCGCATTGAATAATTGTGAGCATACAGTGCACCTTAGTTAGAAATTGAACACACCTGACCCTAAACTTGAAGCAACGAACACCGGCCAGATTTGAAGTGAACACCACGGCCAGCGGCGTTGAGTAGAACACCAGTCCCAATTTGAAGTGAACACACAGTCCGCGATGTTGAGTAGAACACCAGATCCCAAACTTGAAGCAAGCACGATCCAGCGATGTTGAGTAGAACACAGTCCCAAACTTGAAGCGAACACACAGTTCGCGATGTTGAGTAGAACACCAGATCCCAAACTTGAAGCGAACACACCGCGATGTTGAGTAGAACACCGATCCCAATTTGAAGCGAACACACGGCCTTGATGTTGAGTAGAACACCAGTCCCAATTTGAAGCGAACACACAGCCTTGATGTTGAGTAGAACACACATCCCAATTTGAAGCGAACACCTGACCTTGATGTTGAGTAGAACACCAGATCCCAATTTGAAGCGAACACACCCAGCGATGTTGAGTAGAACACCTGATCCCAATTTGAAGCGAACACACTTGATGTTGAGTAGAACACCACGATCCCAATTTAGGCGAACACACATTGATGTTGAGTAGAACACAGTCCCAATTTGAAGCGAACACCTACCTTGATGTTGAGTAGAACACCTGATCCCAATTTGAAGCGAACACCTGACCCATTGATGTTGAGTAGAACACCGATCCCAAACTTGAAGCGAACACATTGCTGATGTTGAGTAGAACACAGATCCCAAACTTGAAGCGAACACACGGCCCGATGTTGAGTAGAACACGATCCCAAACTTGGATGTCTTGAAACTTTGAACACCTGACCCAAATACCAAATTCTTGAACCATGCCCGTTTTCACTTCATTTGCACCTGACTCATTTTAAACTTTATTTGCACACAGCTCATTTTCACTTCATTCTTTGATCCATGCATTGATTCTAAATCTTGAGTTCGTTCTCGAACGATCTTGAGGATATAGCTCGGCGCCGCAAGGAATGGTATTTTGAGCTTAGGAATTTGTCAGGGATTGGTCGATCTTGCGAGTTTGGGCCATTCTGCGAGAGGTTATCTCGTTGCCTCATTAGTAGGACCCTATTTGCGACTTTAGCGAGAGGTGGTGGGACACTACCAATTCCTTCCATTTTCTGCTGACGGGGACATGACCATGACCCCATTTGGATTCGCTATGCTCACCGGCCTAGACTTAGGCGGTAGGCCCATTCCTATGGCGAGGATATGGGTGAGTGGCGGTACTGGATGCATTTGTTGGGGACACACCGCTTTGTGAAGCGAGAGGTTAGGGAGAGTCAAATACTCTGGTTTGCTTCCTATTTCAGTGACCCTGAGATGGAACTGAGACTCTGAGGCGGAAGCGATGCCCGTGGTTTCCTTATGTACCTCCTCGGTACCACCTTGTTCGCCGATAGAGGAACATGGTAGGGTTATACTCTTGGCGCTCTAGTGGACCTATCACGGGTGAGCAGTATGATTGGGGGCGTGGCTTTGGCTACCCTTCTTGCTACATGGTGATCTCTCGCCTGAGGGACTTACTTGGCGACTCTTGGAGAGCACAGGAGGTACATTCCGTCCTCTTGATTTTCATTTTGCTCCTCATTACTTGTTCACTTGCACACACACTTTGCATTACGTGATACGCCTTTAGCACTTTGTACTCACACTCTGCATTGCCTTTCTCATTTGTGGGTGTATGTGTACTTCCGCATTGGCCCCGGAGATGGAGGTGGTGGGACCTCCTATGACTCCATTTTCTTTGATGTTTGAGGCGAGCATGTGGCGAGGCCTCGAGACTCTCTCCTCTCTGCGGCGATACTTTGATCTTGTTAACGGCGGAGGTATTGCTTGAACTCTCGGTTCCTTTCATTTTATCTTTGATCTGCTCTGTATATCGATTTTGGTGATTTGTATCTTGGTTATCCACAGATCACTGGCGGCCTTAGGCGATCTTGATGTGAGCTTCGAGACTCTCTGTACCTGGGCGTCGAGTTGTTGTCGATATAGATTCTGCTTTCGAGGACGATCGGCGAGGTTTAGTTCTGAGGCGCTTTCGGTTGTCGAGATATGGGGCGATTCTCAGGACACTCCTGCTGTGCCTCCGGACACCATGCGGATTGCGATAGATTATCCCTGAGGAGGTCGGCGGTATATGCGAGCGATGATGCTTTGTTGCATCATCTCGATGGGAACTCGCCACCTACGCCGCATATATTTGATGCCGCTTGGCGGAGTGCGAACTCGACACGGACCTCTCTTGGTGCACCGTCTTGAGTCGCGCCCATACTCTGAATATCCCTTCTTCTAGCGGTTTGGCGAGATCGAAGGTGAAGCGATTCGATCCCTCGATCCCTCCGTCTCTTGATCATCGGGGTGGCGGACATGCCGGCCGAGTTAATGACTGGCGATTTGGGGCGCCTTACGGTTCGCTAGAGCCTCCTCTGCACGATCACGAATATGTTAGAGACCACGACTTCGCCCGGTATGTTTTTGACTTTGATTTATCGATCGGATATTTGAACATTGATTCCGTTCTTGATAGTTTTGCATTTGTATTTGCGACCTCTGTTGAATATCTGGACGGTACTGCTCGGGATCTTTGGCCACATTCGAGGCATGATCTTCTGGAGGAGGCGAGATGAGCATCGTGGGTGTGGAAGTCTTGTTCATTTTCCTGTACTAGCATGTTTGATGATACTCGGTTTTAGACCTTACGCTATATTGATAGTATGTAGAGCACATCGACACACACCCTTTTCACGTACGCATTTACACTGCTTTTATGCTTGAGCGATGTATTGCACTTTGCATCTTGAGATGCCTCCGTATATCTTCATCACGGGCGAGCCAGGGCCCTCTCGGAGAGGTCGAGGTGCTAGACCTACCAGTCTGAGGGATTTGGAGGGCTGGGCCATCCAGTCTCATCGAGGAGGCTGGCGAAGGAGGTCGTCTCATGAGCCTTGAGGCACCCATCGTCGAGGATAGCGAGGAGATCGCGAGATCATGTGTCGTGGCGTCTCTGGAGAGGAGGCCACGGTCTTGGTTCGAGGCGGAGGCGAGCTGAGGGATCCGGAGGATGGCGGCTCGATCCGGATGGTGATGATGATGTAGAGATTATCCATGAGAAAAGGATGAGGGGCCTCCCTTCTCGCTCCGAGAAGCGATGTTATTTCTGCTTTATTCTACTTTTAGCTAGTAGTTTGTAGCACTTTGCACATTTGTTAGCGGTTTATTTTACGTAAAACTTGTACCTTTATTTTTGTAAGACATGATGAAATGAAAGCGACTTTTGAAAAGATGTTGTATTTGAAATTCTCGACATCGCATCGCATTATTTTGCACAAAATGGAATTGAATGGAAATCGCCTCATGTATTCTAGGGTTAGGTAGGGCAAGCGCAACAAAGCAAAACAAAAGCGACTCACTAAGAAATAAAAGCAGAATCTTAGCGAGTTTACAACTCGATAAACAAAAATACAATAATGTTAACGACTCAATAGACAAGACTTAACAAAATTGTGTAATCAAAAGGTAACAACTCAAAAGCATAAAATCGCGGCATTTCGACAAAACTTACAACTCAATAAGCAAAAACAACAACTCGATAAGCAAAAATATAACACGATGTACTTGGGATGGACTATCACGGATAGTGGAGTGTATCCAAAATTGATAGGCTGGATGCCTTCTCTTTGGGAGACAATCAGTTGCGAGGAGTCCACTCTTGCTATAGGTAATGTTTCCCCAAGCTCACTTGTATTTGCTTACATCACTCGACCCTCGGGCTCGACTTTTCTCATAAAACCCTTATCTTACTTTTCTCTCGTCGCATCTCTCTATTCTTTATTCTCTCATTTTCATCCCTCCCGGATATAGTTGATGGAGAAGTTGCAAGTTGTGGACTCTTGCCTGCCTATTGACCCGCGGCTACTTCTTTCGACAACGCCTAGTTAATGCTCGATGAGTGGTGGTTCGAATGGATCATAACTTGTCGGAATCGCATTGCATGGCGCCGTCCACAGCTTAATCTTTCGGTGATGAGTTCTGACAAGTTCGGGATCTTGGGATCCGTCGATCGACTTGACTCACTTGTATATTTTATCTCCCATTCCATACTCAGCTAGTTCGGTCATACAAAATTTGGGCCTAAGTTGGCATCTGAAGCTTTGACTAGCTCACGGGAGGCGCGAGGACACTGACTAGACTATGCCCAGTTATTGCTTTATTAGTACTTTCAAAGTTTTCTAAGCGTGAGTGTAATGAAAAACAACTTCAATTGTATGCAAGAGCAAAAAGAACTCTGTTTTGAAATTAATGAAATTGAAGGTTGTGGTCTTGAAAATCCTCGCTTTTGGTCCAAAAATGGTCTTAGTTGTGAAAAGATTAATTTGAACAAAGTCAACTTTTATGAAAACTTTTCAAAACTATTTTCGATATGGATCGAGCTGGACACGCTGAAATCATCCTTTGAGATACACAACCCGAATCCTAGCAAGCTGGAAAGTTGCCCTAGTCTGAAAAAGGGCCTCGGCCATTCAATAAGTGTGGCAGCGGAAAGTTGCCCCTAGTCTGGATGACATGAACACTCCATTACAGCGGAAAGTTGCCCCTAGTTTGAATAACCTTGTCTGAGAGATCACAGTGAATCTTGATGAATAAAGATGGTAGAGATGGTCAAAATGGACAAAGTTGATCGGGAAAAGATTGTGGTGAACTTCAAGATGAAGCGCCTCGTATCCCAAAGATGGGAATCAAGTCTTCGTAGTTCGAGGTTAGGTTAAACTCGAGTGTTTTGCTCTCCTTTTGCGCTCTAACTTTTGCCAAGGCCGCCCTTTGCGGGTTTTCAACCTTCTTGAGCTCGGTTTTATAATTTTCAAATTTTCTATGCTCTGAGTTTTGCCTAGGTAAGCCCTTTCGGGTTTCGGCCTAGCGAGCCTCTCAAGGGTAGTATTTCTTCAACTTGTCCATATTGATCGGTTGGGAAAACTCCAAGCCATCTAGATCCATCGAACCACGACTCCACGACCAGTTGACTTGATGATGTAGGGACCCGGTCAATTGAGTGCGAACTTGCCTTGGGTGCGTGGATGGGAGCTCGGTTGTCTTTGAGTACCAAATCTCCTTCTTTCAAGTTCTGGACTTAACCTTCTTGTTGAAAGCTTAGGCGATTCTGCGTTGATAACCTGAGCGTGATGCAGTGCTTTCAATCTCCTTTCATCAAAAAGCATGAGTTCTTCAAACACCTTTCTTGCCAATCCGCTTGACTATCGGCACTTTCGGCCAATACTACAATGATGGGACCTCGATCTCAATTGGTAGAAACGGCCTCCATCCATAGACTAATGAGTGCTGGTCGCCCGATAGAAGTTCGATCGAAGTCCTGTAGCCCCATAGAACAAGCGGCAACTTATCCGGCCGATCCTGTAGGTTTCCACCATCTTACGTAATATCGCTTGATATTCTTGTTGGCGGCCTCAAGCTGCTCCGTTGGTTTCTTGGCGGTAAGTAGGCGACTTATGAAAAGCCACGTTGTATTTCTCCAACAAGTCAATCACCTCCTTCTTGAAGTGGGAACCATTATGCGAAACTATTTCATTCGGGACTCAAGTGGCGAGATGATGTTGTTCGATGAATTTTTAGCGTGTGAAGCTTTCAACCTTTGCATAAGATTGGGCCTCAACCCACTTTGTGAAGTAATCTATCGCTACGAGGATGAACTCATGCCCATTTGACCCTTCGGCGTGGCTCCGATCACATCAATTCCCAGACGAAAAAAGGCCATGGCGAAGTCATGTTGTCTGACTTTGTGGCGGAATGTTCATGCGATTTGCATGAATCGACATTTAATGGCATCGCTGTGAAACCGATACAATCCTCCTCCATGGTGGACCAATAATAACCTTGTCTAAGGATCTTTCTAGCCAACATCACCCCATTCATATGTGCACGCATTCACCCGTGGATGGCTTCCATCGAGGCCTTGGACTCTTGACATCAACACACGGTTTATGCATTCCCGGATGACCTCTTCTATGATTTACCCCATGAGATGATGGCGGGTGACATTCTTGATTGCCCTCTTGTCTTTGGCATTTACCTGGCGGGTATGTTTACATTTCCAAAAGTTCGGATGTCGTAATACCGGGGTGTTAAATCACGAACTTCATCTATGGCTGCAATCGACTCATAAGGCGGTCAATTTACAGTCGATAATATTTGGGCGCGTCGGACTCCGTGGGATGTCTATCATGGATGATAGAGTTGCTAAAGCGTCTGCGAACTTGTTGTTCTCTCTTAGTAGATGAGTAAAACTTAACTTTTCAAAGCAGGAATCGGCAAATCCAAGGTTTGGTGATACATCATCATATTTTCTTCTTTTACTTTCCGGTCTCCTTTAGCTTGAGACACAACAAGATTCGAATCTCCGATGGCGTCCGGTAGTCTTGCCCTAATTCGAGTGCTTCCATACCGACAATGCAACCGTGATACCGCCGTTATTTGAGACTTTGAAAGCGGAGTTTGAAGGCTAGAGGATCTGAGGAATTGTCGGGTGCTATCGAACACTCTATCCCATACCCATGTTGATTTGGCGCTCGTCAAAGTACATTATCAACTTTCCTCGTCGATATCTGAGAATTGCTTCATCTGGGAATAGGTACTCAAGCTGCTTCATCCCCTCAGCAGGATGGTCGGCAAGGAACTCTGCTCTTTGCTCTGCCCTTCTTGACTTCGCGTCACATATGTAGATCAAATTAGGAAACATGACAACCAACGAGCTAGCCTACCGTGGCGGTTTCTCGAAAAAGATATTTGATGGGATCAAGTCATGAAACCGGCATTCTGAGTGAGCTAACAAGTAGTGCATGACTTCACAGTAGCCCACGAGCTAAGCAAGCCTTTTCGGTAGCGTATCTGGGTTTCATACTCTAGCATTTTCTTGCTCAAATAATAGATGGCTTTCTCCACCCTATCTTACGATTCTTGTGCAAGCATACACCCATTGTGGTCTCGATCCTTGGCAGTACAAAATCAGCGGTTTCCACGATTACGGTGGTGATAAAGCGGGTGGAGTTACTGTAGATATTCTTTAATCTGTTCAAAGCGACTTGGCATAGGCCGTCCCATTGGAATTTCTTGCCTTTCTTGAAGACCAAAAAGTGGTTCACAAGTCAAGGTTAGTTTTGAAATAAACCGTCTTATGAATTGCACTTTACCCGAAAGCCTCGCACCTCTTTTTAGGTCTTTGGTGGTGGCATTTCTAAGATGGCCTTGATTTTGGAAGGAATTCGACCTCGATGCCTTTATTGTGTCGAAACCCGACATTTTTCATTGTAACACCAAGCGTACATTTACGAGGGTTTAACGCAACTTTGAATTCCACGATCCTTTGGAAAAACTTGCATGGCGGTGTAGTAGCCCTCTCTTTCTTTGGACTTGACAATCATGTAGATCGCGTACACCTCAACCTCTTTGTGGATCATATCATGTAGTATTGTGGTGGCGGACCCGTTGATAAATGTGACATTCTTCAACCCAAAGCGGCATGACCGATAGCGATATGTTCCCCGCGGGGTGGTGAATCGATCTTTTCTCTGTCTCTGGTGCCATCACAATCTGGTTATAGCAGAAGCCATCCATGAGCGAGGCGGTGCATGCCTGCTTGTAAAGTCCACTAGCTCATCAATGTGTGGCAAGGGAAAGTCGTCCTTGATGGCTCTGTTTAAATCCACGAAGTCTCCTTTTGCGGATCTTGCCATCTTTCTTGCCGGCACTATGTTGGCCAACCAAGTGGGATATTACGATACTAGCGAGGAAGCTGCGTCAATTTGTAGTGACCTCTTCTTTGATCTTGAGAGCCCAATCCGGGCGGATCATGAGCTTACCTTAATAGGTCGGACCTCGGGGTCAAGGGGATCGATCTTTGTACAATCTCGGGATCGATTCGGGCATGTCTTCGTGGGACCCGCGAAAACATCTTTGAAATCTTTTAATAAGCGACTAAGCGCTCGCGTTCCTCGAAGACAACGTGGACCCGTCTGGACCCGGCGGGTCCTCCTCGATACCAATATTCACGAAATGATTTCATCCGTTAAGGGTTTAACAAATCTCTCTTGCTCTTGCTCAATTAGGCGTTGTAAAGCAGGAGGAACCGTCCTCGTCGTTTTGATCAAAATTTTGAAAGTCTGAGTTAATGCAATAAATTAGGGGCCTGAAAAGTACTGGAAACCACATTCACCTCATTCTCATTAAGTTCATCCAAATCATCAATTCGCCGGTTACAGACTCAAATGAAAAGAAAAAAACGACTGGACAAGACTACGGCATCGGGTTAACATCCCGAAGTACCAGACTCGGACTTCGGTCGGTGGAACTGATTCGACTCGAAGACTTCGGTGGAATCGATTAGGCTCACTACTGACTTGAGCTATTTGGATAAGAATCCCTCCTCGTCTTGCCAAATGAGAGGTGCGATCGATCGTCCAAGATAGGCTTTGGTTGGCCCGGCCGTTTCATCTCAATCATGGAAAGCGGCGTTATTCCCCAAGCAATCTGGTCGTCGGAGGATCGAGAGAGAACATGCGATGCTACCCCATTTCAATTCGGTGCCCTCGGGATCCTCTGCCTTACTGCTCGATCTCGGTTGTTGGAGTGCATGCGCTCTGCGACAACGTCATCCCGAGATAGTTGCGGTCGAAGAAGATTTGAAACACAATGCGCGCTTCCCTCGCGTTCAACCATGGTTACGGGAAGCGCAAAATGGAAAATCTTCCCCCTCCGGACGAGCGTCCGTTCGAGTACCAGATGGGCCTATGCATTAGATCAAAAGGCTTCGGCTGCTTTGCCACAGCCTGTCATTTCCTTTCCTTTCCTCGTCCGGTCTTCTTTGGTAGGCGGATAACCTAATCCAAGGTATGTGGATTATGTGGCACTTGACCATTTTGCGACACCTTCGGCGCTTCTTCCCAATCCCATCGAGGATATCTTGTAGCTTGTTCATGAGGTAGGCGGCAATGGCGACATACAAACCCTCATTCCACACCATTATGTTTTGTACCACGGGCCTCGGCCAAAGTAAATCGATATAAACATATCCTCCATGCAGGTGTTCAATCTCGGGTGGCGTAGATACCTCCGGAGGGATGGATTGATGAGTTCCCAAAAACAATGGCTACTCCTTTCCAAAGGGGTATTTCACCATTTGATGTAGAGTAGATGAGGCGGCCTTCACGATGCAACGAGTGCGCCCCAAAAGCATGTTGAAAGATCGAGGGACCTCCAAGACATGAAAATCTATTTCGTGTTGTCGGGCCCAATCTTGGTTTGGATTTTCCTTGTCCCCAAGACATCCTGCTTGTATTATCATATGCTCGATTACTTGAGTAGTCGATTGTGAAGTCATGAGCTTTAACCCGCATAGGCCGTTCTGGCGGACAAACATTGATAAGCGGACGGTGTCAACAAGAACCACCGGAATCCATTTGTCCTGCATTCTCTGAGAGATGTAGAGAAGTGCATTATGGTCCACGCCCTCGGCGGCAATTCTTTGTCCGTAAAGGTCAATCTTGGGGAACCTCCTCCGGGAAGACCAAACCAACTAGTTGTTCGGCGTAGTTTCGATGGAAAGTTTAGCTCTGTCCATGGCGAGATAAAACGACTGCCGGTGCACCCTCGAAGCCATAGCGATCCCCAAATGGAGATGTCTGCTTGTATTTTCTTTAAATTGCTTGATCTGACCTCTTCTTCCGCTTGCTTCTCTTTACATTTCTCTGCCTCCTTATCTTTCCACGATGCCTCGGGTTGATCAAGGTGTGGAGGCTTGAAATACCCACTCCTAGTCATGTGGTCTACCTCCTCGAGGTGCAGTCTTGTCCGGTTGGCCACACTTGCCCGATCTTAAATGCATGTGGGCAAGATACAAGTCGTCATCTTCCCACCACATTCCATTAGCGTCTAGCGAGCATCTGTCAGTTACGGCTTGTTTGTGCTTTCGGTTTCATTCCTCATACTCCACGGCATGTTCGGTCTTCGTGCCCATGACACTCTCGGCTCCCTCATGGTTCTTTGCTTTTCGGGCTCTCTCGAGAGGCCCATCTCTTTTCTTGTTCCTCCGGCAACAAGCATGCGGTTCTCAAAATGTTTACGTTCTTGGCGAAATTCTTACGTCTGGCGCTCTCGGCAATGTCGATCCTCGGCCCTTAGGCCACAAATGGTACAATATCGGTGATCATCCAACCACCCGGCGACCTGGCGACTCCTCATCTTTGAACGGTTAATCGATGCATCACGATTCTGCTCGTAGAATTGAAGGTTAGCGAAGTCCTCTTCCTACCAGTCAAACCATCCCCGATTCAAGCTTGTCCCCGGAGCATACACAACTTCGGCCTCTTAAGCAACCCCATACTCGGCTTAGGCGGCTCATCGACAAGATATATCCACTCGGATCATAAGCTCTGCCAGAATTCTCGAGATAGCTCCACCCGGACTCATGATTCTGCCCTCCTCGAAGCTTGCCCGTTCCATTCTCGGTGGTCACCACCTTTGGCTCGAGTTGGGTTGGGGAGGTGTCCAACACGCCTGAAGTCGATCTTTGTCGGGAAGGACCACCTCGGCTTGGGTAAGTGGGAGGGAGTTATGTGAATCTTGGGATCGTGAATCGCCCCAGTTTGGATAAGCTTGACTCTTTTTGGTGGATCTTGGTTGTGTTTGGGGAGTGGGTTGTTTGTGACGTTGGGTCCTTGAGGAGGTAGAGTGATGTTCTTGTCAATGAGGTCTGAATCTCATGGCCTTGACTGTAACATTAGTCGGTGTCATGACCATCTTCTTTGGTGGTATTGGCAATATTTGGTGGATTATGGGAAGGAGTGGATTCGGTAGAGGCCTCGGTTCCAAGGGTTTGGTGCCTTCGACTAGAACCAGGGACTTTAGACAAAGGCATATAGAGTGGGAGAAGGTTCGTTGACCCACAGGTTGGTATCTTGGGGCTTGATTCTTGCTCCCGAGGCATCGAGAAAAAGGTGTGGCGGCTGCGGACCTTGGTTGGGAAGAGGATTGGTGGTGACCATTCCGACCTCTGAAGTTCTTGTATTGGCGAGCCACTCGGGCTGCATTGGTATTAGATTAAATGTTCTTGAAGTGATCCGATCTTGGTCAAAGCAGACCTGTTTCATTGCATCCTCTATCTGCATCCCCATATCATGCGGTCTGCGAAGGTGGGGAAAGGGATCAAAATCATCTTCTTCATTAATCTTAGATTTGGAGATTGCGCACAATCATCGAATTTGATCTCTATCGGTTGGCCTCAAGGTCATCATCGATGCCTTGGCTCTCCACCGGGTGTGAAATCGAAAAAAGACTCTTTAGGCTCTGCCTCGTCGTCTCGAGATCACGAGTCGTGACCTCGATTTGCGTGTTGTATGAATATTGTGCAAGGAAGGCCTCGGCCATCTCATCGGTTGTTTCACATCATCATCGAGTTTTGAGTACCAAGTGGATGCCACACGGCGAGGAGTTCGAGAACAAAAGCTTTTGCGGTCGGGTTAGGCCATTGGTCTTAAGGCGTCCGAAAACGGCCGGAGGTGGACCATAGGATCCTCGGACCCATCAAAGCGATCGATCTGGGGCATTTTAAATCTGTCGGGCGAGTCACGGCCACATCGATATAACCGTCTTCAATATTTGGGATGGCCTTAGCCCTTGAGACTTCTTAAGAGCTTCTCCAACTTGCTCAATTTGGTATCTGGTCTACCTCGAACTCAAATGGAAGTCAGGGTGCTTAGGGGTAATGTTTTTGGGCGGTTGTGGTAGAAGCGGGGCGGAGCGGCCAGATTGGATGACTGTGTCCTCTTGAGCGTTTGGGGGTTTGGCGAGAATGTTACATTGATTCGGGAGGTAATGCAGGCGATCTGGACATTTTGAGGGTTTGGAGGGCATTACGGCGGCGGGTAGTTGTTGAGTAATGGGGCCGGGTGGAGGAGGAGCTGATTTGAAGCGAGCGCCGCGTTCTGCTTTGTTGTCTGATGATCAACTTTCGATTTGTTGGGCCATAATGACTTTGTTATGCAGAAAATTCCGCTGGCGGATAGCATCATCTTGCATTTGCTTCATGCTTTTGACCATCTGGCGCATCATCGCCTCTATTGTTGGGTTACATTGTTCCATCTGAAAAAGCGGCAAGGGTGTCTCTATAGCGAAATGGGAATCTCAACCCGACTATCTGTCTCTAAAGTAGGCTCTTTGTACCAATAATCTCTGCTCACGATGAATTGCGTTTCCTCGGTCTCCTTCTAAAAGCAGGGGTAGCGAATGGAACCTTGGATGTCGTCAACTAGATCCTCGGATCGGTTAGTCGGCGACCTCGTGTCAGTTGCTTGGGGGTATCGGCGGGTTGGAAGCAATTGTGCTACAAAGCTGTCCTAGCAAAAGGATAAATAAAAGCGAAAAAAAATAAATAACGAGAAATAAAAGCAGGCGGCATAACGGCTTAAATTGAATACACCACACGATCGGGTATACAAGCAGGCGGCATAACGGCAAATTGAATACACCACACGGTCGGGTATACAAGCAGGCGGCATAACGGCTTAAATTGAATACACCACACACGATCGGGTATACAACAACACCACAGTTAGTAATTTGGTTATACTGCATCCTCAAATCTTGGTCGATATTCTGTATCAACATTACGATAAAGCTGAATCGATATCCATGAGACAAGCGATTCTCAAATCTTTGGATAATGCATGAACTGATTCCCAAATTCAAAAGCGATGCCCTTGAACTGATGCCCAAACTCATCTTGATACATGCATTCCTGTGAGGCACACTCTAACAAGCACATAGCGGATAAGTGAGAGCCAAAACACCCCTATGTTGGGGTAGGGTTTCCCTGTCCTATTTTGTCGGGAACTAGGGTTTCACTACGCCTTGGCGGACTTCAAACAACCTATAAGCGGGTAAGCAACTTTGTCCTAGTTTGGAATGGTCACTATGGATCGAATATGCACTAGGTCGAATGGTCAAAAGGGTGCCCGGTAAAAGCAGGGTTTGTGTTCCCATCTTGGCGAGCAATGCTTAAGCAAGCCTTATGGACATGCCTTGACAAGACAAGCCTCAGACAAACCGCTCGAGGAATAGCGGATGGCAAACCACGGTGTCCTAGGCGCACCAATGCAAATGCAATGCAAAAGAAACACACAAATGTAGTCAAAACCGGATATCAAGAGTTGAGTCAAGTTCTCTAAATTCCCAGTGAGTCGCGAAGCGTAACAACGCCCATGAGGACCTCGCTTCTGATTCGGACCCGATTTTGTTCCGGTTCTCAATCACGAACCAAGGAGTCCAAATCCGGCAAATCGTTTTGAAGGAAATCAGATTTTTTTGAAAGAAGTGCCAAACATGGACTGCTTTGCGGATATGATGCCACCTAAATATTTTAAAATGGGAAATTTAGGAAACCACGACTCGGTGCCAAAAGGCCCGTGTCGTCATCACCAAAGTTGGCTCGGGAACTTGGAGTGCGATTAGGGAAAGGTCACATCGTGAGCACCCCCTCTCGCCGGTCAAAAGAGCCTCTACTAATCATGATATCGATTTTGAAAACATTGTATGCTCTTATTAGATTATTAGCCTAGGATTACTATGTGATGCTCGCATGACAAACAAGTATAAATGGGCCGTCTGAATGGAACAAAACATTTCATGTTTGTTTGTGAAAGATGGTTTGCTACCCAGCGGTAGGCTTAAAATCTGATTTTGCCACAATCTAGTGGGCTTAACAAACAATTGATGAATTGCTCCAATTCAAATAACTCAACCTCCACCCACAGGCATTCAAAGCGGTTATATCACATAAGCATTTAGCCTCATGGCAAGCATGCTATCATGGCAACACTCACACGCATGCAAGGATGCTAAAGCATAAAAACTTACCTAGTACTCCAAGCCAAAACAAATGCTGATTAGAAATCATGCATGAACCTAAATATATAGAGAAATGCGTAATGCAACACATGCAAAAATGCAACTATAGCAGGTTCGGCTATTCTAAAGATGGCATATGAAATGCTACGGCTAACATGTATTCAACTTAGAATTGAAATACAATGCGGTTTGTATGATCTTGTAGAAACAGTGCATGCAAAGCAGATGAATGATGCAAACATCTTTGTCATCTTGTATGCTAATTGAAATATGCCTATATCTAACCATTCAAGCGGGTAAATAAAAGGGAGAAAGAAATGGGGGGTGGTAGACATACATCACACTCACACACCCTAATTACATTTATGCCCTCATGTGAGTCGAATAAATAATATCTGAGACCGAATAAAAGAATATCTGATCAGAAATAATACAAATTCTAATTAATTAACAAATTAATTACAAAAATTAGGCTGGCGTGCAAGCCGAGGGGCGCCTCGCTTACAGTGAATAGTATATCTTTGGTGCTTGGCGCGAAATCCTTTGGGATGCTCTGATTAGCCTCTGTTTGCAGTTTTCCTCGAATTGCGTGCGAGATTCAGGAAAGGTGATCATTCTTCATTTTTCTTTAGCGGAGGCGAGGGAAAAGGGCATAGCGATGTATTTCACAAATATATGCATGTCTCGATCCTCGCGCCACCAATCACGCATATCGATGCATGATGGCGAGGAAGCGGTGCACAACTCAATATTGGGATGAATACACATGAATGCTACGAAAAATGGGATGCCTCGAAATCGTGCCCAGACGCATAAGCCGGCGATCTTTGAAAATGAAAATCGGATAAAAGCGAAGTGCCTCGAAGTGCGTGCCTGGTAGCATAAGCGAAAGCGATGATGAAAGATGGAAGTCGGATAAAAGCGAAGTGCCTCGAAGTGCGTGCCTGCAGCAGCAAAGCGGCGATGATGAGATGAAAAGTCGGATAAAACCGAAGTGCCTCGAAGTGCGTGCCTGAGCGCATAAGCCGGCGATGATGAAAATGAAAAAGTCGGATAAAACCGAAGTGCCTCGAAGTGCGTGCCTGGCGCGCAAAGCGGCGATGATGAAAGGAAAATCGGATAAACCGAAGTGCCTCGAAAGCAGCGTGCCCGTAGCGCCGTCGGCGATGATGAAAGAATGAAAATCGGATAAAACCGAAGTGCCTCGAAGTGCGTGCCTGGCGCGCCGTCGGCGATGATGAAAGAAAATCGGATAAAGCGAAGTGCCTCGAAATGCGTGCCGTAGCGCGCAAATCGGCGATGATGAATGAAAATCGGATAAAGCGAAGTGCCTCGAAATCGTGCTGCAGACGCATAAAGCGATGATGAAATCGGATAAAAGCAGAAGTGCCTCGAAATCGTGCCGGACCGCATAAGCCAAGCGATGATGAAATGAGATGAAATGGCATACGGAATCTGGGATGGACTTACACCAACATGGGAGAGCCTCGGCTCACTTTCGCATAGGAGCCGTCGGATAAAAAAAAAGAAGTGAATCGGAATCTTGCGCACGCATAAGCGAGCGAGGCAATGGCATCAAGCATGAAAATGCAAATTGGGCTTACGCCAACATGAGAGGGCCTCAACCACACTCACATAGGCTGAATGAATGAATAAGAATGAGGTGCCTCGAAGTGCGTGCCCATTGTAGCATAAGCCAGAAACAATGCAAAAATAATCTGAATGGCACGGAAATGATATGCAAGCATGGTAATGGAATTTCAGCACCTAAATAAAGGGAAAACAGCCCGAAACAATTGAAATGACACTCGAAGCATGCATTCATCCCGAAATGTGATAATATGCACTCAAAATGGCCTATAGCCCTACTAATCATGCAAAAATAGCACATGGCAGCAAAACCAGTAGCAAGGCAGTCCCAAAAATAGCTTATTTCAGTAACAAAGATGGCCAAAATGCAAGCATAGATAGATCAACAATAGCATGCAAAGTTAGTGGCCACAAAGGAGTATTGAGACAAGTGACATATGCAAACCCGAAATGGACAAACTTTCTTCTACAACATTGAATATGAGCTAAAAATAGGCACAATTGCAGAAGATGACATCCTCAAAATCAGAATAAAATCATGCTAACAATTCCATGCAAAAATGGAGCTCAAAAGAGGCTATAACAAGAGTCATGCAAAGCAAGCACCAAATGACAAAATTTTCTTCATGAAACATGTAAAGGGGGTCAAAATAAGGCCCCTTTCAGTTCTGACCAAGGGCCAAAACCAAAAGCACAAGAGGCTACAAAACATGCAAGAATACGGTAAATTTGATGGATTTCAAAGGAAGTACCAAAAATATACACCAAATGGCTTAAGGCCCTCAACATAACATGGAAAGGAGACAAAAACAAGGCTATTTCTAAGCCTGATGAAGGCTGAAATCCGGAGCCAAGTAAGCCTAACAAAGCATGCAAATTAGGGCCTAAAGTGAATTTCCAAGAGAGGTGGTATATGGAATGGCCAAATGAGGTTGAGCCCTTCTACAATGTTGTAGAGGGCTCAAAATAAACTAAAACCAGTAGGGGTCGGAGCCCCAAAACCAACACAAATAGGTCAATTTTAGCATGCAAAAATGTTACCAACTTGAAGAATATTGAAGGAACTAGTGTATACAAACACCAAATGAGGTTGAGCCCTTCTACAAAGTTGTAGAGGGCTCATTTTACCTAAAAGCAGTAGGGGTCAGGGCCCCAATTCTCAACCAATTAAAGTATAGAAAAGGATCAAGAAAATGCCTAAAAGTTGGTTTTGAATACTTACCCTTGAAGACTTGTCTTTCTTTGCTTCTTGGCTTGGATTTGTGGCTTCTCAACCTCTGAAATTCACTTCCTTGCTGCTGGAATCGAAGTTGGAATGGTGAGGCTTAGGGTTGATGAAGGAATCAAGCAAGAACTTGAAGCTTTTGGAGCTTTTGGCTATGGAGATTAGGGTTTTTGCCTTGGTGTTCTTGAAGAGATTTTTCCAACCTTGAAGAAGGAGGGAGGGCCTTCAAATAGGCAAGAAATGGGGTGTAAAGGGAGGAAAGCACCCAATCTTTCCCTCGAAATATCCGGATGCCGGGATATGTTGGAAGATATCAGGACATTTGGGGACGGTAAAAGCAAGAATCTGGCGGCAGTAATTTTGCTCAAGGTGGCGGCCGACCACCCACCATGGCCGACCACCTCCTATGGCCGACCGACCACCTCAAAAACCAACTTCAAAATTTCGGCCGACCACCATACAAGAGTGTCCTCCCATGTGTGTAGAATAAGGCCCGGGGTTGGAATGGCAACCTAGAACCAGAGTCACAACATAGAGCTTGAAGGAGAGGCCCAAAATGAAAGGCACAATTTCGGCCGACCACCATACCAAAGTGTCCTCCCATATGTGTAGAACAAGGTTCCAAGGTTGGAATTTGGCAACAGGAACCGGGAGCCACAACATAGAGCTTGAAGGAGAGGCCCAAAAATGAAACTCACGGTTTACGGCCGACCCGATGGTTAGTAGGGTCCTCGGTGTCACGATCACAGATATGTAACTTTGGTTGGAAGAAAATACCCCCAAGGTGTTCAACATTGGCGGAAGTGAGCAAAAGCAGGCTCGGGAGGAAGCTGGCCCAGTTATCTGGGATAATTGCTGGCCTCCCACCCCGATGATCTTCGATGTTGAAGCGAGTACTGCCAAGTTTGAACAAAACTAATGAGAAATGAGCGTTCGGGGCCAAAAGCAAACCGTCGGGATCCGAAAATGAAATTTAGTCTTGGGAAGTGGTGTTCGGCGGCGAAGTGGGTATCTGCGACCCGGTGTCCTCTGGAATGACAAAAGCAGTACTGCCAAAAACGGAGAAGATGGATCACGAAATGAATGCTCGGGACCAAAAGCTCGGTTTGGGGTCCAGCAACTATGAGCACGAAAGTGGCATCTGACCCGCGAAGTGAGCATCGGGGCCCAGGGTTCCTCGAAATATTAAAAGCAGAGGTCTCATAAAAAGCAGGAGAAAGTGATGCAAAATGAATGCTCGGGACCAAAAGCTCGGTTTGGGGTCCGAAAATGGTCATGAGACGCAGTGGTGTTAATTGCGAAGTGGGCATCGGGGGCCCCAGTGTTCCTCGGAACACTAAAAGCAGAGCACATGCAAAAACCGGAGAACTTCGGAGATGGTTGGGCGGTCCGAGCGAGGCACCTGTGACTTTGACAGCAGGGAGGAGCTCGAAATGGGCAAAATGGCCTCTGACCCTGAAAGTAGCTCACGGCCACGGGAGATAGTCTCTGGGACCACTCCCTTCCCTCGGGAGAAAGCGAAAAGCAAGGCACAGTTATGGCAAGAGACAAGGTAGAAGATGGTTCGGAGTCGGGAGGCGGGGCCTTGGCCGTGACCACAGGACTTCTGAACAAGCCTGATATGCAATATCACCGGCGCTCAAGCTGGTGGCGTCTGAGTCTTAAGGTCGGTCAAAAATGGGGTGTCTCTGATTGCCCCTCTTTGTGAACTTCGGAAGTCAAAAGTGGCGGGAGTGAATGTCAAAAGCAGAGCGACCCATTTTGACAAAGTAGACTTAGACAAACATCTGAGATAAGCAGAGATATGTGTGCCCATGACGAGGGCAAAATGCAAAGTGATAGGCGCGAAGCGGATGATCATGCAAATCTGACAAGGCTGTAATAAGCGGTATTGACAAATAGATGCAAGTTTTAAGCAAGAATGCAAAGCAAACAACTACATTTCATGCGATTAGGAATCGGAGAATCATTCAATTCTCGTCGCGTCTCACACGGAGAATCACGATACTGCTTGCGATTAAATGCAGTCGCTTTGACCTCAAATGAACCGTACATACAATATCGTGCACTGCAATAGAAATGAAACAAGAACAATATGCGACAACATATATTCAATGTGATTCCTATGATTCCAAAAGTTTGACACACTGCGATTAATCGGTGAGCGAATGCAACATAGCGAGAAAAGATAATGCGACATGCATGCTCAAGCATAGAAAGTTCGGTATATCAAGAAATCATGCATGATAATGCAAAACAATCACGAGAATGTGAATTAGGGCCAAATAATGACAAATGAGCACAAATCGGGATGCGGTTGTTGCACAATAATTTGGAAAATCGCATTCGGCGGCAACTCGATCATGACCTCGATTTACATTAGGAGGTCACGACATGATTAAAATGGATACACTCGATTTCGATGAATAACGATGAGACACATGTCAATAATTGCAATTAAAGTTTATTGAACAATTGGCGAAAGTGTACTTTTCTTCAACTTTTTGGTCAGGGAGCTCAGATTTTCCTCAAAATTTGCGAGAGGTAGGGGAGGGTGGGGGACATGGTCGGCCAGCCCATTGCCCTAGGAGGCCATCGGCCGAGCCAAAAAGTAGAGGGCGGCCAGCCGGGTTAGGTGGCGTAGGCCACTACCTTGAGGGCAAAATGGTCATTTTGGTCATTTTGCATTTTCTATATATATGCACCTCCATTGCCTCGAAATCACACCCAAAGTTGCAAAACTTCTTCCTCTTGCTCTCTAGGCCACTTTCTCTCTCGGATCTGCATTTTATCTGGCGTCCCTCGGCCTCCCGCAAGTTGTTTTTTGAAATCTTTGATTTAAGCACTTTGAGCGACTAAATTTCGACTTTGGGGCTTCTCTTCTCATTTTCACCACTTGAGGTAATTTTGTTTCAATATTTGGAAAATTTTCGGGGTTGACTTTTGTTGACTTTTTCATTTCGAGAGTTGACTTTTGTTGACTTTTTCCAATTTTGGCCCATTTGCTCATTTTGCTCCTCTTTCTTGATTTCTCGCAATGGCGGGTCATTTTCCTCCTGACGGAGGTTTTCCGGTCGGAGATGATTTTGACTTTATGGTATTCGTAGGGGTTAGCCCTTTCTTTCGTCGATATGCTCCGTGGTTCATAGGCTTCATGAAGCCACTTTCCGTCATTTCTGGATTTTAACGATCGAGCACGGGGATCTTCTCTTCACGAGGCGGGCGGCACCTCTCCTATGATCTTGAGGTATTTTATTATCGCATCTTTCGTGCATTACGTACCTTTGCCATGCTTAGACACCGGTTTAAGCTTATGACCTGATGCTTGTATTTTGAGCATGTGACTTAGCCACTTGAATTTCATGAACACTTGGCGCATTGAATAATTGTGATACGGTGCACCTTAGTTAGAAATTGAACACCTGACCCTAAACTTGAAGCACCGAACACCGGCCCAGTTGAAGTGAACACCTGACCAGCGTTGAGTAGAACACCACGGTCCCAATTTGAAGTGAACACCAGTCCGCGATGTTGAGTAGAACACCAGATCCCAAACTTGAAGCAACGCAGATCCCGCGATGTTGAGTAGAACACGATCCCAAACTTGGAAGCGAACACCACGGTTCAGCGATGTTGAGTAGAACCTTGATCCCAAACTTGAAGCGAACACATTGCTTGATGTTGAGTAGAACACCAGATCCCAATTTGAAGCGAACACCACATTGATGTTGAGTAGAACACCACGATCCCAATTTGAAGCGAACACCACCAGCTTGATGTTGAGTAGAACACACGATCCCAATTTGAAGCGAACACCTGACCCAGCGATGTTGAGTAGAACACCTGATCCCAATTTGAAGCGAACACTGACCCGCGATGTTGAGTAGAACACCGATCCCAATTTGAAGCGAACACCACATTGATGTTGAGTAGAACACCACAGATCCCAATTTGAAGCGAACACCTGACCCGCGATGTTGAGTAGAACCACGATCCCAAACTTAGGCGAACACCTGCCCATTGATGTTGAGTAGAACACACGATCCCGAACTTGAAGCGAACACATTGCGATGTTGAGTAGAACACCACGATCCCGAACTTAGGCGAACACCACCACTTGATGTTGAGTAGAACACCGATCCCAAACTTGATGTCTTGAAACTTTGAACACGACCCAAATACCAAATTCTTGAACCATGACCCGTTTCACTTCATTTGCACTGACTCATTTTAAACTTTATTTGCACCTGACTCATTTTCACTTCATTCTTTGATCCATGCATTGATTCTAAATCTTGAGTTCGTTCTCAGACGATCTTGAGGATATAGCTCGGCGCCCGCAAGAATGGTATTTTGAGCTTAGGAATTTGTCCAGGGATTAGTCGATCTTGCGAGATTTGGGCCATTCTGCGAGGGTTATCTCGTTGCCTCATTAGTAGGACCCTATTTGCGGCTTTAGCGAGAGGTGGTGGGACACTACCAATTCCTTCCATTTTTACTGCTGACGGGGACATGACCATGACCATTGGATTCGCTATGCTCATGGCCTAGACTTAGGCGGTAGGCCCATTCCTATGGCGAGGATATGGGTGAGTGGCGGTACTGGATGCATTTGTTGGGGACACACCGCTTTGTGAAGCGAGAGGTTGGGAGAGTCAGATACTCTGGTTTGCTTCCTATTTCCGTGACCCTGAGATGGAGCTGAGACTCTGAGGCGGAGCGATCGCCCGTGGTTTCTTATGTACCTCCTCGGTACCACCTTGTTCGCCCGATAGAGGAACATGGTAGGGTTATACTCTTGGCGCTCTAGTGGACCTATCACGGGTGAGCAGTATGATTGGGCGTGGCACTTTGGCTACCCTTCTTGCTACATGGCCTTGATCTCGCCTGCGAGGGACTTACTTGGCGACTCTTGGAGGCACAGGAGGTACATTCCGTCCTCTTGATTTTCATTTTGCTCCTCATTACTTGTTCACTTTGCACACACGGCGCACTTTGCATTACGTGATACGCCTTTAGCACTTTGTACTCACACTCTGCATTGCCTTTCTCGGTGTGGGTGTATGTGTACTTCCCATTGGCCGGAGATGGAGGTGGTGGGACCTCCTATGACTCCATTTTCTTTGATGTTTGAGGCGAGCATGTGGCGAGGCCTCGAGACTCTCTCCTCTCTGCGGCGATACTTTGATCTTTGTTCGGCGGCAGTATTGCTTGAACTCTCAGTTCCTTTCATTTTATCTTTGATACTCTGTATATCGATTTGTGATTTGTATCTTGGTTATCCAGATCACTGGCGGCCTTAGGCGATCTTGATGTGGCTTCGAGACTCTGTACCTGGGCGTCGAGTTGTTGTCGATATAGATTCTGCTTTCGAGGACGATCGGCGAGTTTGGTTCTGAGAAACGCTTTCGGCGTCGAGATATGGGGCGATTCTCGGGACACTCTGCTGTGCCTCCGGACACCATGCGGGCTGGCGATAGATTATCTGAGGAGGTCGGCGGTATATGCGAGCGATGATGCTTTGTTGCATCATCTCGATGGGAACTCGCCACCTACCGCCGCATATATTTGATGCCCGCTTGGCGAGTGCGAACTCGGCACGGACCTCTCTTGGTGCACCGTCTTGAGTCGCGCCCATACTCTGAATATCCCTTCTTCTAGCGAAATTTGGCGAGATCGAAGGTGAAGCGATTCGATCCCTCGATCCCTCGTCTCTTGATCATCGGGGTGGCGGACATCTTGGCGAGTTAATGACTGGCGATTTGGGGCCTTACGGTCCGCTAGAGCCTCTGCACGATCCGAGATATGTTAGAGACCACGACTTCGCCCGGTATGTTTTTGACTTTGATTTATCGATCGGATATTTGAACATTGATTAGATTCTTGATAGTTTTGCATTTGTATTTGCGACCTCTGTTGAATATCTGGACGGTAGCTTTCGGGATCTTGGCCACATTCGAGGCATGATCTTCTGGAGGAGGCAGAATGAGCATCGTGGGTGTGGAAGTCTTGTTCATTTTCCTGTACTAGCATGTTTACGATGATACTCGGTTTTAGACATACGCTATATTGATAGGCTGTAGAACATCGACACACACCCTTTTCACATTCTGCATTTACACACTTTTTATGCTTGAGCGATGTGTTGCACTTTGCATCTTGAGATGCCTCCGTATATCTTCATCACGGGCGAGCCACGGGGCCCTCTCGGAGAGGTCGAGGTGCTAGACCTACCAGTCTGAGGCTGGAGGAGGCTGGGCCATCGAGGTCTCATCGAGGAGGCTGGCGAAGGAGGTCGTCTCATGACCTTGAGGCACCCATCGTCGAGGATGGCGAGGAGGAGATCGCCGAGATCATGTCGTGGCGTCTCTGGAGAGGAGGCCACGGTCTTGGTTCGAGGCGGAGGCAGGCTGAGGGGATCCGGGAGGATGGCGACTCCGATCGGATGGTGATGATGATGTAGAGATTATCCTTGAGAAAGGATGAGGGCCTCCCCTTCTCGCTCGAGAACAGCGATGTTATTTCTGCTTTATTCTACTTTTAGCTAGTAGTTTGTAGCACTTTGCACATTTGTTAGGCGGTTTATTTTACGTAAAACTTGTACCTTTATTTTTGTAAGACATGATGAAATGAAACGACTTTTGAAAAGATGTTGTATTTGAAATTCTCGACATCGCATCGCATTATTTTGCACAAAATGGAATTGAATGGAAATCGCCTCATGTATTTCTTAGGGTTAGGTGGGGCAAGCGCAACAAAGCAAAACAAAAGCGACTCACTAAGAAATAAAAGCGAGAATCTTAGCGAGTTTACAACTCGATAAACAAAGTACAATAATGTTAACGACTCAATAGACAAGACTTAACAAAATTGTGTAATCAAAAAGTAACAACTCAAAAGCATAAAAGCGCGACATTTCGACAAAACTTACAACTCAATAAGCAAAACAACAACTCGATAAGCAAAAATATAACCACGATGCTGCTTCGGATGGACTATCACGGATAGTGGAGTGTATCCAAAATTGATAGGCACGGATGCCTTCTCTTGTAGGGAGACAATCAGTTGCGAAGTCCACCTTGCTATAGGTAATGTTTCCCACCCAAGCTCACTTGTATTTGCTTACATCACTCGACCCTCGGGCTCGACTTTTCTCATAAAAACCTTATCTTACTTTTCTCTCGTCGCATCTCTCTATTCTTTATTCTCTCATTTTCATCCCTCCCGGATATAGTTGATGGAGAAGTTGCAAGTTGTGGACTCTTGCCTGCCTATTGACCCGGCTACTTCTTTTCGGCAACGCCTAGTTAATGCTCGATGAGTGGTGGTTCGAATGGATCATAACTTGTCGGCGGTCGCATTGCATGGCGCCGTCCACAGCTTAATCTTTCGGCGATGAGTTCTGACAAGTTCGGGATCTTGGGATCCGTCGATAAACGACTCCTTTGTATATTTTATCTCCCATTCCGTACTCCGCTAGTTCGGTCATACAAATTTGGGCCTAAGTTGGCATCTGAAGCTTTGACTAGCTCTGGGAGGCGCGAGGACACTGACTAGACTATGCCCCAGTTATTGCTTTATTAGTACTTTCAAAGTTTTCTAAGCGTGAGTGTAATGAAAAACAACTTCAATTGTATGCAAGAGCAAAAGAACTCTGTTTTGAAATTAATGAAATTGAAGGTTGTAGTCTTGAAAATCCTCGCTTTTGGTCCAAAAATGGTCTTAGTTGTGAAAAGATTAATTTGAACAAAGTCAACTTTTATGAAAACTTTTCAAAACTATTTTCGATATGGATCGAGCTGGACACTGAAATCATCCTTTGAGATACACAACCCGAATCTAGCAAGCTGGAAAGTTGCCCTAGTCTGAAAAAAGGGCCTCGACCATTCAATAGCAGCGAAAGTTGCCCTAGTCTGGATGACATCGGAACACTCCATTACAGCGGAAAGTTGCCCCTAGTTTGAATAACCTTTGTCTGGGAGATCACAATGAATCTTGATGAATAAAGATGGTGAGATGGTCAAAATGGACAAAGTTGATCGGGAAAAGATTGTGGTGAACTTCAAGATGAAGGCGCCTCGTATCCCAAAGATGGGAATCAAGTCTTCGTAGTTCGGGGTTAGGTTAAGCTCGAGTGTTTTGCTCTCCTTTTGCGCTCTAACTTTTGCCAAGGCCGCCCTTTGCGGGTTTTCAACCTTATGAGCTCGGTTTTTATAATTTTCAAATTTTCTATGCTCTGAGTTTTGCCTAGGTAAGCCCTTCGGGTTTCGGCCTTGAGCCTCTCAAGGGTAGTATTTCTTCAACTTGTCCATATTGATCGGTTGGGAAAACTCCAAGCCATCTAGATCCATCGAACCACGGCTCCACGACGGATTGACTTGATGATGTAGGGACCCGGTCAATTGGAGTGCGAACTTGCCCCTTGGGTGCGTGGATGGGAGCTTCGGTTGTCTTTGAGTACCAAATCTCCTTCTTTCAAGTTCTGGACTTAACCTTCTTGTTGAAAGCCGGGCGATTCTGCGTTGATAACCTGAGCGTGATGCAGTGCTTTCAATCTCCTTTCATCAAAAAGCATGAGTTCTTCAAACACCTTTCTTTGCCAATCGCTTGACTATCGGCACTTTCGGCCAATACTACCAATGATGGGACCTCGATCTCAATTGGTAGAAACGGCCTCCATCCATAGACTAATAGTGCAGGTCGCCCGATAGAAGTTCGATCGAAGTCTGTAGCCCCATAGAACAAGCGGCAACTTATCGGCCGATCCACTGTAGGTTTCCACCATCTTACGTAATATCGCTTGATATTCTTGTTGGCGGCCTCAAGCGCTCCGTTGGTTTTGCGGCGGTAAGTAGGCGACTTATGAAAAGCCACGTTGTATTTCTCCAACAAGTCAATCACCTCCTTCTTGAAGTGGGAACCATTATGCGAAACTATTTCATTCGGGACTCGTGGCGGCGGATGATGTTGTTTACGATGAATTTTTAGCGTGTGAAGCTTTCAACCTTTGCATAAGATTGGGCCTCAACCCACTTTGTGAAGTAATCTATCGCTCTGAGGATGAACTCATGCCCATTTGACCCTTCGGCGTGGCGGCTCCGATCACATCAATTCCCCAGACGAGAAAAAAGGCCATGGCGAAGTCATGTTGTATGACTTTGTGGCGGAATGTTCATGCGATTTGCATGAATCGACATTTGTGGCATCGCTGTGAAACCGATACAATCCTCCTCCATGGTGGACCAATAATAACCTTCTAAGGATCTTCTAGCCAACATCACCCCATTCATATGTGCACCGCATTCACCCCGTGGATGGCTTCCATCGAACGTTTGGACTCTTGACATCAACACACGGTTTATGCATTCCCGGATGACCTCTTCTATCTGATTTACCCGCGGATGATGAAGCGGGTGACATTCTTCGATTGCCCTCTTGTCTTTGGCATTTACCTGGCGGGTATGTTTACATTTCCAAAAGTTCGGATGTCGTAATACCGGGGTGTTAAGTCACGAACTTCATCTATGGCTGCAATCGACTCATAGGCGGTCGCAATTTACAGTCGATAATATTTGGGCGCATTCGGACTCCGTGGGATGTCTATCATGGATGATAGAGTTGCTAAAGCGTCTGCGAACTTGTTGTTCTCTCTTAGTAGATGAGTAAAACTTAACTTTTCAAACCGAGGAATCGGCAAATCCAAGGTTTGGTGATACATCATCATATTTTCTTCTTTTACTTTCCGGTCTCCTTTAGCTTGAGACACAACAAGATTGAATCTCGATGGCGTCCGGTAGTCTTGCCCTAATTCGAGTGCTTCCATACCGACAATGCAACCGTGATACCTTCGTTATTTGAGACTTTGAAGCGGAGTTTGAAGGCTAGAGGATCTGAGGTGTCGGGTGCTATCGGCAACACTCTATCCCATACCCATGTTGATTTGGCGCTCGTCAAAGTACATTAATCAACTTTCCTCGTCGATATCTTGAGAATTGCTTCATCAGGAATAGGTACTCAAGCTGCTTCATCCCCTCAACGGATGGTCGGACAGGAACTACCTGCTCTTGCTCTGCCCTTCTTGACTTCTTGGCGTCACATATGTAAGATCAAATTCGGAGAAACAGACAACCAACGAGCTAGCCTACCGTGGTATTTGGTTTCTCGAAAAGATATTTGATGGGATCAAGTCATGAAACCGGCATTCTGAGTGAGCTAACGGTAGTGCCGCGACTTCACAGTAGCCCATACGAGCTAAGCAAGCCTTTTCGGTGGCGTATCACGGGTTTCATACTCTAGCATTTTCTTGCTCAAATAATAGATGGCTTTCTCCGCCCTATCTTGATTCTTGTGCAAGCATGCACCCATTGTGGTCTCGATCAGCGGTACAAAATCAGCGGTTTCACGATTACGGTGGTGATAAAGCGGGTGGAGTTACGTAGATATTCTTTAATCTGTTCAAGCGACTTAGCATCGGCCGTCCCATTGGAATTTCTTGCCTTTCTTGAAGACCAAAAAGTGGTTCACAAGTCAAGGTTAGTTTTGAAATAAACCGTCTTATGAATTGCACTTTACCCGAAAGCCTCGCACCTCTTTTTAGGTCTTTGGTGGTGGCATTTCTAAGATGGCCTTGATTTTGGAAGAATTCGACCTCGATGCCTTTATTATGTCGAAACCCTGACATTTTCATTTGTAACACCAAGCGTACATTTACGAGGTTTAACCGCCTTTGAATTCACGATCCTTTGGAAAAACTTGCGCAAAGGCGGTGTAGTAGCCCTCTCTTTCTTTGGACTTGACAATCATGTAGATCGCGTACACCTCAACCTCTTTGTGGATCATATCATGTAGTATTGTGGTGGCGGCCCGTTGATAAAGTAGCCCGACATTCTTGACCCAAAGCGGCATGACCCGATAGCGATATGTTCCCCACGGGGTGGTGAATGCGATCTTTTCTCTCGTCTCTGGTGCCATCACAATCTGGTTATAGCAGAAGCCATCCATGAGCGAGGCGGTGCATGCCTGTTTGTAAAGTCCACTAGCTCATCAATGTGTGGCAAGGAAAGTCGTCCTTGGATGGCTCTGTTTAAATCACGAAGTCTCGCACACGGATCTTGCCATCTTTCTTGACGCAGGCACTATGTTGGCCAACCAAGTGGGATATTACGATACTAGCGAGGAAACTGCGTCAATTTGTAGTGACCTCTTCTTTGATCTTGAGAGCCCAATCCGGGCGGATCATACGAGCTTACCTTAATAGGTCGGGCCTCGGGGTCAGGGGATCCGATCTTTGTACAATCTCGGGATCGATTCGGGCATGTCTTCGTAGGACCGCGAAAACATCTTTGAAATCTTTTAATAAGCGACTAAGCGCTCGCGTTCCTCCGAAGACAACGTGGACCCGTCTGGACGGCCGCGGGTCCTCCTCGGTACCAATATTCCGCGAAATGATTTCATCCGTTAAGGGTTTAACAAACCTCTCTTGCTCTTGCTCAATTAGGCGTTGTAAAGCAGGAGGAACTTCGTCCTCGTCGTTTTGATCAAAATTTTGAAAGTCTGAGTTAATGCAATAAATTAGGGGCCTGAAAAGTACTAAAACCACATTCACCTCATTCTCATTAAGTTCATCCAAATCATCGATTCGCCGTTACCTGAGACTCAAATGAAAAGGAAAAAACTGACTGGACAAGACTCGGCATCGGGTTAACATCCCGAAGTACCAGACTCGGACTTCGGTCGGTGGAACGATTCCGACTCGAAGACTTCGGTGGAATCGATTCACTCACTACTGACCGGAAGCTGGCTGGATAGAATCCTCCTCGTCTTGCCAAATGAGAGGTCGCGATCGTCCAAGATAGGCTGCTGGTTGGCCGCGGACGTTTCATCTCAATCATGGAAGCCGGCGTTATTCCCCAAGCAATCTGGTCGTCGGAGGATCGAGAGAGAACATGCAGTGCTACCCCATTTCCAATTCGGTGCCCTCGGGATCCTCTGCCTTAATACTGCTCGATCTCGGTTGTTGGAGTGCATGCGCTCTGCGGCAGCGTCATCGGATAGTTGCGGGTCGAAGAAAGATTTGAAACACATGCAGCGCTTCCCTCGCGTTCAACCATGGTTACGGGAAGCGCAAAATGGAAAATCTTCCCCCTCGGGAATGAGCGTCCGTTCGAGTACCAGATGGGCCTATGCATTAGATCAAAAAGGCTTCGGCTGCTTTGCACAGCCTGCCGTCCATTTCCTTTCCTCGTCGATCTTCTTTGGTAGGCGGATAACCTAATCCAAAGGTATGTGGATTATGTGGCACTTGACCCATTGCGACACCTTTCGGCCGCTTCTTCCCAATCCCATCCGGGATATCTTTGTAGCTTGTTCATGAGGTAAGCGGCAATGACGACATACAAACCCTCATTCCTGACCATTATGTTTTTACCACGGGCCTCGGCCAAAGTAAATCGATATAAACATATCCTCCATGCCGTGTTCAATCTCCGGGTGGCGTAGATACCTCCGGAGAGGATGGATTGATGAGTTCCCAAAAACAATGGCTACTCCCTTTCCAAGGGGTATTTCACCATTTGATGTAGAGTAGATGAGGCGGCCTTCACGATGCAACGAGGTCGCCCCAAAAGCATGTTGAAAGATCACGAGGGACCTCCAAGACATGAAAATCTATTTCGTGTTGTCGGGCCCAATCTTGGTTTGGATTTTCCTTGTCCCCAAGACATCCACCTTGTATTATCATATGCTCGATTACTTGAGTAGTCGGTGTGAAGTCATGAGCTTTAACCCGATCGCATAGGCCGTTCTGGCGGACAAACATTGATAAGCGGACCGGTGTCAACAAGAACCACCGGAATCCATTTGTCCTGCATTCTCTGAGAGATGTAGAGAGGTGCATTATGGTCCACGCCCTCGGCGGCAATTCTTTGTCCGTAAAGGTCAATCTTGGGGAACCTCCTCCGGGAAGACCAAACCAACTAGTTGTTCGGCGTAGTTTCGATGGAAAGTTTAGCTCTGTCCATGGCGGATAAAGGCGACTGCCGGTGCACCCTCGAAGCCATAGCGATCCCCAAATGGAGATGTCTTGTATTTTCTTTATTTGCTTGATCTGACCTCTTCTTCCGCTTGCTTCTCTTCTGTTTCTCTGCCTCCTTATCTTTCCACGATGCCTCGGGTTGATCAAGGTGTGGAGGCTTGAAATACCGCCCACTCCTAGTCATGTGGTCTACCTCCTCGAGGTGCAGTCTTGTCCGGTTGGCCACTGCCCGATCTTAAATGCTGTGTGGGCAAGATACAAGTCGTCATCTTCCACCACATTCCATTAGCGTCTAGCGAGCATCTGTCAGTTACGGCTTGTTTGTGCTTTCGGCGATTTCATTCCTCATGCTCACGGCATGTTCGGTCTTCGTGCCGCGACACTCTCGGCTCCCTCATGGTTCTTTGCTTTTCGGGCTCTCTCGAGGCCCATCTCTTTCTTGTTCCTCCGGCAACAAGCATGCGGTTCTCAAAATGTTTACGTTCTTGGCGAAATTCTTCGTCTGGCGCTCTCCGGCAATATGTCGATCCTCGGCCCTTAGGCCACAAATGGTACAATATCGGTGATCATCCAACCACCCGGCGACCTGGCGACTCTCCTCATCTTTGAACCGGTTAATCGATGCATCCCGATTCTGCTCGTAGGAATTGAAGGTTAGCGAAGTCCTCTTCCTACAGTCAAACCATCCCCGATTCAAGCTTGTCCCCGGAGCATACACAACTTCGGCCTCTTGGCAACCCCATACTCGGCTTAGGCGGCTCATCGACAAGATATATCCACTCGGATCATAAGCTCTGCCGGAGAATTCTCGAGATAGCTCCACCCGGACTCAGCAGTTACGCCCTCCTCGGAAGCTTGCCCGTTCCATTCTCGGTGGTCACCACCTTTGGCTCGAGTTGGGTTGGGGAGGTGTCCAACGCCTAAGTCAGTCTTTGTCGGGAAGGACCACCTCGGCTTGGGTAAGTGGGAGGAGTTATGTAGATCTTGGGATAAAGATCGCCCCAGTCTTGGATAAGGTTGACTCTTTTGGTGGATCTTGGTTGTGTTTGGGGAGTGGGTTGTTTGTGACGTTGGGTCCTTGAGGAGGTAGAATGATGTTCTTGTCAATGAGGTCTGAATCTCATGGCCTTGACTGTAACATTAGTCGGTGTCATGACCATCTTCTTTGGTGGTATTGGCAATATTTGGGTGGATTATGGGAAGAAGTGGATTCGGTGAGGCCTCGGTTCCAAGGGTTTGGTGCCTTCGACTAGAACCAGGGACTTTAGACAAAGGCATATAGGTGGGGGAAGGTTCGTTGACCCACAGGTTGGTATCTTGGGGCTTGATTCTGCTCCCGAGGCATCGAGAAAAAAGGTGTGGCATTGCGGACCTTGGTTGGGAAGGGATTGGTGGTGACCATTCCGACCTCTGAAGTTCTTGTATTGGCGAGCCACTCGGGACTGCATTGGTATTAGATTAAATGTTCTTGAGGTGATCCGATCTTGGTCAAACAGACCTGTTTCATTGCATCCTCTATCTGCATCCCCATATCATGCGGTCTGCGAAAGGTGGGGAAAGGGATCAAAATCATCTTCTTCATTAATCTTGCGGTGGAGATTGCGCACAATCATCGAATTTGATCTCTGTCGGTTGGCCTCAAGGTCATCATCGATGCCTTGGCTCTCCACGGGTGAAATCGAGAAAAAGACTCTTTAGGCTCTGCCTGGTCGTCTCGAGATCGAGTCGTGACCTCGATTTGCGTGTTAATATGAATATTGTGCAAGGAAGGCCTCGGCCATCTCATCGGTTGTTTTCACATCATCATCGAGTTTTGAGTACCAAGTGGATGCCACACGGCGGAGTTCGGCCGAACAAAAGCTTTTGCGGTCGGGTTAGGCCATTGGTCTTAAGGCGTCAGAGAATAACGGGAGGTGGACCATAGGATCCTCGGACCCATCAAAGCGATCGATCTGGGGCATTTTAAATCTGTCGGCGAGTCACGGCCACATCGATATAGCCGTCTTCAATATTTGGGATGGCCTTCGCCCTTGAGACTTCTTAAAGAGCTTCTCCAACTTGCTCAATTTGGTATGTCTGGTCTACCTCGAACTCAAATGGAAGTCAGGGTGCTTAGGGGTAATGTTTTGGGCGGTTGTGGTAGAAGCGGGGCGGGCCGGCCAGATTGGATGACTGTGTCCTCTTGAGCGTTTGGGGGTTTGGCGAGAATGTTACTGTTGATTCGGGAGGTAATGCAGGCGGTCTGGGCATTTTGAGGGTTTGGAGGGGCATTACGGCGGGTAGTTGTTCGGTAATGGGGCCGGGTGGAGGAGCTGATTTGAAGCGAGCCTTGGCGTTCTTTGTTATGTCTGATGATCCTTTCGATTTGTTGGGCCATAATGACTTTGTTATGCAGAAAATTCCGCTGGCGGATAGCATCATCTTGCATTTGCTTCATGCTTTCGACCATCTGGCGCATCAACGCCTCTATTGTTGGGTTACATTGTTCCATCTGAAAAAGCGGCAAGGGTGTCTCTATAGCGAAAGGGAATCTCAACCCGACTATCTGTCTCTAAAGTAGGCTATTTGTACCAGTAATCTCTGCTCTGATGGACTGCGTTTCCTCGGTCTCCTTCTAAAACCGGGGTAGCGAATGGAACCTTGGATGTCCGTCAACTAGATCCTCGGATCGGTTGGTCGGCGACCTCGTGTCAGTTGCTTAGGGGTATCGGCGGGTTGGAAGCAATTGTGCTACAAAGCTGTCCTAGCAAAGGATAAATAAGCGAAAAAGAAATAAATAACGAGAAATAAAGCATAACGGCTTAAATTGAATACACCACACGATCGGGTATAAAAGCAGGCAGCATAACGGCTTAAATTGAATACACCACACGATCGGGTATACAAGCGGCGGCATAACGGCAATTGAATACACCACACGGTCGGGTATACAAGCGGGCGGCATAGCGGCTTGAATTGAATACACCACACACGATCGGGTATACAACAACACCACAGTTTAGTAAAATTTGGCTATACTGCCCTCAAATCTTGGTCGATATTCTGTATCAACATTACGATAAAGCGAATCGATATCCATGGACAAGCGATTCTCAAATCTTGGATAATGCCATGAGAACTGATTCCCAAATTCAAAAGCGATGCCCATGAACTGATGCCCAAACTCATACTGATACATGCATTCCCTGTAGAGGCACACTCTAACAAGCACATAGCAGATAAGTGAGAGCCAAAACACCCCTATGTTGGGGTAGGGTTTCCCTGTCCTATTTTGTCGGGAACTAGGGGTTCACTACGCCTTGTGACTTCAAACAACCTATAAGCGGGTAAGCAACTTTGTCCTAGTTTGGAATGGTCACTATGGATCGAATATGCACTAGGTCGAATGGTCAAAAGGGTGCCCGGTAAAGCAGGGTTTGTGTTCCCCATCTTGGCGAGCAAGCTTAAGCAAGCCTTATGGACATGCCTTGACAAGACAAGCCTCCGACAAACCGCTCGAGGAATAGCGGATGGCAAACCACGGTGTCCTAGCGCACCAATGCAAATGCAATGCAAAAACACACAAAGTGTAGTCAAAAGCGGATATCACGAGTTGAGTCAAGTTCTCTAAATCCCCGGTAGTCGCGAAGCGTAACAACGCCCATGAGGACCTCGCTTCTGATTCGGACTCGATTTTTGTTGCGGTTCTCAATCTTGAACCAAAGAGTCCAAATCCGCAAATCGTTTTGAAGAAAAGCAGTTTTTGAAAGAAGTGCCAAACATGGTGCTTTGCGGATATGATCGCCACCTAAATATTTTAAAATGGGAAATTTAAAACCACGACTCGGTGCCAAAAAGGCCACGTGTCCGTCATCACCAAAGTTGGCTCGGGAACTTGGAGTACGATTAGGGAAGGTCACATCGTGAGCACCCCTCTCGCCGGTCAAAGACGGCCTCTATAATCATGATATCGATTTTGAAAACATTGTATGCTCTTATTAGATTATTAGCCTAGGATTACTATGTGATGCTCGCGACAAACAAGTATAGGCGGGCGTCGAATGGAACAAAACATTTCATGTTTGTTTGTGAAAGATGGTTTGCTACCCGGTGTAGGCTTAAAATCTGATTTTGCCACAATCTAGTGGGCTTAACAAACAATCGATGAATTGCTCCAATTCAAATAACTCAACCTCCACCCAGGCATTCAAAGCGGTTATATCACATAAGCATTTAGCCTCATGGCAAGCATGCTATCATGGCAACACTCACACGCATGCAAGGATGCTAAAGCATAAAACTCTAAGTACTCCAAGCCAAAAGCGAAGCGATTAGAAATCATGCATGATCCTAAATATCTGAAATGCCTAATGCAACACATGCAAAAATGCAACTATAAGCAGGCTCGGCTATTCTAAATATGGCATATGAAATGCAACTATCAAGTACTCAACTTGGAATTGAAATACAAATGCGGTTTGTATGATCTTGAGCAGATGCATGTGTCTGAGATGAATGATGCAAACATCTTTGTCATCTTTGTATGCTAATTGAAATATGCCCTATATCTAACCATCCAAAGCGGGTAAATAAAGGGAGAAAGAAATGGGGGTTGGAAGACATACATCACACTCACACACCCTTATTACATTTATGCCCTCGCGAGAGGTCGAATAAATAATATCTGAGACCGAATAAAAAGAATATCTGATCGAAATAATACAAATTCTAATTAATTAACAAATTAATTACAAAAAATTAGCTGGCGTGCAAGCCGGGCGCCTCGCTTACAGTGAATAGTATATCTTTGGGTTGCTTGGCGAAATCCTTTGGGATGCTGATTAGCCTCTGTTTGCGGTTTTCTCGAAGTGCGTGCGGATTAGGAAAGCGATAATTCTTCATTTTTCTTTAGCGGAGGCGGAAAAGGGCATAGCGATGTATTTCACAAATATATGCATGTCTCGATCCTCGCGCCACCAATCACGCATATCGATGCATGATGGCGAGGAAGCGGTTGCACAACTCAATATTGGGATGAATACACATGAGATACTACGAAAAATGGGATGCCTCGAAATCGTGCCGCGAACATAAGCGGCGATGATGAAAGATGAAAATCGGATAAAGCCGAAGTGCCTCGAAGTGCGTGCCTGGTAGCATAAGCGAAAGCGATGATGAAAAAAAATCGGATAAAACCGAAGTGCCTCGAAGTGCGTGCCTGGTAGCGCAAAGCGATGATGAAGATGAAAATCGGATAAAACCGAAGTGCCTCGAAGTGCGTGCCTGGTAGCGCATAACGGCGATGATGAAAGATGAAAATCGGATAAAACCGAAGTGCCTCGAAGCGGCGTGCCTGGTAGCATAAGCCAAAGCGATGATGAAAGATGAAAATCGGATAAAACCGAAGTGCCTCGAAAGCAGCGTGCCTGGTAGCGTAAAGCGATGATGAAAATGAAAGTCGGATAAAACCGAAGTGCCTCGAAGTGCGTGCCTGGTAGCGCAAACGGCGATGATGAAGATGAAATCGGATAAAGCAAAGTGCCTCGAAGTCGTGCCTGGTAGCGCAAAGCGGCGATGATGAATGAAATCGGATAAAACCGAAGTGCCTCGAAGTGCGTGCCTGGTAGCGCAAAGCGGCGATGATGAAATGAAAATCGGATAAAAGCGAAGTGCCTCGAAAGCAGCGTGCCTGGTAGCGAAGTGCCTCGAAATGCGTGCTGCGGACGCATAAGCCGGCGATAAAATGAGATGAAATGGCATCACGGAATGCAGCGATGGGCTTACACCAACATGGGAGAGCCTCGGCTCACTCGCATAGGAGGCCGTCGGATAAAATGAAGTGCCTCGGAATCTTGCGCTGCAGACGCATAAGCGAGGCAATGGCATACAAGCATGAAAATGCAAATTGAACTACGCCAACATGAGAGGGCCTCAACCACACTCACATAGGCTGCGGAATGATAAGAATGAGGTGCCTCGAAGTGCGTGCCCATTGGCACATAAGCCCAACAATGCAAAATAATCTGAATGGCACGGGAAATGATATGCAAGCATGGTAATGGAATTTCAGCACCTAAATAAAGGGAAAACAGCCCGAAACAATTCGAAATGACACTCGAAGCATGCATTCATCCCAAAATGTGATAATATGCACCCAAAATGGCCTATAGCCCTACTAATCATGCAAAAATAGCACATGGCAGCAAAACCAGTAGCAAGGCAGTCCCAAAAATAGCTTATTTCAGTAACAAAGATGGCCAAAATGCAAGCATGGATAGATCAACAATAGCATGCAAAGTTAGTGGCCAAAAGAGGAGTATTGAGACAAGTGACATATGCAAACCCCAAATGGACAAACTTTCTTTTACAACATTGAATATGAGCTAAAAATAGGCACAATTTCAGAAGATGACATCCTCAAAATCAGAATAAAATCATGCTAACAATTCCATGCAAAAATGGAGCTCAAAAGAGGCCATAACAAGAGTCATGCAAAGAAAGCACCAAATGACAAAATTTTCTTCATGAAACATGTAAAGGGGGTCAAAATAAGGCCCCTTTCAGTTCTGACCAAAGGCCAAAACCAAAAGCACAAGAGGCTACAAAACATGCAAGAATACGGTAAATTTGATGGATTTCAAAGGAAGTACCAAAAATATACACCAAATGGCTTAAGGCCCTCAACATAACATGGAAAGGAGACAAAAACAAGGCTATTTCTAAGCCTGATGAAGGCTGAAATCCGGAGCCAAGTAAGCCTAACAAAGCATGCAAGAATTAGGGCCTAAAGTGAATTTCCAAGAGAGGTGGTATATGGAATGGCCAAATGAGGTTGAGCCCTTCTACAATGTTGTAGAGGGCTCAAAATAAACCTAAAACCAGTAGGGGTCAGGCCCCAAAACCAACACAAATAGGTCAATTTTAGCATGCAAAAATGTTACCAACTTGAAGAATATTGAAGGAACTAGTGTATACAAACACCAAATGAGGTTGAGCCCTTCTACAAAGTTGTAGAGGGGCTCATTTAACTTCTAAAAGAAGTAGGGGTCAGGGCCCCAATTCTCAACCAATTAAAAGTATAGAAAAGGATCAAGAAAATGCCCTAAAGTTGGTTTGAATACTTACCCTTGAAGACTTGTCTTTCTTTGCTTCTTGGCTTGGATTTGTGGCTTCTCAACCTCTGAAATTCACTTCCTTGCTGCTGGAATCGAAGTTGGAATGGTGAGGCTTAGGGTTGATGAAGGAATCAAGCAAGAACTTGAAGCTTTTGGAGCTTTTGGCTATGGAGATTAGGGTTTTGCCTTGGTGTTCTTGAAGAGATTTTTCCAACCTTGAAGAAGGAGGAGGGCCTTCAAATAGGCAAGAAATGGGGTGTAAAAGGGAGAAACCACCCAATCTTTCCCTCGAAATATCCAGGATGCCGGGATATGTTGGAAGATATCAGGACGGTGAGACAATTGGAAAGCAAGAATCTGGCCGGCCGGTGGTTTTGCTCAAGGTGGTAGGCCACCACCCACCATGGCCGACCACCTCCCATGGCCCGACCACCTCAAAACCAACTTCAAAATTTCGGCCGACCACCATGCCAAAGGTCCTCCCAGATGTGTGAAACAGGATCCAAGGTTGGAATTTGGCAACATAGAACTTGAAGGAGGCCCAAAATGAAATGCACCATTTCGGCCGACTACCATGAAGGTCCTCCGGATGTGTGAAACAAGGATCCAAGGTTGGAATTTGGCAACATTGAACCAAGAGCCACAACATAGAGCTTGAAGGAGGCCCAAAATGAACTCCATAATTTCGCCGACCCGGTATACCAAAGGGTCCTCCTAGATGTCACGATCACGGATATGTAACTTTGGTTGGAAGAAAATACCCCCAAGGTGTTCAACATTGGCGGAAGTGAAAAAGCAGGCTCGGGAGGAAAAGCGGATTATCTGGGATAATTGCTGGCCTCCACCCCCGATGATCTTCTGATGTTGAAGCAAGGTACACCAAGTTTGAACAAAAACTAATGAGAAATGAGCGTTAGGCCAAAAGCAAAGCGGGATCCGAAAATGAAATGCAGTGCGGAAGTGGTGTTGGCGCGAAGTGGGTATCTGCGACCCAGTGTCCTCTGGAATGACAAAAGCAAGTACTGCCAAAAACAGGAGAAGATGGATCTGAAATGAATGCTCGGGACCATGGCTTCGGTTTGGGGTCCCAAACTATGAGCAAGAAAGTGGCATCTGACCACGAAGTGAACATCGAGGGCCCAGGGTTCCTCGAAATATTAAAAGCGAAGGTCTCATAAAAACGGAGAAGTGATGCAAAATGAATGCTCGGGACCAAAACCGCTCGGTTTGGGGTCAAAATAAATCATGCCGCACCAGTGGTGTTATTCTTGAAGTGGGCATCGGGGCCCAGTGTCCTCGGAACACTAAAAGCGAGCACATGCCAAAAACAGGAGAACTTCGGAGATGGTTAGGCGGTCGAGCCGAGGCACGGCTTGACTCCGGCTCGGAAGCAAGAGAAATGGGCAAAATGGCCTCTGACCCGAAGCGTAGCTCACGGCCACGGGAGATAGTCTCTGAGACCACTCCTTCCCTCGGGAGAAAAAAGCGAAAACCGAGCACGGTTATGGCCAAGACAAGGTAGAGAAGATGGTTGAAGTCGGGAGGCGAGACGTGGCGTGACTGCAGGACTTGAACAAGCACCTGATGCAATATCACCGGCGCTCAAGCTGGTGGCGTCGAGTCTTAAGGTCGGTCAAAAATGGGGTGTCTCTGACCACCAATAGCCTGAGATTGCTTTCATTAGGCTAGAGATCTACCCGATATGGTACGCAGATGCCTTCATGAACCTCATAGAGGAAAGCTTCCACCTTGGAGGGTGGACACACTTTAAATATGGCCCGTGAAGATTTCTTGTACAAGGCTCCGGAAGGTGAGCCAAAACCGCTCGACTTTGCGGGATCTTGTGGGCCGCCTTCGTTTCTTCTGGTAAAGTTCGAGCTTTCAAAAAGGCGGTGATAGGATCCATCCAAGAAGCTCCCAAGTCGGTCTGAGTGCCTCGGCCCCTACTTCCTCAATGCTTGGCGAGGTAAAATTCAATCATCAAGGGATTGGGAAAGGTTGTCTGAGTGGAAGCGAGACCAGCCAATTCATCGGCCGTGCTATTTCCTTCGCGGTTGATCTGTTCGACCCTTATCGCAGAGAACTTCTTGATCTCTTTTCGGACCAACGCTTGATATTTAGCCATTCTTTCATCCTTGGCCTCATACTCCCCCGAGACTTGATTGACCACTAGCTTGGAGTCGCTGAACACCATAAGAGCTGCGACCTTCATTCTCAATGCACTTCTCAGCCCGGCAAGGAGGGCCTCATGCTCAGCTTCATTGTTGGAAGCTGGGAAGCCGAGTGTAATTGCTTGCTCAATAATTAGCCCATCCGGCGAAGTTAATACAATTCCCAGTCCAGCCCCATGCCTATTGGACGCCCCATCGACAAACAATTTCCACATCTCGTCAAGAAATAGCTTCCAGCAATCAGACGGATTCTGGGAGCTTTTCAACTCCAAGTCTCTGGTAGGCTCAATTTGGTCTCCTTGCACTTCTTTGTGGGGTTCTCCTTTTGATGAGTCGTCGGCCTTTGCTATTTCGGGCAAGCTTTGCTCTTCCCCACTCATGTTGCCCAGAACCATGGGTGGTGCTAAGTCGCACTAACTAAATCAACCGGACATCTTGGATGTGTACCAGGCAAATTCATACAAAATTTGCAAGGGCTTGAGCTTTGATTGCAGTGCGGTTGGAACTTAATGTCGTCTTGGCCTAATTCTCTCGACCCATTTAATTCTCGATAAAGTCCGCATTTTCAAAGAGCACCTTGAGTGGGAACTCGGTTAACACCACTATTGTATGGGCATGAAAGTAGTGCGCCAACTTTCTCGACGCCATCATGAGGGCTAGAGCCAACTTTTCCAAAGGGAGATACCTTGTTTTGGCCGGGAGCAAAGTCTTGCTTACGTAGAAAATGGGCAAATGCTGAATGCCCTCAGCGCGGACTAGAACAGCGCTCACCGCATGTTGAGAAACCGCCAAGTAGAGGTATAACTCCTCGCCAGGCTGAGGTGTAACCAAAATAGGTCTTTGAAGAGATAAGCTTTCAAGTCCGCGAACGCAGTCGCCTCCTCATCCCAAAAGAACTTGGATTTCAAAGTTTTGAAGAAGAACTGCGGCGATCCGAAGGCCGTGTCATCTGTTATTGGTAGGCCATCCGACAAGATGTTGCCGTCCTTCGTGGAGTTAGGCGTTCAACTCTTATCTTGCCTTTATTTGCGATGGGTGGCCTCAATTCCCGGTTGGTGACGAAGAAAACCTAAATTTCGATGCCAACTCCAAAGGCACACTTAGAGCGTTCGGCGAAGCTTGTGGCGCTTGAGTATAACAAACATTTACGCTAGGTCGGTGAGGTGCTTAGATTTCTCCGGCTCTTTACCACCATATCGTCGATATAGGCTTCCATAGTTCGCCCAAGAGAGGCGAACATTTTGTCACCATCCATTGGAAGGTTTCCGGCGTTTTCAAACCGAGCAGACATAACCTTGTAGCAATATAAGCCTCTGGGGGTGGTGAAGGGCGTGATCTCCTGTCCGGCTTGTACATGGCTATTTGATGATAACGCGATCGCATCCAAGCTAAACCTCGATGGCGGCGGTCAAGTCCACCGGTGGTCAATTCGAGGAGAGGAAGCTGTCCTTTGGGCATCTTGCGGTTGCGATCTTGTAATCCATAAACTTCGCCACTTGCGTTCTTCTTAGGAACCACCACCGTGTTAGATATCCACGAGTCTTGCACTTCCTCAATCGCCGGCTTCCAACAAGTTTTCACTTCTACGCCACCACTTGACGTGGTGCAAAATTTGAGCAATGGCGTCCTTTGTATATTTGGTAGCGCATTGGGGAAGACATTCAATTGGTGGCGAGATGAAGCTTGGGTCGGCCGAGCATATCGTAAGGCGTCCATCGAAAGCCTCCAAGTTGGCAACCAAGAAATTGACATACTCCGTCGTTAAATTGATTTGGACAAAAGGCGATCCGGGAGGAAGAACTTAGTTAGATCCTTTTCGTCGATGCGAACTTCCACCAAATCTTCGACTGACTTTTCCTCGGCCTTTCTGCCCACGTCTTCAAGGACCTCATTTCCCTCGGGCCCCTCTATCATCTGAACGAACCCTTTGGCCGCTCGGCTGCCATTTACCGCAACAAAGCACTGTTTGGCCATCACCTGGTCCCCCTAAACTTCCTCTATTCGCCCGTTGGGGGTTGGAAAGCGTATGACTTGATGGAAGGTCGATGCGACCGCTTGCATGGAGTGTAGCCAACCTCGGCCCAGAATCAAATTGTAAGTTGATGGAACTTTGAGCACCCAGAACTCTACTTGCTTCTGGCAGGCCCGCCTTGACGGCAAGATAATCTTTCAATCGGCCATTTTGGTTGTGAGTTGAAACCGACTAGAGGAGATGTTGCGAGGAGCTAAATCTTTGTCTTCAATTTCATTTTGTTTGAGCAGCGTCATAGTACATTATCTCGACCCGAACTCCACAGTCGATTAAGATTCTCTTGATATCGAAATCCTTGATGTGAAGGGTCACTACCAAAGCGTCATTGTCGGCATCTGCACTCTTTCGGATCTTTGGTAGAAACGAAAGGGCGTCTTTCTCCTCGGTCTTGCCTCTCTTCGCGCTGAAATTTGGACCGAAACACTTCCTCATGTGTTCGGCCTTCTTGATCATTCCTCTCATTTCGAGACCCTTCTTTGGTTCAATGATGCCGTGGATGGCGTTGATCACTCACGTGAGGCGCCTCTAGGCGGCCATTCCGTTTATTTCGGTTTGTCCAATCGGCGGGCTTGACTCCCCATCTATATATTGATCAAGATGCCTGCCGCCACCAACTCCTCCAAATCTTTGTTTGGCGGCAAGCGATCTTCATCCGGTGCCCACGCTCTTCATGGAAGGTGCAGCGATATTTTGGATTGAAGCCCATTGCTGGCTCGGCTTGGCGACCAGCGGAAAAGGCTCTCCTCGGATCTCGCTCAAAATCACGGTAGATAGAATTTTGAAGACCGTGGTAATCCCGTCAGCGTTACTGTTTTCTCTTGGCATCTTCTGCGCATCGCGGTGCATCGATCCGGTCCTCTGCGACCTTTGTTTACATCATTTTGGCGGTTCCTCGGCGTTGATCTTTTGGTCGGTCCTTTGGGCGGTTTCCTCTGCCCGGAGTGAACTTTCCCCACTACCCTCCTGTCCCACGCGATCGGATTATCCTTCTCGATCGCGGCATCATCTTCCACGAATGTGTTCGTTGATCATTGCATCAAAGATTCCACGGTGGTTGGCTGATGCATCGTGAGTGAGTCTCGCAGCCTATGTCCGACTGGGAGACCCCTCTTGTATTGAGTGATCGCCAGATTGGTAGGACAATCGAGGATCTCGTTGTAGGTTTCCCAATACTTCGCATTGTATGCCTTCAGTGAACTCCTAGACTCCATCTTAACACCCAGGAGATGGTCTACCTCCTTCGGCGTTCGGGTGTTTGTCTTGAATCTGGTGACGAAGGCTTCCGCTAGTTGCTGCCACCCCTCGATACTCCCCTCCGGGAGCCTTTCGAACCACTTCAAGCCCAACTCTCCCAAGCTTGCTGGGAATATGAGACACATCAAGGCGTCGTTCCGACGGTGGCCAGCCATTACTTGTCGATAATGACTCACATGCATGTATGGATCCGTCTTGCCGTCGTACAGAGTGAATTTTGGCTGGTGGAATCCGTGAGTGGGGTGCTCTCGATCTCCGGGGACATGGCGTGGCTGTAAGCCTCGCTAGCTCTTTATCCACAGTCTTTGAGGCTACATTCTGAGGTGCAGCATCATCACCTCTTCACTGTGGCAGGGGCACTCGGTCTCTGTGGCCTTGGCACCCTCTGAACCTCCGGCGCGCCCTCTCCTCGGCCGTCCTGAGATCCTGGGCAGGCGGAGGTTGAGTATCCTTGGTCGATGATGGGCGCGGCGATAAATCTTGTCGCGGTGATGGATTTGCCCTCCCGCTGGTCAGAGTCCCCAACTCCATAGCTTCTGGTGATGGAGATTGAATGGGTCCTCCTCCGTGGCGGCTAGGCGAGGAGGTGCGCTCAGCGGTTGCCCTCTCCAACACCCTTCCCTCACTTGGCGCTTGAGCTCCATCTCCGCCGCCATCCTACGAATGAGGGCTTCTTGGTCTTTGAGTTTATGCTCCAGGCGCTCCTTACGGGACTCGCCCCGGCGCCGGCGGTCCTTTGGACTCTGTGAGCGATCTGAACTCCTCCCACGCTTGTCGCACGTTCCCCGAAAGGTTCCCGAACCCGCCATTTGGAACATTAGGGAGGCCTTCTCTCCCGGACATACTCGAGTAACACCATCGGCGGCCAGACGGTGGGACTTCTTCGTTGTTGGCCATGGAAATATGGAAAAGCTTCGAAGAACAAGGGTTGATTATCAAAGATTCCCTGACGGCGCCAATTGCGAGGCGAAATATCCTTAACTCTCAAATGCGCCTTGAGCGTCAAGCTTCCATCAACGGCGTCTGTCTACGCAACACAAAAGCGGTGATTGCCCGGCGGTGGTGTCTTGGGAAAAACCCTCCGGCGCTCAAGTCGGTTCAGCGAGGAAGAAGAGAATCCAAAGAGAAGGTTTGTGAGGATGAGTTTTCATACCAGTTACGTTCGCCTTCCCCCTCTCTCTCTCTAGGCGGCCTGACTCAGGAGATTGTCTTGGCACTACCCTGTTGTCCTTCCACAGACGTGGCGGCTTCGCCTCCACCACCTTACGTGTAAAGGTTTTGTCCTCCTTCTAGTACATGCGAAGCGCAGCGGTATTGAGGCGTTCGTGGAAGCGGAATCCTCTCCTCGCACCATTGGCCCAGCTGGCACCGTTAACCGGGGTACCAAGACCGGCCTAACCCTTGGGAGATTTGAGATCACTTAACCGCTCGTCGTACGCGTGACTTGGGACGGCGAGAACTTAACCACCTATCTTGAGCCATTCCTGATCGGTTCGTCGTGATCGGCCGGTTGCAAGGCATGCCAGCCTCCAATCGTTTTATCTCCAGTTTCGGTCACGTGTAACCGCCTCGCCTCGGTGGGCCGGAGGCATATCTGCGCGAACCGCATCATCCAGCGTAACTTCGGTCGATCCTTATTTCGGTACTCAAGGTTACGGTTGACCTCGCCGACCGAACAAAACCGACCGCTTCGGTCATTACGACCGCCAATCTGCTCGGCGCGCATGATGCATAACGGCGTTACTTTTGCTCGGCCGTACTATATGATGGAAATCTTCCATCTCAAATTCCAATCTATTTCAAACGCTAGAATCATAGAGATTTAAAATCACATTCACATTCTCCCACAAGATATTTTTGGACCCGCCCCAAGCTCCAGATGCTGCTTGCAATATAATCAAACTTAAAGGTGGCAAGTGTAATTTACCCAAAAAAGGGATCACTAATCAATCTTTAGATTTTTCACACCATTCAAGTTCCCATTTAGCAGACTAACAGCTCAATCAAACCAAGGTTACACACGACTCTGATATTTTGGGGAGCTAAAACTTGAAATGGTATCTGAGCACACCTTGAAATCGGTTCAAGAATATTAATGATGTCTGTGACGATCCTTGTCCCTTGAATAAGGCGAGCCATGGTATTCACGATCTGCGAAGAAATATTGGCGAAGCTAGAATTGAGTTCTTTACTAAGAAAAATATATACCAAGCATACTATTAGAATCAACATTTGAAGAAAAATAGAATGCCAACCTCGAGATGAATGATGCTTGATTTATCTGAATGCCCTCTGCATTTATAAAGATGACAGATCGGATATACAACTTCCATTGAAAGAAAGTAGCACCCAAAAATAATGTAAAATAGAATTGTAAGCTACGGGGTTTGGTGATGACCTAAAAAAGCCTGAGACATTTGACACGACAGATATACAAATTTTCAAAAAATACACGATAACATGCGGGTGACACGTGCAAAACATATAATTTTATAGGGCTAATTACATGGACCTCCCCTGACCTCAGGAAGGGAGATTAGTGTAATTTCATAAACTAGAAAAGAGGTATGTGTAATTAGCCCAATTTTATATATTTATTTTATGTCAAAAATTTAATCTCATCAAATTTATCAATGATAGGTATTTTACTTGATAAAAATAAATTAAAAAATGGGAAAAAAAATAATGTGTCCAACTAGAAAAGGAAAAAAAATAAAAAAATTGGGGCAATTTCTCTAGCGTGTCCAACACGTCTGGGGTGTGTCCGTGGAGGTGTCCATGCTTCAAAAGTGATAACTGTCAAGAATTCATAAGCTAACCTGAATCCTTTCCTTTGTCCTTAGAACGGTGACCTCTGTCCTTGACTTTCTCTCTTTCCCTTTCAATGTCCTCTCGCTCTCGTTCCCTGTCAGAATCCCTTCCCCTATCACGGTCCCAACCTTTAGTCTATCCTTCTCCCTTTCCCTGTCCCTGTCCCTCTCCTTCTCCCTTTCCCTGTCCCTGTCCCTGTCCCAATCCCTCTCCTTGTTCCTTTCCCCACTTGCGTCCATCTTACGCTCAGATTTCAATTTGGATACAGGTTCTTCTTTTGCCTCTGCCTCAACAGGCACGCTTTCAGAATCATTACCACTCTTCTTAGACTCTTTCAACTTGTCAAGTGCTTCTTTTATCAGTGCACCCTTGGACCCACCAGATTCCAGATTAGCTGTGGCCGGAGCTGCCTTGGGAGTACTGGTATCATTATTTGCAGGCGGGACACTTAGCGAACCTTCCTAAGCAAAAGAGGAATGAGGAAAAATCAAATCACTAACCAAGCTTCCTAAAGAAGAAATGAAGTTTACTGATTCCCACTTTTGTGTTTTTCTTTGTTCTCCTAAGAAATTAAATAAAACCCATCCCATTCATTAATGACATGCAGTAAGTAGTGATAAAGTTGACAAACAGTGACGGAGCCAGGATTTTGGCTAGGGGGGCAACATTAAATTGAAGCCTTGGCATGATTTATCACAATCCAACTGAACCCAATTTTCATTTGGTGGTAGAATGACTAAAGATCAACGTGATTCCAAAGTTATATTTTAGAGTTGTTCTTGAGTTAACAAATCATTTTTCTTTTTTGAAATTCTTTTATTATTAATTTAATTTTTTGTTCAATTTCTAAACATGATAATCATCATAATTTAAAACGCAATCACACGTCCGTAAAAAATAAAGATAAAATTACAATAAGACGCGCGCACACAGAGACAAAATTTATAAGAAAAATTTAATGTAGAAAAATTAAACATTTAAAGTGGCAAGTGCAAAGATTTTGTTGGAAAGGACAAGTAAACAAAATGGGAGGTAGAAAGATTGAAGCGACATATTTGGAACTTCAAAAGAGCAAATTGAAAAACATTTTTAATTCAGTGCAAAAGTATAATTTTCAAAAAAAGAGGGGCACATGCAATATGTGGCTCTGCCAATGTTGGCAACCATTACAGCTGCACAAAATATAACAAAGGAAATTGCACCACCACAGAAGAAACTTTTCTTTTTATTAACTTTTTCTCCTCTGCAAATGGATGCAAGCACACTGGGCTAGAGTGCGAGTGTGTGTGTGTGAGTGAGAGAGAGAGACAGAGACAGAGACAGAGAGAGAATGAGAATTCACCTTTGGAACTGGCTGAGATGGTGAATCCCACGATTTATTAGACGTTGTAAATGAATCCCCATCCTTACAGACAGGTATATATTTTGCCTTAGGAAGGCTGTAAAGATGGGCGAGAACTCTACAAACCTCATCAATCCCAGATTTATCTGCATCAAATGCTTTCCACCACGGTGGATTCTCAGGAAGGGGTACTTGGAATCTACGAGCAGCAGCATATACAACCCCACAGGCCACAACCTCACTCTTGAACCGCACACACAAAGTCGTACGCAAACAAGTGCTAACAGGTATAGTAGGAATAACAAGAATAAGTTTTCTGTTCTTTGACAAGTAGCCATATGAACAAAATAATGCACCATCAAAAATAAATAACGAACCATTTCTCATTTATAATTGCCTTATTCAACAACTTCACATTAAAATCTACTTTTGGTGCTAAAATTAAGCTGTGTAGAATTTTCAGTTCTAAAAACAGCTGCTAAGCTTTCACTCCTTGTAGTTTTAAGCAAAACCCTATCAATAATCACATGTGCCTATCTGTCCAAGAACCTCAATGGAAAAACAAATTAACATAATTTTTCTCTAACACAGTGATAGTATATAAACAAGCAGATAAAAAGTGTTTTTATACAAAGCTGGGGTTCAAAACCAAAACAAAACTTGCTTGCTTATGCACAAGCACAAACAGATCCATCAAAATGTCAAGGTATACAGAAAAGCCAAATGGTGAGAAATCATCAATATATGATAGAGATGAATAAATAAGCATATCAAATTCCACATTGTAAAAAATTGACCACTATCCATGGTTGGTAGGATGTTGGGAGCATCATCCTAAGTATAGACCTATCATTTCACATTATTTTCACAAAGTAGTTCCCTTATACTCAAATTCAAGCATGCACCATAAGTTAGTCTTTGTTAAACCACAAAACATGTTAATTTTAGAATTACATGTTAAATTCAAGTATTCAACTATTGCTGAGAGCTATACAGTTTTTGGAAAATAAATAAACCAATCTAATGGGACAAAAAATATCGAAAACAGTTCATCATCAACATCAAGGCTCAACAAGAAGCAAGTCAAAAGGATTGCAACAAAACTTCTTAGAAAAGCAAACTCAGGAACTTATAGAAGCCACAGACTTTACCCCATGCATCAAGTCAGATTTATTAGGGTTGAGTTTAAAGCTACCAAGTTAAATGATTGAACCATCAAACTGAAATAGGTACAAAAAAATTATATTAATAATTCAGAGCTACCTGTCATTTGCAAGATTCCAAGCTTCTTGTCTCAGTTCTGGGGGTGTCTCAAGGGCTGCAAGGTAGTTTGATATAAATTTATGAGGATGTTTGACATGGCAGATGAAACCCATCTCCTTCAGAAGATGCCTCTCTGTTCTATTCAGGTCCATTTTCAACTCTGCATATTTCTGTAAACAGGCAAAACTCAATTCCAAAGATAACAACTTGCTTTGAGAAGAAGACGCATCAGGCTCTGTGACTGACCGGGTCTTCCAAAACTAAATACTTAATCCTCAAAAAAACAATAAAAGCAAAGATAGAGAAAAAAAAATTGGATACCTTTCATTACTAAATAGACAAAAATATTCATGTTTTGACAGTACAATGTCCTAATATAAAGAGAAGGGAATCTAACCTTAGGAAATGTGTAAAAATGTTCTATTGGTAAGTTCTACCACCTACATTCCATTCTGTGGAAAACAATGAGTACCTGCCTTGCTTTCTAGGACTTTCCTCAAGTTTTGATGCAAGCCAAACACAACTAGCAGCAACTCTCTGCAAGTAAATAAGATCAGATCCCACATCAGAAAGCATGTAAACATTGTCCTGTTTCCAATTGAATTTAGAAAATCAATGAAACAAGAATGAAACCTTCACGTTAAAACGAGCAAATGATTTCTTGCAGTAGAATCGATGAAATAGAACCTGACCAGAAGCCATTACTGCTTGAGGTCTGCAGAGAATATGATTAAAGAAAAACACCAGCTAACTATGGGAAAAGATATATTGCATTTATAGTATTCATACTGGTTTAGTAGCACTTGGTTGCCGTGGATCTATATTACCTAGAACGCGGATTGTTCTAGTAACTAGGAATGGGAATCAGAACATGGTACACCACATGAGCTAAAATGTGAATGCGATAAGGTAGACTTCTTAAATTGACCTCCAATATAGTATAGTCTCCATCTAGATTTCAGTTCATTATATTTAACTTTTTTCCTATTACGGAGAACTTTTAACGAAAAACATAGAAAAAAATTATGGGATTGCTTAGGATCATTAAATTCACCATTTTTGAACAAAAGTGTATTATAATTCGGAACATGTGTTTCAATACAGGGCGTTAGCATTTTCCAGTAACACTGTTGTGGATTGGATAAATTCCTGTTTCAGGCAACCCCATGGAAGTATTGCATAAAATTATGCTAATTATCACAATAACAGCATCAACAACAACAATAACTAATGAAGGATACAGTTTAAGTAAAATGCCACTTTCTTGGATGAGGTCACAACCATAGATTCTGAGAGTTGTTTCAGTTGCTTCATCTATGCCATCTTTCCTAGAAGGTGAATTTTGTAGCTGCTCATCCGTTAGATAAAAGGGGTCGATTGCTGTGTAAATCATGGTTGATACAAGACCTCAACAAGATTCCCTAAACTGTGACAAACAGTAACTCAACATTTCAGTATCCCAACAGCATCCAGAACAAGATCAATTGAAAAAGACAACAACTACTGTCTCACAAAACAATAATCAAACAATAACATGGGCAGAGAAACATGTCCAGTCAAAACAGATTTCTCGATCCAACTGCACATAGCCAACTAGTATTCTTCTAAGTGGACATCAAAACAACATAGTTTTATCTATAAATACATGTCTCTATGTATGTGTCTCCATTGTGTGCGACCCTCTAGGTTACTAAACTGAGAAGGGTTTTGTTCATTAACCAAAAATTCAACTGCAAAAGGTGTTCAAGAAACTTATACCTCCCATCCAAAGCGATTTTGCAGAACTCTGATAACAAACCAGTTTTTGAAATAAGTTTTATCATCAAATTAAAGAAATCAATACAAGAATCCCAAAAAAGAAAAAGGTAACCAATAAGAAGACAAGACATACAACTTGTGTCTATACTTTTTTTTTTCGCCACATGAAGAAATTACACATCTCTTAAATTGCAACGTCTAGCGTCCAGATAACCATTATAGTAGTAAAGGACACCCTTTCAAACAAAGATTAACAAGAAAAAAAAAAACCCTTTCCTCCTTTGCGCCGGTGGCATGTTCTACCGTGGCACCAATTTCTTGGAATTTTAGTTTCCTTAGGAATCTAAGCAATAGGGAGTATATTGAGTTTGCATCTTTGTTGACATTGATTGATGGGGTTTCCTTAACTTTATCTTTCGATAAAAGGGGGTAGAATATAAGCTCTTGAGGGGTTTTTCTTGTAAATCTTTATTTGACAAACTCATTGTGAGTCTTCCATTCCTTTGTTTCTTCTTCATATGAAAAAGTATCCCTCATAAAGTGAAGTTTTTCATGTGGTCTTCAGCTCAAAGAGGTATTATGACCAATGACCTATTCCAAAGGAGAAGGCCTAATCACTATCTTTGCCCTCAATGGTGTGTGATGTGCAAGAGGAGTTCAGAATTAACGGATCATCTCTTTCTTCATTGTTCGGTAGCTCTTGAGTTATGGCAGCGTTTGTTCAGCTTGTGTAATGTTCAATGGGTTGCTCCAAGGATATGCTTCTTGTTAAGCTTGAAGGGTTCGGCGGCTTTAAGAGAGCCAAAACATTGTGGTCTTGTATTGTTTGTGCTATGTTCTGGACTTTTTGGCTAGAGAGAAATTCACGGATCTTTGATGGAAAGGAGGCTTCTGTAGATTCTTTATGGGATAGGACTAGGTTTTTGGCTTCGTTTTAGGCCTTTGTGTCTCCTCCTTTTAAAGGAGTTCCACTCTTCTTGATTTCTAGGGATTAGGCTTCCGTTTGCAATCCTTAGCGATTGGATTTCCTCGTTTTCCTTTAGTTTTTTTTATAGTTGTTTTTATTTTGTTTGGTCCTTCTTCACCGTATGAGGACTTCTTGTCCTCTACCTTTTCTATTACTTAATGAATGTTGTTGATTTTTCACCAAAAAAATATTAAAAATTAAAAAAAAAAAAAGTAGTAAAGGACACCTTCAAAACCAATTGAGTTACAATCAATAGCATGAATAGCCTACATATATGTTTAACATCAAACAATTTCAAATTCCTTAGTCTATAACTCAAAATACAAAATCTTTGGTTAGTTGGTCGGTGAAAATCGAGGATTGAATTTGAATTGAAAAAATCCATTTTTTGTATTTTTATATTGAAAACCCATTTCTACTGAGTTCTAAAACCAACCAACGATTGAAATTATACATGCGCAAAAACTTACCAAATAAAAATTAAACTTAAACATCTATTGATAACGCCTCCCTCGTGAATTTGCAACCTTTGTTTCTTCTTCCAATTTGTATATATACCTATTTAAGGAGATGAGGAGAGGAAAGGAGAGTGGGTACCTGGAAGCTAGAAGCTAGAACTAAACTTTGGTGAGGTGTCTTCTTGTTAAATTACCAAACTGCTCTTTTTGCCTTTTTTTTTTATTTAAAATTTTGGGTTTGAATTTGGCGTATTTTGCTTAAATGTTTTTTTTTTTTTTTGGTTTGGATTTGGCATATTTTGGTTTTTATTTATTTATTTATTTATTATGTTGGGTTTTGATTTGGCGTATTTTGCTTAAATTTTTTATTTTATTTTTTCGGTTTGGATTTGGCATATATATATATATATATATATATTTTTGATTTTTTTTTTTATGTTGGGTTTCGATTTGGCGTATTTTGCTTAATTTTTTTTTTCCAGTTTGGATTTGGCGTATTTTGCTTTATTTTTTTTCTTAATTTTTCTATTTTGGGATTGGATTTTTCGTATTTTGCTCAATTTTTTTTTAGAAAAATTACCAGTAAATCCTATGTGGTAGAAAGTTAAACCATTTAGTCCTATAAGTTTTCTTATGCACCATTTAGTCCCACTATCTACATCAAGAACATCATTAACATCATCAAAACATTAGCTACATTAGCAACATTAACTGCACCAATCGACAATATCAAACATTAACAAAACATCATCCAAAAAAAAAAATATGAACATCATCAACATCAACAACATCGTAATGTTCTTCAGCGATGTTCAAATCAGATCGAATCAATACGAGCCCTAATCGACTCCCCAACAGACAGATCCATGATTCTTCTTCTACCAAGACTCATGCTTGGCACAACGACCAACCACCCCTGAGACCTGTTCCGCCCGACAACTCGTCGGAGCTTAATCGGAAACCTAATGACCCCAACGCCCATGGAGAATCGTCTCACGGGGGGCTCTTTGGCTATTAATTTGACCCTTCTGGGATCATTCCCCACGCTAAGGAGGACTCGTGGCGGCGATTTGAGATTACGCGGCCGTTCTTTCAACAACTTGAGCAACGGCTGAACTCTGCCTTCTTCAACGATCATCTTCTTATTCAAATTGTTGTCTCGGGCAAGGGAAGGAGGTTGTTGGCAACGTCGATACGGCAGCGGTGGTGGTGGTTCATTTGTGCGACGGCGATGTAAGTCCAGACAAAGGCGTAGAGGGTCGTTGCTAGCGATGGGAGAGAGATTGGGGCCTCATGTCGGTCGAAATCGAAAATAGAGAGGAGGCGACATCGGAGGAGGAATCGAGGAGGAGGAGACCTTGCGGTGATGCATTGAAGATTTTCATTCAATCGTTTAAGTTTTTTTCTGATTAGGGTTTTTTTTATTTATGAAAAATATATATGAATTGTATAGATGACTTTTGATGATGATGTTTTTGACGATGGCGATGAAGCTTGATGATGACGATGATGTGTGTTGTTTTGATGATGATGACGTTTGATGTTGTTTTGATGGTGTTGTTGTGATGTTTGATGTTGTGATGTTGTGGTGTTGATGATGTGATGACGTTTGATGATGATGATGTTTGTGATGTTTGATGTTGTTTTGATAATGATGTTTGGTGTTGATGATGATGTTGTGATGTTTGATGTTGTTTTGATGATGATGGTTGATGTTGTTTTGATAATGATGTTGTGATGTTTGATGTTGTTTTGATGATGATGATGATGTTGTTTTGACGATGATGATGTTTGATGCTTAATGGTCATTAACATTGAGATAGGACCTAACGGTTCATAAGAAAATTCATAGGACCAAATGGGTTACAAGAAAATTCATAGGACCAAATGGGTTGAGCAATGTTTTGAGCGAGCAGTGCCAAACGAGCAGGTTGAATATGAAAATTACTGTTTTTTTACCATGGGTTGATCTATATGAAAATATAAGAAAAGATACATATATCTGCCTTCAAACCGAACAGATTTATATATAAGAACAGATATATATCTGCCCCAAATGTGTGAAATGTAACCGTAATGAACCCAAACCGAACAGATTTTACAGATTTTCATATAAGAACAGATATATATAAATAATAACAGATATATATTAAATTATATATATATATCTGCCCCAAATGTGTTTATTACTAATCGTAATGAACCCCAACCGAACAGATTTTACAGATTTTCATAAATAAGAACAGATACATAAATAAGAACATATATATTTATATATATATATGTATATATACATATCTGCCTTAAATGTGTGAGCTGTAACCGTAACATTCCGTGATAACCGAATAGATTTTTAACATAAGAACAGATCCGAAATAATTTTTTACAGATATATATATACTTATATATCTAGCTACCCCAAATGTGTGTAATGTAAGCGTAATCAACCCAATCACGACTGTAAAGAAATAGATCGGTCATGAACCGATGCCGTTATCAATCCACACTATGCAGATCGGAAGCAGGGGAACGAAATCAGATAGGCCATAAAGCATTACCTGCAGATCGGTTTGTGTTTGAGAGAGTTGGTTCTTGTTCGCCGCCGCTGATGCGTACTCCGGTGCCGATCACCTCTGCGAAGGTCGTTCATATAAATCGTCTTTTTCTCTTCGAATCGCCTATTTAAACTTATTCTTCTCAACTTTCGGAAGGGTGTGTGTGTTTTGGATGAGGCGTTGTTCTTCAGATTGAGAGGATTCTCTTCAGGGCATTTTGGTAAATTTACACCAATAAGGGTTTCAAACATACCCGTGAAACCCATTTTGTCAGGCGTGGTGATTCAAATTTAATTTGTCGAGACGTGGCTAAATTAGCCCAAGTTTTCCTTCCAAGACGGTGCCTTAGAAAATAAAAGGGGAGGGGGAAGTGAATGAAAATGTTGTTTTATTTTGGATATGATTTATATAGTCATTCACATTTTATTTAATTAATTAATTTATTTATTCTAATTTATGAATCAAACGCAAAGTGAAAAAATATAAGGGGAAAGTACATGCAAGTTGAAATTAGGGGAAAAAATTACAAATACATGAGCGATGTAAGTGTGTTTGTGCTTAGGGATGGCAATGGAGGTTAATGGGTTGCATATCAATTCCCCATCCCTATTCCCCTATAATAATTTTTCCACATTCCCCAATTGTATTACCCTCCCCATCTCCTAATGGGTTTGGATTTCCCCAACCCAACATGACCCTTCTTTTTCTTTTTCTTTTTTCGTTTTAAGGTTCACAACCAAAGCTAAATATACGATCAATCTTATTTTTTTTTATTTGGCTCAACAACAAAATCAAATACACATTAATTAATTAAAAATTTTGTTTTAAAATAATCATATAAGCTCACAAGAACATGAGATAAAATTGTTTTCATATATTTATATAACAAAATCAATCTGGGTTAAAGACATTCTAATAAAATAAGGTTGTTGTAATTTGGAGATGTATCAGTCCATCTTCTCTCATCTTCTCTTCTCTCTCCAGTCTCCAATAACCATGTGTGTATAGGTATGTTCCTCTTTATCTCCTCATTGAGTTGCTTTTCTTTTTTCCATTTGGCTGTATTGGGGAGATAATGGGCACCCAGACCATTAAGGAAATTTATTGAATTTAGAAGTCAAGTTTCATTGGATTAATGTAGTCTCTATACTGTTGATGAAATTTTGACTGGTAAATGGGTGTTCATTACTTCATTCATTTGGTTTGTTTTTAGTTTACTGAAGATGAGATGAAGATTACCCTATTTTAAATAATCTGCTATGAATTCGCTCATTTTGCTTTTTTACAGATTGCATCTTGCAATCTTTACAAGTATGAATCAAAACCTCTCAATACTTATATATATATATAGCCATTTTCTGAATTGCTTTAATCCAATTTGCTATCAATTTTCAGATTGTTCTGAAATCTCATCCAATGGAAGCGAAATTGATAAAATCAGTAGTTATAAAAACTAAAAGGATTCAAATCTTAATTGATACTATAAATTAAATACTGAAATTTCTCTAGAATTTTGTAAACACACACACAAGAAGTGAATTCAAAAAATCGCAAGAAAAGCAGCAGATCACAATGATCATGAAGAATTAATTACATAATCGAAAACACAAACCCAGTTAAGCCGGTGAAACCCGTTGAATTGTTGAGGATTTCATGTATGTTCGACAACAAATCAATGAAATCATCTTTAATTTCGATGTCGAAGCAGAGAGAACAAGAGAGAGAAACTCACCATCTTGGGAGAACTAGTGGTAAGCGCCGACGGAGATCACCGCACGGTAGCTAGATCGTTGCTTATATAAATCGCCGATCTTTGAGTGAGAAGATCCGAGTGATCTTTGGAATGAAATCTGCTTAGGCTCATCACGAATGAGAAAAGAACCCTAGTTCTAAACACAACATATGGGGAAATGGGCGGCTGCCCATCCCGACCCATATCCTATGAAAACACCACTTAATTACTCGATTGATAATTAAAAAAAAATCATATATGTGGGTCGGTTTTCATGGATATCCATAGGATAGGATTCCTATTGCCATTCTTTTCTGTGGTGGAGTGTAAATAAAAGGGTATGGGGGTATAAGTATCACTTGCGTATCTCCATGTGTTGGTAATTTTTTTTTTCAAACTCCAACCTCCATATAGTTTCTCAAAGTACAAAATCTATACGTCCCGTTTGTTTTCAGAGATAAAACGAGGTAATTGATAGTGAGGGGATTAATAAAAGGGCAAAACACCAATAAATCCAAAATTTTAATTTCTTAAACCATTTGGTCCTGCCTTTTATTTTGTAGACTAATAAGTCCTATTTGAATGTTAAAAGCTCACTATAGGCCTTTTTTAGATTTCCCTCCTTTTCGAACATCAGCAACATTAACTACACCAACAACATCATCAACATCAACTACATCATCAAACATCATCAACATTGATCAAACATCAACTACATCATCAAACATCATAAAACTTCATCAACATTGATCAAACATCAACTACATCATCAAACATCATCAACATCACCAACATCATAAAAAATCATCAACATCATCAAACATCAACTACAACATCACCAACATTGTGAACATCATCAAACATCAACTACATCTTCAAAATCATCAAACATCACCAACGTCATAAAACATCATCAAACATCAACTACATCATCATATATAATCAACATCACCAACATTATGAACATCATCAAACATCAACTACATCTACAACCCCATCAAACATCATCATACATCAATATGGGATACAATATATTGATGTTTATACAATATAAGAAACAAAGATACTATGCCAAATATAAAATATAACAAGATACCATACCACATATAAAAAGGACTAAATGGTTTACAAAAAAACACTATGGACTAGATAGAGTAACATTTCCCAATATGAAATTTATGAGTAATTTTTAATTTTTTTTAACATGTTGGGCATTTTTTGTTGAATATTAATGTTTAATGATTTTATATTTTTTGTTAACTAAAAGGAAAAATTACTCATAAATCTCATTTTGGGAAATGTTACTCTATCTAGTCCATAGTGTTTTTTTGTAAACCATTTAGTCCTTTTTATATTTGGTATGGTATCTTGTTATATTTTATATTTGGCATGGTATCTTTGTTTGTTATATTGTATAAACATCAATATATTATATCTCATATTAGTGTATGATGATGTTTGATGAGGTTGAAGATGTAGTTGATGTTTGATAATGTTCACAATGTTGGTGATGTTGATTATGTATGATGATGTAGTTGATGTTTGATGATGTTTTATGATGTTGGTGATGTTTGATGAGGTTGAAGATGTAGTTGATGTTTGATGATGCTCACAATGTTGGTGATGTTGATGATGTTTGATGATGTAGTTGATGTTTGATGATGTTTTATGATGTTGGTGATGTTGATGATGTTTGATGATGTAGTTGATGTTTGATCAATGTTGATGATGTTTTATGATGTTGATGATGTTTGATGCTGTAGTTGATGTTGATGATGTTGTTGGTGTAGTTAATGTTACTGATGTTTGAAAAGGAGGGAAATCTAAAAAAGGCCTATAGTGAGTTTTTAACATTCAAATAGGACTTATTAGTCTACAAAATAAAAGGCAGGACCAAATGGTTTAACAAATTAAAATTTGGGATTTATTGGTGTTTTGCCCTTTTTAGGGTGATGCACCAATAAATCCCAAATTAACAACTTATTATAACAACTATCATTAATTTGTTTGTTTTATTATTTTATATTTATTTTATATAAAGTTAATTTAACAATCCCCACACTAACAACTATTATTAAAATAAACACAATTTTATTAATCCCCTTACTATCAATTACCTCGTTCTATCTCTGAAAACAAACGGGACGTATAGATTTTGTACTTTGAGAAACTATATGGAGGTTGGAGTTTGAAAAAAACAATTTACTAACACATGGAGATACGCAAGTGATACTTCTATCCCCATACCCTTTTATTTACACTCCACCATAAAAAAGAATGGCAATAGGAATCCTATCCTATGGATATCCATGAAAACCGACCCACATATATGATTTTTTTTTAATTATCAATCGAGTAATTAAGTGGTGTTTTCATAGGATATGGGTCGGGATGGGCACCCGCCCATTTCCCCATATGTTGTGTTTAGAACTAGGGTTCTCTTCTCATTCGCATAGTGAGCCTAAGCAGATTTCATTCCAGCATCACTCGGATCTTCTTACTCCAACATCGCCGATTTGCGAAGGCAACGATCTAGCGGCGGCAATCTCTGTCGGCGCTTACCACGGTGGTTCTCCGACGTGGTGAGTTTCTCTCTCTCGTTCTCTCTTTGTTTCGTTTACTGAAATTAAAGACAGATTTCATTGATTTGTTGCTGAACATACATGAAATCCCTCAACAATTCACTGGTTTCACTGGTTTAATCTGGGTTTGTGTTTTTGATCATGTAATTAATTCTTCATGATCATTGTGATCTGTTTTCGTTTTTCTTACCAGATATTTTTTGAACTCACTTCTCTTGTGTGTGTTTACAAAACTCTAGAGCAATTTCTCGGTATTTAATTTACAGTACTGAATTAAGATTTGAACCCTTTTTAGTTCTTAAAGCTACTCCAGATTCCATCAATTCTGCTTCCATTGGATGAGATTTCACTGAACAATCTGAAAATTGATAGCAAATTGGTTTAAAGCAATTCAGAAAATGGTTATATATATATATATAAGTATTGAGAGGTTTTGATTCATACTTGTAAAGCTTGCAAGATGCAATCTGTAAGAAAGCAAAAGGAGGGAATTCAAAACAGATTATTTAAAATAGGGTAATCTTCATCTCATCGTCAGTAAACTAAAAACAAACCAAATGAATGAAGTAATGAACACCCATTTACCAGTCAAAATTTCATCAACAGCACAGAGACTACATTAATCCAATGAAACTTGACTTCTAAATTCAATAAATTTGCTTAATGATCTGGGTGTCCATTATCCCCCCAATACAGCCAAATGGAAAAAAGAAAAGCAACTCAATGAGGAGACAAAGAGGAACATACCTGTACACACATGGTTATTGGAGATTGGAGAGAGAAGAGAAGAGAAGAGAAGAGAAGAGAAGATGGACTGGTTCATCTCCAAATTACAACAACATTATTTTATTAGAATGTCTTTAACCCAGATTGATTTTGTTATATAAATATATGAAAACAATTTTATCTCATGTTCTTGTGAGCTTATTTGATTATTTTAAAACAAACTTTTTAATTAATTAATGTGTATCTAATTTTGTTGTTGAGCCAAATAAAAAAAAAAAAGATTGAATGTATATTTAGCTTTGGTTGTGAACCTTGAAACGAAAAAAAGAAAAGAAAAAGGGGTCATGTTGGGTTGGGGAAATCCAAACCCATTAGGAGATGGGGAGGGTAATACAATTGGGGAATGTGGAAAAATTATTATAGGGGAATGTGGATGGGGAATTAATATGCACCCCATTAACCCCCATTGCCATCCCTAACCACAGACACACTTACATCACTCATGTATTTGTAATTTTTTCCCCTAATTTCAACTTGCATGTACTTTCACCATGTATTTTTTCACTTTGTGTCTGATTAATAAATTAGAATAAATAAATAAATAAATAAATAAATAAAATAAAATGTGAATGAATATATAAATCATATCCAAAATAAAACAACATTTTCATAAATTTGTTTTGTTTGTGGCTTTCGAATTGGTAGTCCGTTCGGACTAGGATGGGCATTGGGTGAGCAAATTGTTAGGTTGGCCGAAGATGTGGTATTACAAAAATAGTCCGTCAGCTTAGTGAGTTGCCGGACGTCCAGTTGGTCAACTACAAATTATTATTATTATTATTATTATTATTATTATTATTATTAGGGTGATGCACCAATAAATTCCAAATTAACAACTTATACACTGTTTAGTCTTAAAAGTTTTCTTATAGACAGAAAGGTCCCATTATAGGGAAATTGACCATAGAGGGCATATATATCAAATATCATCATCATCAAAACAACATCATCGTTATCAAAACAACATCAAACATCATTATCAAAACAACATCAAACATTACAACATCATCATCAAACAACATCAAACATCATCATCAAAACAACATCAAACATTACAAACATCATCATCAAAACAACATTAAACATCACAACATCATCATCAAACATCATCATCATCAACATCAAACGTCATCACATCATCAACAACACAACATCAAACATCACAACAACATCATTGGATATAATATTAATACACTAATTAATGGATATAATACCACTCTTCAACCATTGGATTGAATCTATCAAAATGTCCACACACAATCATTTCTCATTAAACCTAATTCACACCCTCAATCCATCTCATTTCATTCATCATCCGTTGCTCTTCGCCTCCCTGATCGGCGTCACTAGCCTTGCTGCCACCGCGCCGCCGCCGCTCTTCGCTCGTCGCCCGTGCTGCTCTTCGCTTGTGGTACGAAGCTCTCTCTCTCTCTTTGTTCTTTCTCTTTGCTCTATCTCCATTCCTTAATGCTCCACAGATTTCTCTTTCTGTTGGCTCCATTCTTTAGGGTTAGAAACAACGCCGAAAGCTTTGAAGTTGTCGAGAACACTGATCCAGTACCACACCGATCAACATCGTCAACATTAGCGTCGATCCACACCGATCCAGTACCACCGCCATGAGATCGTGACCTCTCTGCCTTCGTGGTTCGCAATCGTCTGCAACGTTTGTTGGGAAAAGGCCGATCTTCATGTTGATGATGATGTTGGCGATGATGTTGATGTTCACTGAATCTTAATATTTTTGTTGTGATGTTAATGTTGATGATGATGTTTGATAATGTTGATGTTGGTGATGATGTTTGATGTTCGCTGGATCTTAATGTTTGATGAATAATGATTATCAATGTTTGATGAATAATGTTGATAAATGGGTCTTAACATTCAAATGGGTATAGATGTTGGTGATGTTAAATGCGTCGTCGAAGCGAAGTTTGATGAATGACGACGGCCTTGATTGCTTGATGTAATGCTCGTCGATTTGATGTGTTCTAGGGTTTTTGAGCGGTTGTTGTGAAAGGTTGGAGCTTTTGTATTTGTATCTGGGAAGTTCGGCGGAGGTAGTAGCGATTTACGTTGGCGGTGGCGTATTGTGCTGTTGCGAGGACTTGATGTGGTGGCGGAGGACTCGTTCGAAGTTACGTCGGTGGCGATCCACCGCTCTTCTTCTCCTTCCCATTTTATCTCTCTCTAGGGTTGAGCTCGGTTGAAGGCGGGGAGAGAGAGAGAACGAAGGGTTTTGGTGAGTTATGAGTTTGGGAACTCGGGCGAGTCAACTTTCGATCTTTGTGAGGCTGGTTCGGAGATTACATGGGCTAGACAGCTTGAGCCCGTATTTCAATTATAAGGCCTAAGATGGGCCTATAGGCCCGTAGGGTTGTACTTTAAATTTTTTGCAGGAATTGGAAATTATATAACTAGTCATTTGCATTTTTATAATTTTATAATTTACAATTCTCTGAAAAAAAAAGATCTGTTTGTAATTGTGTACTAAACAAGAAGTCCTCCATCTATTAGATCAAAACTATTATAAAACTATTGTCTAAAATATAAGAGAAAAAGTGAGAGAAAATAATTACGTGTCTCTTTATAATTGAAATGACACACCACGTATGATATAAGTTAAACCTACGTAAAAAAATTAAAATTTTTCGCATTAGATATTTAAAGATTGGGATTGAGTCTCAGAAATCTTCCCCCATCTCCGTTTTTGACAATGTATGATAAATTATATTTTCAATTGTTATTTGAATTTTATTTTGTTTCCACATCTTCTAATAGTAAACAAGTACATAAAATCTTTATACTTCAATTCATGTTTTAATATAGTCTTCCTCTCACTCCTTTGTTAAATAAAAATTTGGATAAAAAGTATGTGTAGGTCGCAAGAGTCTGTTTTGGAGACATTGGAGTAAAAAAATTATAAAACAAATTACACATTTTTACCTTTAATTATAAATAAATAAAAAAATCACTCAAATTTCACATGGAGACCCCCTGTAATAATTATGATTCAATCCTTTTAGTTTCTCTTGTTTCAATTTTCACTCAAATTTTAAAACAACTTATATTTGGAAAATTTATTTTAAAATAACATGAATTGGAAAATAACTCCCCCCACACAAGAGTTCACATTTATAGAAGATCATGAATGCATATATGTGTTCTTTCGTTTCATTGATCAAGGATCTACAAAAGACTACAACAGGACCAAAGGGACTTTCACTTTTGAAAGGGTTACTAAAAACATTTCAAAAGGAAACACAAAGATCCTAACTTGAGTTTTGGAAAGGAAACAAAAATAAAAAATCAATCAAGATAAACTTTAACATCAATACCATTGTCAATGAGAGACTGAACAACAGCTCTTATCTTCCCTTCAAACTTATCTCTTTCCCTCGGAGTATACGAAGCCGTGTAGACATCCGCTTCTTGTGCTCTCTCTGCTAAAATCCGTCCTACGGCCAAACACGCCAGTATATCTGATCGCGACTTGAGTGCGGCTTTGATGTCTTTGGAGTTGGTACCAACAACCGCAACTTGCTTGCTCGTCATCCTGTGAGTGAACGAGGCCGAAACAAAGCGTTTAGATATGAACACGCCAAGAGTAAATGGCTCCATGTAAGCTATTGTACGCTGTTTGAAGGATACGTGCTTGTCTGTATTCTTCGACTTATTCTCCTTCTGGTATGTGTATGGCCGGCTATTGTCATCGTCGAGATAATCCTCTACCCCAAAAAAGCTTCTTGGTCCCAAAGAAGGCTGTGAAATTATAAAATGGGTTAAAGATATAAAAAGGGACAAATACATCAAAGTCAGATTTTGAACAAGAAAACTTCAAATTCTTTCACAACAAATTGTACAAGTTTTAGAGCCTGTAAGATTTTTGTTTTATTGATGATAGGGTGAATTACACTAATCACCCTTGTCGTTTGAAAAAAAATAAAATAAAATAAGCTCTACAAGTTTATCATAATTACATTAAACACTCTTTTAGTAAGGCTAAAACAAGCATAACTAATGTAGTTGGTGTGTAAACACATGAATAATCAGTGACAAAATATAGTGTAAATGTTATGATATTATCATATCCTAAGAAGTACGGACACGGATACGTGACACGATACGGACATGCAGACATGTAAATTTTCAAAAAAATGTAGGGCACGACACGTTAAGGACACGTTCAAAATATATATTTTTATTATATGTATATTTTTAAATGTTTAATATATATTTCATGTCAAATATTTAATTTTGTCAAATTTATCAACCTTAGATATGCTATTTTAGTAAAAAAATAAAAAAATAATAATTTTTTTGAAAAAAATAGTACTCAGCATGTCCCTAACATATCCCTTGCGTGTCCTCAACGTGTCCCATGCGTGTTCTCAGCATGTATCCGCAGTGTGTCCAAAGTGTTCCAGCGTATCCAACTCTTTCCAGCGTGTCCGACACTTGTCCAACGCGTATCCATGTCCAACATGTGTAGGACGCCTGTACACGACCTCCAGAAAGGTGTCTATGCTTCATAAATCATATCATAACATCAAATTTTTTTTTTCAACTAGACGAATTACTAATTACTGATGAAAAGTGTCACATGAATGAAATTCATAGGGATACAGTGTAATTATGCCAAACTTGTGGGGGCTTGGCATATTTTTCAAACCTCAAGGGAGGCCAATGTAATTTATCCTTGATAATAAAATCATTTTACCTTTGACTACAACTTGGGTGCCAAAATCACTGCCCTCAGTTGTCTTGGTTTTAAGTTGTCATATTAAAATTTTGGAGCAAGAGTGGAGATTTCAGAAGCAAGTTAAATCAATCAAGAAGTTGTAAGTGACTAGAACAAGAGTGCTTTAACAATTTTAAGAACATAAAAAACCTAAAAAATAGCGAAGATGCTTCAACCGAGTAAAAGCAAACCAATTCACTCCTTAACAATAACAAGCGCTTTTTGAGGTTGAAAATGGACCACTACGACACCAACCTTTTCAAATTTGCATAGCTATTTGGAATGCAAGCCAGACTTCTAGCTGTTGCATCTCAAATCTATTATGCTACAATAAATCTTCATTCAACATAGTTATAACATGATTCTTAGATGTTTTCCTGGAGTGTCAAGTTCAATGAAATATAATCAGCATGAAAATGAGTAGCTAACAAAATCTTTCAAAACTCATAATGATTTTAACTATTATATTCAGTCATAAGCAAGACATAACTAAATTTGCTGAGGATCTCAACTTTGTTGATGTAAAATGGCATCCTATTCACACAGCTTACCTTGCAGTTTCTCGGATGTGAATATCAACAATGTTTTATACGGTGAATTAAGATTTTCAGGCCATATTTCATACTATAAGGACTGGATTCACTTTCTAGACCCGTATTTGCCACACTACTTGATTTGATCATTATAACAAATTACTCATTATCCACAACAGTTCTTTCAGATCCCAAAAAATTCATTGGCATGTTGTTCTCATCACCTCGCCAATGTTTCCTTGGTTCTAAGGTTGGCAATAGCAATACATTACGAAAAGAGAAAAGCAAAATAGCGTCTATACTATGTCCAAAAACAATGGCAAGACCGAACACTGCGAAGGACTTAATAGCAGTAACATCAAATTATTGGAAATCAAGCTAAAAAAAAAAAAAAAATTTGTTGAACATAGCTAAACACACAATTCAAACTAACATAAAAATGGCAACTTTTGCCCCCCAAAAAACATAACAGACATAAAATTTACTAATTGAAAGATTGCTACTGCTGCATTAATAGTCAGCTTTAGGGTGCCAAAAAAAATTATCATGATCCATATTCTATAGAAAGTTGATTCAAGAGAAAAATATATCCCGTACCCTCAAAACAAAATTCAAGAGTGTACCTGGCCACAGTGAATACCTCTTGTTTGTGAATACAAACAAAGCCTAATTTTATCACCTCCATGAGCACATAACTTGTGATATGCTTGTTTTAACATGGTTCCAAAAACCAAACTCCTGCTAGAAAACAAACAACAGTTCCATTAGTCGCACTACAATTTCAACAGGAAATTATGATTCCAATATATGCATCAACGTACACTGTTATAAGGCCAAGCTTTTTAGACACTACAATTTCAATGGGAAATTATGATTCAACAGACACCTATGTTTGGATTTAGTGATTTGGAGAGAAAAGAAAAGAAATTGAGTGACATGTATTTCTCCTATTTGTTTGGATAATCTAAGTAGGGAGAAATGGAAAGAAATTGAGAGAAACTCATTTCTCTTATAAGCCTCATTTTCAATTTTCCCAAAACTGGAGAGATTGAGAGAGAAAAGAAACCATTATTTTTACAATACCAATTTTGTCCCTATAAAAATAAAAGAAATAAAATGATTGAAAATATAAAAAGGTTATTTTGGTAATATAACATAAAATAATTTCTTTTATTTTCTCTTAATGAAATCTAACCAAACAAGAATGAGAGAAATCACAATCATTTCTTTTCTTTTATTTATTCTTTATCCAAACAAAAAAGAGAGAAATCACAATCACAATCATTTCATTTCTTTTCTCTTCTCTTATTACTTTATTACTTAAGTAATCATATCTTTTCTTTTCTCTCCTAGGTTCCCAAACATAGTGCTAATAATAATATACTAAAATCCCAGGGTCCAAAATTACTTCTTTTTGACATTTATTTGAACACAAAAGAGACATTGTAGTTCCATTTTCTGTTTCTATACTAGTTCATTTACATTGGCAAATTCGGCACAAATTAAAATTCCAAACTTTATGCCTCAGATTTGCTGATAAACACGCAATCATCAAACAACAAACGAATTGGGTCAACCCAGTCAGCTAAAAAGAATATCAAAAAAACCCAAATCGAGTACTCATTCACCGAGTAATAAAACACCCATTAGTTTTCCATAATCACATCCATATATAAAGAAACGACTGAACCGATTAGATATATTGGGTTTGACCCAATATGGGTCGAAGTCTGTTTGATCACAGGAAAAGCTTACCTGGTTCGATTATGAAGTGTAAACAATGACACGAGTTTATTGGCGATGACGGTGGAAAGCAGTGGAAGTTCGATCGATTCGGTCGGCGGAGAAGGGTGGTCTTTGTCGGAAGTGCACGAGAATCTGGTCGGCCAGTGACCGCGGACTCTGATGCAGTGCGTGGATGGTGTCTGCCTGGTTATTTTCTTGGGAACCAAACAAACACCCGATTCTCAAAGCCTAAACCCTTCGAATATGAAGATTTTGGAAAATCCTATTTTTTTTTTAAATAATACAAATTTATTCACATTAACTTAAAAATTACTCAGAAATTAATTTCTACCGCATTCTATGTGGAGTCCATATAAATCTCATACTACACAAATTAATCTAAATATTATACTACACAAATTAATCTCTACCAAACAATCACTCACTTAAGAAATTCTAAATAGATAAGTCTGAGTCCCTTTAAGAAAAAAATTTGATTGTAAAAATAAAAATTAAATTACATTAACCTAATTTAAAGTTTAGAGAAAAAAAAAAAAAAACGACACTCTCTCACAATTTTTACATAATTATATTAGACTATCTTAATATTTTAATTTATATTACTTTTAGTTCATTTTCATCAATAATTTATTTCATTAGTCATATGAATGAGGAAAAAAAATATTATCAATATTTTTAGGGTGATGCACCAATAAATCCCAAATTAACAACTTATACACTGTTTAGTTCTAAAAGTTTTCTTATAGACTGAAAGGTCCCATTATAGGGAAATTGACCATAGAGGGCATATACATCAAACATCATCATCATCAAAACAACATTATCGTTATCAAAACAACATCAAACATCATCATCAAAACAACATCAAACATCATCATTATCAAACAATATCAAACATCATCATCATCAAACGTCACAACATCATCATCAAATATCATCATCATCAACATCAAACGTCATCACATCATCAATAACACAACAACACAACATCAAACATCACAATAACATCATTGGATATAATATTAATACACTAATTAATGGATATAATACCACTCTTCAACCATTGGATTGAATCTATCAAAATGTCCACACACAATCATTTCTCATTAAACCTAATTCACACCCTCAATCCATCTCATTTCATTCATCGCCCATTGCACTTCGGCCTAGCCTTCTTTGCCATCGGCGCTCTTAGCCTTGTCGTAGCTCTCTCTTGCTCTTAACTGATGCGTAGCTCTCTCTCTCTCTCTCTTTGTTCTTTCTCTTTGCTCCATCTCCATTCCTTAATGCTCCACAGATTTCTCTTTCTGTTGGCTCCATTCCTTAGGGTTAGAAACAACGCTGAAAGCTTTGTAGTTATCGAGAACACTGATCCAGTACCACACCGATCAACATCGTCAACATCATCATCAAACAACATCAAACATCATCATCATCAAACAACATCAAACATCATCATCATCATCATCAAACAACATCAAACATCAAACATCACTGATCCAGTATCAAACATCACAACATCAGCATTAAACAACATCAAACATCATCATCAAAACAACATTAAACAACATCATCATCAAACAACATCAAACATCATCATCAAAACAACATCAAACATCATCATCAAAACAACATCAAACATCACAACATCATTATCAAACATCATCATCATCAACATCAAACGTCATCACATCATCAACAACACAACAACACAACATCAAACATCACAATAACATCATTGGATATAATATTAATACACTAGTTAATGGATATAATACCACTCTTCAACCATTGGATTGAATCTATCAAAATGTCCACTCACAATCATTTCTTATTAAACCTAATTCACACCCTCAATCTATCTCATTTCATTCATCGTCTGTTGCACTTTGCCTCCTTGATCGGCGTCACTAGCCTTGCTGCCACCGCCTTGCTTCGCTTGTCATGGGTAGCTCTCTCTCTTTCTTTGTTCTTTCTCTTTGCTCTATCTCCATTCCTTAATGCTCCATAGATTTCTCTTTCTGTTGGCTCCATTCCTTAGGGTTAGAAACAACACCGAAAGCTTTGTAGTTGTCGAGAACACTGATCCAGTACCACACCGATCAACATCGTCAACATCAGCGCCGATCCACACCGATCCAGTACCACCGCCGTGAGATCGTGACCTCTCTGCCATCGTGGTTCGCAATTGTCTGCAACGTTTGTTGGGAAAAGGCCGATCTTAATGTTGATGATGATGTTGGCGATGATGTTAATGTTCGCTGGATCTTAATGTTTTTGTTGTGATGTTAATGTTGATGATGATGTTTGATAATGTTGATGTTGGCGATGATGTTTGATGTTCGTTGGATCTTAATGTTTGATGAATAATGATTATCAATGTTTGATGAATAATGTTGATAAATGGGTCTTAACATTCAAATGGGTATATATGTTGGTGATGTTCAATCCTTGTTTGATGACTAATGTTGGTGCTGATGATGATTATTAAATAAACAACCTTACCAAAATAAAATTAGACTAAATGGTGCATAAGAAAACTTTTAGGACTAAATGGTTCAACTTTTTAGAAAATAGGATTTATGGGTAAATTTTCCTAAAAAAAACTGATTTTATAAATATTGACGTGACATTTACAATAATGTTATTATAATGAGTTTTGTTTCTTGATTTTAATTTTTTTAAATTAAATAACAATTTTTTATTAATAAATTATAAGTTGGAGAATAAAAATCATAAAGTAATATTTTAAGTAAATTACATTAATAACTTTTGTGATTTAGACAAAATATAGTAAATCTTGCAGTTTTAACATAATTAGATCGACTTGTCCTCTAAGCATCTCCAACCCACTAGGCATATGATGCTTGTTAGTCAAAATGCCTAATGTGACTCACTTTTTTCAACTCCAATGCACTAAGTATATGATTAGGTATTTTGGCTCAACTCACATTCACTAGCTACATGAAGCTAGCCTTCAAGGCTAGGCAAAATGTATTTAATCATTATGATTATTTCCCTCCATCTTTGTTGCTGACGTGGCATTCTATAAAGTTAATAGTATTTGGATGAATAGCTAAAATAAAGAGCATGGTTGGAGTAAAAACGTATAATAGTTGACAGGTAAAATAAAATGTATACTTTATAGTAATATTTAGATAAGTAAAATGCCTACTAGACTAAACAAATTGAAAGCAAGTAGCATAAAAAAAAAAAAAGAATAAATATATATTTAAGTATAAAAACAATGATAATATTTTTTTTCCTCATTCATATGACTAATGAAGTAAATTATTGATGAAAATGAACTAAAAGTAATATAAATTAAAATATTAAGATAGTCTAATTTAATTATGTAAAAATTGTGAGAGAGTGTCTTTTTTCTTTTTTTTTTCTCTAAACTTTAAATTAGGTTAATGTAATGTAATTTTTATTTTTACAATCAAATTTTTTTTATTAAAGGGACTCAGACTTATCTATTCAGAATTTCTTAAGTGAGTGATTGTTTGGTAGAGATTAATTTGTGTAGTATAATATTTAGATTAATTTGTGTAGTATGAGATTTATATGGACTCCACATAGAATGCGGTAGAAATTAATTTCTGAGTAATTTTTAAGTTAATGTGAATAAATTTGTATTATTTTTTTAAAAAAAAATAGGATTTTCCAAAATCTTCATATTCGAAGGGTTTAGGCTTTGAGAATCGGGTGTTTGTTTGGTTCCCGAGAAAATAACCAGGCAGACACCATCCACGGAGCGTCTTAGTAGAGTCGTGGTCACTTCATAGCGGCATTCTAAGGCACTTCGTCTCGACAGCACCACCCTTCTCCGCCGCCCGGAATTGGACTAAACTTTCACTTCGTTTCGTCACCGTCAGTCGCCGAAACTTGTGTCATTGTTTACACTTCACAATCGAACCAGGTAAGCTTTTCTTGTGATCAAACAGACTTCGACCCATATTGGGTCAGACCCAATATACCTAATCGATTCAGTCGTTTCTTTATATATGGATGTGATTATGGAAAACTAATGGGTGTTTTGTTACTCGGTGAATGAGTACTCGATTTGGGTTTTTTTGATATTCTTTTTAGCTGACTGGGTTGACCCAATTCGTTTGTTATTTGATGATTGTGTGTTTATCAGCAAATCTGAGGCATAAAGTTTGGAATTTTAATTTGTGCCAAATTTGCCAATGTAAATGAACTAGTATAGAAACAGAAAATGGAACTACAATGTCTCTTTTGTGTTCAAATAAATGTCAAAAAGAAGTAATTTTGGACCCTGGAATTTTTAGTATATTATTATTATTAGGTGTCTGTTGAATCATAATTTCCCATTGAAATTGTAGTGTCTAAAAAGCTTGGTCTTATAACAGTGTATGTTGATGCACATATTGGAATCATAATTTCCTGTTGAAATTGTAGTGCGACTAATAGAACTGTTGTTTGTTTTCTAGCAGGAGTTTGGTTTTTGGAACCATGTTGAAGCAAGTATATCACAAGTTATGTGCTCATGGAGGTGATAAAATTAGGCTTTGTTTGTATTCACAAACAAGAGGTATTCACTGTGGCCAGGTACACTCTTGAATTTTGTTTTGAGGGTACGGGATATATTTTTCTCTTGAATCAACTTTTCATAGAATATGGATCATGATAATTTTTTTTGGCACCCTAAAGCTGACTATTAATGCAGCAGTAGCAATCTTTCAATTAGTAAATTTTATGTCTGTTATGTTTTTTGGGGGGCAAAAGTTGCCATTTTTATGTTAGTTTGAATTGTGTGTTTAGCTATGTTCAACAAATTTTTTTTTTAGCTTGATTTCCAATAATTTGATGTTACTGCTATTGAGTCCTTCGCAGTGTTCATTCTTGCCATTGTTTTTGGACATAGTATAGACGCTATTTTGCTTTTCTCTTTTCGTAATGTATTGCTATTGCCAACCTTAGAACCAAGGAAACATTGGCGAGGTAATGAGAACAACATGCCAATGAATTTTTTGGGATCTGAAAGAACTGTTGTGGATAATGAGTAATTTGTTATAATGATCAAATCAAGTAGTGTGGCAAATACGGGTCTAGAAAGTGAATCCAGTCCTTATAATATGAAATATGGCCTGAAAATCTTAATTAAACGTATAAAACATTGTTGATATTCACATCTCGAAAGCGCAAGGTAAGCCATGTGAATAGGATGCCATTTTACATCAACAAAGTTGAGATCCTCAGCAAATTTAGTTATGTCTTGCTTATGACTGAATATAATAGTTAAAATCATTGTGAGTTTTGAAAGATTTTGTTAGCTACTCATTTTCATGCTGATTATAGTTCATTGAACTTGACACTCCAGGAAAACATCTAAGAATCATGTTATAACTATGTTGAATGAAGATTTATTGTAGCATAATAGATTTGAGATGCAACAGCTAGAAGTCTGGCTTGCATTCCAAATAGCTATGCAAATTTGAAAAGGTTGGTGTCGTAGTGGTCCATTTTCCCCCTCAAAAAGTGCTTGTTATTGTTGAGGAGTGAATTGGTTTGCTTTTACTCGGTTGAAGCATCTCCGCTATTTTTTAGGTTTTTTATGTTCTTAAAATTGTTAGAGCACTCTTGTTCTAGTCACTTACAACTTCTTGATTGATTTAGCTTGCTTCTGAAATCTCCATTCTTGCTCTGAAATTTTAATATGACAACTTAAAACCAAGACAACTGAGGGCAGTGATTTTGGCACCCAAGTTGTTGTCAAAGGTAAAATGATTTTATTATCAAGGATAAATTACATTGACCTCTCTTGAGGTTTGAAAAATATGCCAAGCCCCCACAAGTTTGGCATAATTACACTGTATCCCTATGAATTTCATTCATGTAACACTTTTCATTAGTAATTAGTAATTCGTCTAGTTAAAATTTTTTTTTTGATATTATGATATGATTTATGAAGTATAGACACCTTTCTGGAGGTCGTGTACAGGCGTCCTACACATGTTGGACATTGATACGCTTTGGACAAGTGTCGGACACGCTGGAAATAGTTGGATACGCTGGAACACTTTGGACACACTACGGATACATGCTGAGAACACGCATGGGACACGTTGAGGACACGCTAGGGACATGTTAGGGACATGCTGAGTACTATTTTTTTCAAAAAAAATTATTATTTTTTTATTTTTTTACTAAAATAGCATATCTAAGGTTGATAAATTTGATAAAATTAAATATTTGACATGAAATATATATTAAACATTTAAAAATATACATATAATAAAAATATATATTTTGAACGTGTCTTTAACGTGTCGTGCCCTACATTTTTTTGAAAATTTACATGTCTGCGTGTCCGTATCGTGTCACGTGTCCATGTCCGTACTTCTTAGGATTTGATAATATCATAACATTTACACTATATTTTGTCATTGATTATTCATGTGTTTACACACCAACTGCATTAGTTATGCTGGTTTTAGCCTTACTAAAAGAGTGTTTAATGTAATTATGATAAACTTGTAGAGCTTATTTTATTTTATTTTTTTTCAAACGACAAGGGTAATTAGTGTAATTTACCCTATCATCAATAAAACAAAAATCTTACAGGCTCTAAAACTTGTACAATTTGTTGTGAAAGAATTTGAAGTTTTCTTGTTCAAAATCTGACTTTGATGTATTTGTCCCTTTTTATATCTTTAACCCATTTTATAATTTCACAGCCTTCTTTGGGACTAAGAAGTTTTTTTGGGGTAGAGGATTATCTCGACGATGACAATAGCCGGCCATACACATACCAAAAGGAGAAGAAGTCGAAGAATATAGACAAGCACGTATCCTTCAAACAACGTACAATAGCTTACATGGAGCCATTTACGCTTGACGTGTTCATATCTAAACGCTTTGTTTCGGCCTCGTTCACTCATAGGGTGACGAGCAAGCAAGTTGCGATTGCTAGTACCAACTCCAAAGACATCAAAGCCGTACTCAAGTCGCGATCAGATATACCAGCGTGTTTGGCCGTAGGACGGATTTTAGCAGAGAGAGCACGAGAAGCGGATGTCTACACGGCTTCGTATACTCCATGGGAGAGGGATAAGTTTGAAGGGAAGATAAGAGCTGTTGTTCAGTCTCTCATTGACAATGGTATTGATGTTAAAGTTTATCTTGATTGATTTTTTTTTTCCTTTCCAAAACTCAAGTTAGGATCTTTGTGTTTCCTTTTGAAGCGTTTTTAGTAACCCTTTCAAAGGTGAAAGTCCCTTTGGTCCTGTTGTAGTCTTTTGTAGATCCTTGATCAATGAAACGAAGGAACACATATATGCATTCAGGATCTTCTATAAATGTGAACTCTTGTGTGTGGGGAGTTATTTTCCAATTCATGTTATTTTAAAATAAATTTTCCAAATATAAGTTGTTTTAAAATTTGAGTGAAAATTGAAACAAGAGAAACTAAAAGGATTGAATCATAATTATTACAGGGGGTCTCCATGTGAAATTTGAGTGATTTTTTTATTTATTTATAATTAAAGGTAAAGATGTTTAATTTGTTTTATAATTTTTTTACTCCAATGTCTCCAAAACAGACTCTTGCGACCTACACATACTTTTTATCCAAATTTTTATTTAACAGTAAGTGAGAGGAAGACTATATTAAAACATGAATTGAAGTATAAAGATTTTATGTACTTGTTTACTATTAGAAGATGTGGAAACAAAATAAAATTCAAATAACAATTGAAAATATAATTTATCATACATTGTCAAAAACGGAGGTGAGGGAAGATTTCTGAGACTCAATCCCAATCTTTAAATGTCTAATGCGAAAAATTTTAATTTTTTTACGTAGGTTTAACTTATATCATACGTGGTGTGTCATTTCAATTATAAAGAGACACGTAATTATTTTCTCTCACTTTTTCTCTTATATTTTAGACAATAGTTTTATAATAGTTTCGATCTAATAGATGGAGGACTTCTTGTTTAGTACACAATCACAAACGGATCTTTTTTTTTTCTTTTTTTTTTTTTCTAGAGAATTGTGAATTATAAAATTATAAAAATGCAAATGACTAGTTATATAATTTCCAATTCCTGCAAAAATTTTAAAGTACAATCCTACGGGCCTATAGGCCCATCTTAGGCCTTATAATTGAAATATAGGCTCAAGCTGTTTAGCCCATGTAATCTCTGAACCACCACCACCTTGAGTTGACTACTTGAGTTCCCAAACTCATAACTCATCGAAAACCCTTCTCGTTCTCTCTCTCTCCCTTCAACTAAGCTCAACCCTAGAGAGATAAAAATGGAAAGGAGAAGAGAGGCGGTGGATCGCCGCCATCGACGGACTACGAACGAGTCCTCCGCCGCCACATCGCGTCTGCAACAGTACAATACGCCCACCGTCGATTTAAATCGTCAGCCACCTCTGCTCGAACTTCCCAGGATACAGTCGTCAAAAGCTCCAACCTTTCACAACTACCGTTCAAAAAACCCTAGAACACATCAAATCAACGAGCATTACATCAAGCAATCAAGGCCGTCTGTCCACATCAAACTTCGTCTTCGACGACGATGACGAAGAAATTTCAACTGTAATTTCTAAATTATGTTCACTGGTAAAGGGCCCTGAACTTCTGAACAAATATGTTGGTGAAAGCGAGTTGGCTGTTAGGACAATATTCAGCCGAGCAAGAACATGTGCCCCGTGCATACTTTTCTTTGATGAGGTAAGTGGCTTGTTACTGTTGGTACTATTCCCAATATTTCTGACTTAAATTATGAAAATATGGACCTCTTTCAACATAACAATGATGCATTTAGATAATTATGGAATCATGGACCTCCCTTCTTCATCAAACTTTACATCTACTTTTGGCCATGATTGCAAGATAGGGAAGAACGGCAATTCCATACTCCTATCAATGCAGAAAGGACAGAGCCATTCACATCACAAGCACTTTATGTAAATTTTTTATTCATTCATCTCTCTCTTGGGATTTTTTTTCCCTTCTTGGTCTCCATTTATATTTCATAGGACTAAAATTTAAGCCAACTATATAATAGTGTAATTGTATATAGACTGCCCTTTTCAGTTTAACAATGAAGTCTTGTATTTAAAAAAAAAAAAAGAAATGGTCCAATAATGATCTGCACTCTGTCATAAAACATCGGCTGGACAGGGCTTGCTGCTAGTTGAACTTCACATGTTCAGATGAGTTGTTTTATTTTAGCCAAAATCCTTAATGGGTTTGGTTGACAGTTATATACCTATAGAATTGGTCTTTGTATCAGTCATTACTGTCAGTGTTTTTAACTTGTGCTCATCTGTCGCTTCAACATCTGCAGGTGGATGCTTTGACTACAAAGCGTGGAAAGGAGGGGGGCTGGGTTGTTGAGCAGCTTTTGAACCAGGTCTAACAAATTTACCTATTCGGTATCTGAATTCACTTATGCTCACATACTCATCTTATGTCTTTAATGAAAACTTTCCGAACGAGAACCAACGAACTACACAAACCACACCGGAACAAATGTCACAAGGATTGGTTTGCTTGGTTTGTGAATGGGTTTTGTGTCACAAAATGAGAATTGCACCAACACTAGGGGACTGAGTCACACCCTAATGCTTTCTTTATCAAAACTTTATTATCAGATTATGCATTTGACAATGAATTCATTTCTTATTATGCAGCTACTGATAGAGCTAGACGGTGCAGATCAGCGACGTGGTGTTTACGTCATTGGTGCCACAAACAGGTGATCTCAGTTCTTTTTCTTGAAGTTTGCTCTGATAGCAAAATACTATTGTCTTTTGTCTGCCAAGTTATCATATCTGATCTTGCCAAAATGCATACCAGACCTGAAGTGATGGACCGTGCTGTGTTACGGCCTGGAAGGTTTGGCAAACTCCTTTATGTCCCTCTGCCCAGTCCAGATGAACGTGGGTTGATCTTAAAAGCTCTTGCTAGGAAGAAGCCTATAGATGCTAGTGTGGATTTAATTGCTATCGGGAGTGATGAAGCTTGCGAAAACCTTAGCGGAGCTGATCTTTCTGCACTGGTTCAACTATATTGTGTTAATTTCATATTTTGTTTTCGAGAAATGCTACGTCCTCTTGGTTTTAAGTATCAATACAACATGTAACGGAAGTTTGGTCTCCCGATATGTATCCAGATACTTGTTTAAAACCATTCTCACTTGCGTCTGCACACTCAACTCTGCCATTGTGCATGTGCATGCTTGTGCCAAGTGTGGCTCGTGGTTGGGCTTTTCCTGACTGCTCAATTTCTGTTTTTGTCAATGCTAGATGAATGAAGCAGCCATGGCTGCACTCGAAGAGAAACTGACGGCCCAAAGCAGTTCAGATGCTGATCATCCGATTTCATTGACTATCAAGAAAACACATTTTGAGCAGGCACTGAAAAAAATCTCTCCATCAGTCTCAGACAAGGTTTGGGAGTTACCCTTGCTTAGTTGTTTCTTGATGCTCATGTGTGTTGTCCCCTTATACAGCTCGCCTTTTCTCGGCTTTCTAATCTCTCTGTTTTGTATGGGGTGCAGCAAAAACATTACTACCATCGTTTGTCAGAAAGCTTCAGAGCGGCATGAGAGTAGACGGGGTGGGAGTATTCCAATTGTTTGGGATCTGATTTCATTGTCGGTGTAGATGCCATCATTCATTTCTGTTGGAATGGTTATAAAATTCTGGGTAAAAACCAGAATTTTTTTCTTATGTTTGGTCTAATTTTTAGGTGGGCTCCGTGCATCGATTTACACGGGTTAAAGTGGTAACGCGTTCTATGCCGCGTTGTGATTCACGTGGTATATTTGGTTGTTCAAAACCATTACCGAGTGAATGGGAAATTGAAGCCAAAGTAAGCTCCATAGAAATGGAGTTTTGGTAGAAATTCCTTAAAGGTTGAATAAGGCTTGTCCCACTTTGATTTGGTGGGAGGTTTTGAGAGGGTTTATAAGGCATGGGTTTGGTACTTGGGGTGTGCCCCAAGGGGTACCCAAGTATTTTAGAGGGAGAAGTTATGGACAAAATGGGCTAGACCCATTGGACCCAAAAACCACCACACACGCGCGGGCAGGCTGGGCTTGGGCGTGGGTGTGAGGTTGGGTTGGGCTTGTTCGGCCCAATACTAATCTTTTTGGGCCAAAAACATTTGAATTTAATTCAAATAAACTGGTTTGGATACAACAGATTCAAATATGTTTGAATACAAAGCCAACAGGTTTCATACCTGTTCAATTCAAATCCTACAGCCACCATTCCATCTATAAATAGGAGTAATCTTTAATTTTCGTCCTTCATAATTTTGAAAACATTCTCTTCATGTTGCTGCATTATTTTATTGTCAGAGAGAGTATAAACACTTAGTGTGTTCGTTAGGCAAACAATTTGTAGTGCTGCTATTGTTTGTAGTAGATCATTTTATCCTGGGAGATAGACGTCCACATTCTGAAAGCATCGTGGAGAGGACGAATCTGTCTTAAGGACACAGTGTTAAACACTGGACTTGATCAAAAAAATCATTCAAAGAAATTAACCAAGTAAGTTGTTTAATTTTATTCTGGTTTTAATTTGTTTATTTAATCAGATTTTAATTTTGTTTTTGTAACAAAATAAAATCTGTGATTTATTTATTTATTTTTATTTCGAGTTTGATTTTTGTAATCAAACATATTCTCTTCTTTTCTTTATTTCTTTAATTCTAATTGTTGTTTTGTACACAATAGAATTAATATCTTTTAAATACAGTGAAGATTGCCTAACAATTTCAAGTTGGTGGATACTCTTTCAACCTGTGGTATCTGAGAGGGAAGACAGCAGCCCAACTCGGGAAAAACCAGGGTTCCTTAACCATGATCAATTGCGATCGCCTAGTATTAACTAAAGTTGTGTTGTGGTTTTGAATTTGTAGAAGGGAAATAAATTAGAAAAAAATGAAATAGAAGTTGAGATTTTTTTGGTTATTTTCTCTTCAAGATTTAAATACAGGTTTAAAGCAAATTTATCAGAGCAATCATCCGGTTTAAAGCAAATTTTTAACAAAATTTTGCCGAGGCAGTCATTCATTCGGATGTTCTGTCGGTCATCTACCCGGATTTTCAACAAAATTTTGCCGAGGCAGTCATTCATTCGGATGTTCTGTCGGTCATCTACCCGGTCGTCCACCAATGGTTGCCTACAAAATTTGATGAAAAGTTTAATGCTCACTTGATTTCTGGCCTCGCCTTCATTTGATATGGGTTTGAAGTCATGGTTGGAACAGAAAAGAGGAACGTGTTAAGCGTTGGAGACGTTCTAACAAATAAAAAATTTACACATATCATGCAACATCATTATACATGCAATCGTGAAAATATTTTAAGGGTTGGAATCGCCTATTTCGCTTGTTCTTCTCAACTTTTGGAAGGGTGTGTATGTTTTGGATGAGGCGTTGTCTCTCAGATTGAGAGGGTTCTCTTCAGGGCATTTTGGTAAATTTACACCAATAAGGGTTTCAAACATACCCGTGAAACCCATTTTGTCTGGACGTGGCTAATTCAACCTAATTTGTTGGGACGTGGCTAAATTAGCCTAAGTTTTCCTTCCCAAATGGTGCCTTAGAAAATAAAGGGGAAGGGGGGGAAGTGAATGAAAATGTTGTTTTATTTTGGATATGATTTATATAGTCATTCACATTTTATTTTATTTTATTTATTTATTTATTCTAATTTATGAACCAAACGCAAAGTGAAAAAATACAAGGGGAAAGTACATGCAAGTTGAAATTAGGGGAAAAAATTACAAATACATGAGCGATGTAAGTGTGTCTGTGCTTAGGGATGGCAATGGAGGTTAATGGGGTGCATATTAATTCCCCATCCCTATTCCCCTATAATAATTTTTCCAGATTCCCCAATCGTATTACCCTCCCCATCTCCTAATGGGTTTGGATTTCCCTAACCCAACATGACCCTTTTTTTTTTTTTTTTTCGTTTCAAGGTTCACAACCAAAGCTAAATATACATTCAATCTTATTTTTTTTTATTTGGCTCAGCAATAAAATCAAATACACATTAATTAATTAAAAAGTTTGTTTTATAATAATCAAATAAGTTCACAAGAACATGAGATAAAATTGTTTTCATATATTTATATAACAAAATCAATCTGGGTTAAAGACATTCTAATAAAATAATGTTGTTGTAATTTGGAGATGAACCAATCCATCTTCTCTCCCCTTCTCTTCTCTCTCCAGTCTCCAATAACCATGTGTGTACAGGTATGTTCCTCTTTATCTCCTCATTGAGTTGCTTTTCTTTTTTCCATTTGGCTGTATTGGGGGGATAATGGGCACCCATATCATTAAGCAAATTTATTGAATTTAGAAGTCAAGTTTCATTGGATTAATGCAGTCTCCGTACTGTTGATGAAATTTTGACTGGTAAATGGGTGTTCATTACTTCATTCATTTGGTTTGTTTTTAGTTTACTGAAGATGAGATGAAGATTATCCTATTTTAAATAATCTGTTTTGAATTTCCTCCTTTTGCTTTCTTATAGATTGCATCTTGCAAGCTTTACAAGTATGAATCAAAACCTCTCAATACTTATATATATAGCCATTTTCTGAATTGCTTTAAACTAATTTGCTATCAATTTTTAGATTGTTCAGTGAAATCTCATCCAATGGAAGCAGAATTGATGGAATCTGGAGTAGCTATAAGAACTAAAAAGGATTCAAATCTTAATTCAGTACTGTAAATTAAATACCGAGAAATTTCTCTAGAATTTTGTAAACACACACACAAGAAGTGAGTTTAAAAAAAATCTGGCAAGAAAAACGAAAACAGATCACAATGATCATGAAGATTTAATTACATGATCGAAAACACAAACCCAGATTAAACCAGTGAAACCAGTGAATTGTGGAGGGATTTCATGTATGTTTAGCAACAAATCAATGAAATCTGTCTTTAATTTCAGTAAACGAAACAGAGAGAGAACAAGAGAGAACGAGAGAGAGAAACTCACCACGCCGGAGAACCACCGTGGTAAGCACCGACGGAGATCGCCGCCGCTGGATCGTTGCCTTCGTAAATCACTGACGCTGGAGTGAGAAGATCCGAGTGATGCTGGAATGAAATCTGCTTAGGCTCACTGTGCGAATGAGAAGAGAACCCTAGTTCTAAACACAACATATGGGGAAATGGGCGGGCTCCCATCTCGACCCATATCCTATGAAAACACCACTTAATTATTAGATTGATAATTAAAAAAATCATATATGTGGGTCGGTTTTCATGGATATCCATAGGATAGGATTCCTATTGCCATTATTTTCTGTGGTGGAGTGTAAATAAAAGGGTGTGGGGGTATAAGTATCACTTGTGTATTTCCATGTGTTGGTAATTTTTTTTTTCAAACTCCAACCTCCATATAGTTTCTCAAAGTACAAAATCTATACGTCCCGTTTGTTTTTAGAGATAGAATGAGGTAATTGATAGTGAGGGGATTAATAAAATTGTATTTATTTTAATGATAGTTGTTAGTATGGGGATTGTTAAATTAACTCCATATAAAATAAAAATAAAATAATAAAACAAATAAAATTATGATTTTTAGTTAGGGCAAAACACCAATAAATCTCAAATTTTAATTTGTTAAACCATTTGGTCCTGCCTTTTATTTTGTAGACTAATAAGTCTTATTTGAATGTTAAAAGCTCACTATAGGCCTTTTTTAGATTTCCCTCATTTTCGAACATCAGCAACATTAACTACACCAACAACATCATCAACATCAACTACATCATCAAACATCATCAACATTGATCAAACATCAATTACATCATCAAACATCATCAACATCACCAACATCATAAATCTCATATTGGAATTGTTACTCCATCTAGTCCATAGTTTTTTTTTTGTAAACCATTCAGTCCTTTTTATATTTGGTATGGTATCTTGTTATATTTTATATTTGGCATGGTATCTTTGTTTGTTATATTGTATAAACATCAATATATTGTATCCCATATTGATGTATGATGATGTTTGATGAGGTTGAAGATGTAGTTGATGTTTGATGATGTTCACAATGTTGGTGATGTTGATTATGTATGATGATGTAGTTGATGTTTTATGATGTTGGTGATGTTTGATGAGGTTGAAAATGTAGTTGATGTTTGATGTTCTTTACAATATTGGTGATGTTGGTGATGTTGTAGTTGATGTTTGATGATGTTGATGATTTTTTATGATGTTGGTGATGTTGATCATGTTTGATGATGTAGTTGATGTTTGATGATGTTGGTGATGTTTGATGATGTAGTTGATGTTTGATCAATGTTGATGATGTTTTATGATGTTGATAGTGTTTGATGATATAGTTAATGTTGATGATATTGTTGGTGTAGTTAATGTTGCTGATGTTCGAAAAGGAGGGAAATCTAAAAAAGGCCTATAGTGAGCTTTTAACATTCAAATAGGACTTATTAGTCTACAAAATAAAAGGTAGGACCAAATGGTTTAACAAATTAAAATTTGAGATTTATTGGTGTTTTGCCCTAACTAAAAATCATAATTTTATTTGTTTTATTATTTTATATTTATTTTATATAAAGTTAATTTAACAATCCCCACACTAACAACTATCATTAAAATAAACACAATTTTATTAATCCATTCACTATCAATTACCTCGTTCTATCTCTGAAAACAAACGGGACGTATAGATTTTGTACTTTGAGAAACTATATGGAGGTTGGAGTTTGAAAAAAAAATTATCAACACATGAAGATACGCAAGTGATACTTATACTCCCACATCTTTTTTTTTACACCATCACAGAAAAGAATGGCAATAGGAATCCTATCCTATGGATATCCATGAAAACCGACCCACATATATGATTTTTTTTAATTATCAATCGAGTAATTAAGTGGTGTTTTCATAGGATATGGGTCGGGATGGGCACCCGCCCATTTCTCCATATGTTGTGTTTAGAACTAAGGTTGTTTTCTCATTCACACAGTGAGCCTAAGCAGCTTTCATTCCAGCATCACTCGGATCTTCTCACCCCAGCATTGGCGATTTGCGAAGGCAACGATCTAGTAGCGGCGATCTCCGTCGGCGCTTACCACGGTGGTTCTCCGACGTGGTGAGTTTCTCTCTCTCGTTCTCTTTTGTTCTCTCTCTGTTTCGTTTACTGAAATTAAAGACAGATTTCATTGATTTGTTGCTGAACATATATGAAATCCCTCAACAATTCACTGGTTTCACTGGTTTAATCTGGGTTTGTGTTTTCGATCAAGTAATTAATTCTTCATGATCATTGTGATCTGTTTTCGTTTTTCTTGCCAGATTTTTTTTGAACTCACTTCTTGTGTGTGTGTTTACAAAATTCTAGAGAAATTTCTCGGTATTTAATTTACAGTACTGAATTAAGATTTGAATCCTTTTTAGTTCTTATAGCTACTCCAGATTCCATCAATTCTTCTTCCATTGGATGAGATTTCACTGAACAATCTGAAAATTGATAGCAAATTGGTTTAAAGCAATTTAAAAAAGGGCTATATATATATATATATATATATATAAGTATTGAGAGGTTTTGATTCATACTTGTAAAGCTTGCACGCTGCAATCTGTAAGAAAGCAAAAGGAGGGAATTCAAAACAGATTATTTAAAATAGGGTAATCTTCATCTCATCTTCAGTAAACTAAAAACAAACAAAATGAATGAAGTAATGAACACCCATTTACCAGTCAAAATTTCATCAACAGTACAGAGACTACATTAATCCAATGAAACTTGACTTCTAAATTCAATAAATTTGCTTAATGACCTGGGTGTCCATTATCTCCCCAATATAGCCAAATGGAAAAAAGAAAAGCAACTCAATGAGGAGACAAAGAGGAACATACCTGTACACACATGGTTATTGGAGACTGGAGAGAGAAGAGAAGAGAAGAGAAGATGGACTGGTTCATCTCCAAATTACAACAACATTATTTTATTAGAATGTCTTTAACCCAGATTGATTTTGTTATATAAATATATGAAAACAATTTTATCTCATGTTCTTGTGAGCTTATTTGATTATTTTAAAACAAACTTTTTAATTAATTAATGTGTATTTGATTTTGTTGTTGAGCCAAATAAAAAAAATAAGATTGAATGTATATTTAGCTTTGGTTGTGAACCTTGAAATGAAAAAAAAAAAAAAAAAAAAGGGTCATGTTGGGTTGGGGAAATCCAAACCCATTAGGAGATGGAGAGAGTAATACAATTGGGGAATTTGGAATAATTATTATAGGGGAATGGGGATGGGGAATTAATATGCACCCCATTAACCTCCATTGCCATCCTTAACCACAGACACACTTACATCGCTCATGTATTTGTAATTTTTTCCCCTAATTTCAACTTGCATTTACTTTCCCCTTGTATTTTTTCACTTTGTGTTTGATTCATAAATTAGAATAAATAAATAAATAAATAAAATAAAATGTGAATGAATATATAAATCATATCCAAAATAAAACAACATTTTCATTCACTTCCCCCCCTTTATTTTCTAAGGCACCGTTTGGGAAGGAAAACTTGGGCTAATTTAGCTACGTCCCGACAAATTAGGCTGATTCAGCCACGTCCAGACAAAATGGGTTTCACGGGTGTGTTTGAAACCCTTATTGGTGTAAATTTACCAAAATGCCCTGAAGAAAACCCTCTCAATCTGAGGGACAATGCCTTATCCAAAACACACACACCCTTCCGAAAGCTGAGAAGAACAAGCGAAATAGGCAATCCGGAAAGACCAGCGGCGACGACGACATCTGAACGACCTTCGCAGAAGTGATCGGCACCGGAGTACACATCCGCGACGGCAAACAAGAACCAACCCTCTCAAACACAAACCGATATGCAGGTAATGCTTTATGGCCTATCTGATTTCGTTTCCCTGCTTCCGATCTACATAGTATGGGTTCATAACGGCATCGGTTCATGACCGATCTGTTTCTTTACGGTCGTGATTGGGTTGATTACGCTTACGTTACATACATTTGGGGCAGCTAGATACATAAGTATATATATATATCTCTGTGAAAAATTATTTCGGATATGTTCTTATGTTAAAAATCTGTTCGGTTATCACGGAATGTTACGGTTACAGCTCACACATTTGGGGCAGATATGTATATATATAATATATATATCTGTTCTTATTTATGTATCTGTTCTTATTTATGAAAATCTGTAAAATCTGTTCGGTTTGGGTTCATTACGGTTAGTAACAAATACATTTGGGGCAGATATATATATATATATAATTTAGAAAAATTTATCCATAAATCCTATTTTCTGAAAAGTTGAACCATTTAGTCCTAAAAGTTTTCTTATGCACCATTTAGTCCCATTTTATTTTGGTAAGGTTGTTTATTTAATAATCATCATCAGCACCAACATTAGTCATCAAATAAGGATCGAACATCACCAACATATATACCCATTTGAATGTTAAGACCCATTTATCAACATGATTCATCAAACATTGATAATCATTATTCATCAAACATTAAGATCTAGCGAACATCAAACATCATCGCCAACATCAACATTATCAAACATCATGATCAACATTAACATCACAACAAAAATATTAAGATCCAGCGAACATCAACATCATCGCCAACATCATCATCAACATTAAGATCGGCCTTTTCCCAACAAACGTTGCAGACGATTGCGAACCACGAAGGCAGAGAGGTCACGATCTCACGGCGGTGGTACTGGATCGGTGTGGATCGGCGCTGATGTTGATGATGTTGATCGGTGTGGTACTGGATCAGTGTTCTCGACAACTACAAAGCTTTCGGCGTTGTTTCTAACCCTAAGGAATGGAGCCAACAGAAAGAGAAATCTGTGGAGCATTAAGGAATGGAGATAGAGCAAAGAGAAAGAACAAAGAGAGAGAGAGCTACGTACCTGGCGAAGAGCAAGACCGCGGCGACGAAGAAGCGGCGGCGGCTGCGGTGGCGGCAAAGAAGGCTAGTGACGCCGATCGGAGGCGAAGAGCAATGATTTATGAATGAAATGAGATGGATTGAGGGTGTGAATTAGGTTTAATGAGAAATGATTGTGTGTGGACATTTTGATAGATTCAATCCAATGGTTGAATAGTGGTATTATATCCATCAATTAGTGTATTAATATTATATCCAATGATATTGTTGTGATGTTTGGTGTTGTGTTGTTGTGTTGTTGATGATGTGATGACGTTTGATGTTGATGATGATGATGTTGTGATGTTTGATGTTGTTTTGATGATGATGTTTGTGATGTTTGATGTTGTTTTGATGATGATGTTTGATGTTGTTTTGATAACGATGATGTTGTTTTGATGATGATGATGTTTGATGTATATGCCCTCTATGGTCAATTTTCCTATAATGGGACCTTTCAGTCTATAAGAAAACTTTTAGGACTAAACAGTGTATAAGTTGTTAATTTGGAATTTATTGGAGCATTTATTCTCAATATTATAAAATTATCCCCCCTCCACTATCTTACCGGTTTTACTTTGCCCCCAATATGGTTCGCGGTGGAAATGGGGTACTACAAATCTAGTCCCATCTCACCTTATGTTCGGTTCCACCAATTTGAGAATAAAATTATAAATTAAATAATAGATTGATAAATAATTAAATTGTAGTTTGGGATGAATTGGTAGATTGAAAAATATTTTTAACTATTTATCAAGCATTTACATAATATATAACATTAATTTACATAATATTTTAAATATATATAACTACTAATTTATAACAAATTTCACATCTTAAATCTCTCTTACGATCATTTTTAGTTTGATATTTCATTATAAGTTAAAAATATATATGTATTAACTATGGCGGAGAGGAGTGATTTTGAAGATGAATTATAAATTTTAAAATTTAATCCGAGGTTAACAGATAGAACGGTGCATATTGGTACTAATCAATGCGCTTTTAATAAACTAGATAATATTTTGCACAATCTCATACTCTGTTATTATCCCTTAATTGAAGCCACTCTATTTTATTTTGCATGACTTTTTATGTCGTGTTTAAATAATGAATTTAGATTAAAAAAATAAAAATCTTAATTATATTTCATTTATATTTTTTTTACATTTTTAAAAAAATTATAATTCAATTAAAAAAAAATTAATATCCAAATTTATAATTCAACACAATACAAAATGTAGGGAGCACATTACAAACAAACATTCCACTTTTTTGCCCAATACGTCCATGTGCACACAAACCAACCAAGAAGTTGACATAACACTCACCAAACTCCATAGAAAAGTGTGTTTTGTGCAATCATCTATAATTGAATTTTGTGTGTACATTTTTATTTTAACTTTGATTCTTAAACATGAGTACACCAAACTCAATTCAATCAACTAAACCAAACCTACTCACCTACATGTTAGGTTTTGGAAAACCTCACAACTCCCAAATTTCACTACCCAACTCCAACTACTTCCAAATCATTAAATCAGTCAATAAAATCTCCACCCAAATTAGCTTTAACAAAGTAAGCTTACTTTATTCTTTTGAAAAGATTTTAAGCCTTTCAAGTTTCAACCAGAGGGAGGGTATGCATATGAAAGCACCATCACTTGATTGTTGGATCAAGTTAGCTGGAATTATGAATATAGGATATGCACAATGAAAGCATTATATGTGACTTGATTGTTAGATTAAGTTGATTGAAATTATGAATATAGGGTATGCACAATGAAAGCACTATATATGACTTAATTGCTAGATCAAGTTGGTTAAAATTATGAATATGGGATATGTACGATGACTTTATTGCTGAATTAAGTTAGTTGAAATTCTAAATATGTGTGAATGAGTGATACAATTGTAAATAGTGTGATAAATTACATTTTATATATATATATTAATATTTTGAATTAGTTAGTTGGTGTTAAATTTATAAATTACATAAAATGTATTAATATATAAAAAAAAGACTTTTGGCTATTTTTATAAAGTGGCAGTGTTTGGGAAGAAAAAGCCCAGGCTTTTTTGGCTATTTTAGCCACAAAAGACAAAATAGGCTATTTTAGCCACAAAAAATAAAACATCACATCCAACCCATAATCATTACACCCCTCTCTCACAAAAAAAGTCAAAAAAGCCAAAAAGCCAAAAAGTCCTTCCCAAACCAAGCTTTTTAGCCCAAGCTAAAATAGTCAAAAAAGCCAAAAAGCCAACCCACTTCCCAAACGGGGGCGTAAATATATTAATGTGGTGAAATTAGATTAGCAATTCCAACCCCTATTGGAATGCTAATTCCGCCATACAATGGATTCATAGTTTAGCTGGTTTGATTTTAATTGATTTTTTTATTTTTCGTATTTTTTTTATTTTTCGTGAATTTTTTTTAATATTTTAAGTAATTTTTTTTACATTTTAGATGAACATAACTTAGATATACTTAAAAAATAAAATATTTATAAAAAAATATTTAAAAATTTTAATAAATACATAAGAATAAAAAAATATACTTAACTTATATATATTTTTATATTATTTGATGAATTGTTTTTTTAAAAAATCATAAATATTATACTTTTTAAGTGTAATTTACGTGAGATACATTTAAAAAATAAAAAATTCTTAAAATATTAAAATTCTTAACTAAAACTAAAAAATAAAAAATAATTATTCATGAACGCAGAGGTCGTCTGAGTTTGTCAGAGATTGATGTACGCAGAGGTGGTGATGACACTAGTGATGTTGATCCTGGCCCATCGATTTCAGAGGTTGGTGTTAGCAAAGATGAAGTTGATCGTAAAGGATCAGTTGTTATGGATCCAGCAGAATTTTCTAATGTTTTACGAAATGTAATCATCAGTGTAAAAAATAGTGATGTGACTCAAGATGTAACAGTTGATGATAAGGGAAATGTACTAAGTAAATAAAATTTTGAGTGGTTTCATAAATAAATTTAATAAAATTTTTCATTAATCATGATAGTGGTTACATTAACATCAAACCATTCTCTCATTTTTGGGGACATTGAATCTAACCAACTATTGTCCCCATTAGTTAATAAAATACAAGGAATTCCTCCTCTAATAGTGAGATCTGGTTGGAACTTAACGAATACATGGAAATCTCTCTGGCATCCTACTAAATTCTTCATTAATTCGGTAGGTACTGTCGAGTATTTAATGTCGTCTATGACGTTGTAGACGGCGTCTTGCTTGTAGTCCTTGAAGCTTATTCTGCCGGAGAAGTAATTGTGTCGTCCGAGGTTTCTAGCCCAGGCGATTTTGCTTGTTCTTGAGAGTCCTTCGAGGTAGAGGGAGATTGGGCGGATGGGCCTCTGCTCTGGTTCCTGTTATCAGAGGAGGAGGAGAGTTCTTCGTCAGTATATAAATTGATTATATTATTTTTGTGTATTCCTAATCCAAGAAAATCGTCTTCCCTCCAAACGGAGAGACAGCAATTTTGACATAACTTGTACTGAACGCAATTTCGACTTACAAACAAAATATTATTTTCTGCCCATTTTTTTACTTCTTCATTTAAGAAAGGAAATGAATTAAAAGGGCTAGTATATGGGGGCCTCTCTCTTTTGTAATGATCCCTGGAAAATATTTTTAATTGTGGGTATTTTGTGACGTAATCGGTGGGACATCTTTCTTTACAGAGAGCAAAAAATTGTTTCTCCGTTTCTGCTTCGCCAAGTATTTCCCTCCAGAGTTCGTCTCTATTTTTCGAAGGACTTTTCCCCTTAGATGAAAATTCTTCCCATTCGACGAACTCGCCCCCTTTCTATATATACTATCGACTTGCTGTTGGCGAGTGGAGTTTTTCTATATTTGGATGGTAGATCCTCCCATTGGTTCCAGTGAGATCGAAAAATCTCGGGTTAGAGGTTTGGATCTTCTTCGTGCATTGAACCATGGCATGAAGGTGAGGGTTTCCATCTTCATGGAGCTCTCTTGCGACAAGTATGTAGTATGGCTGATAGGCTAGTTGGAGGAGAGATTGGAGGAGTTCTAAGAGTTGTTCTTTTGGGCATGGGCATTGTAGATAGGTGAGGAAAACATTCTTGGCATTAAAATGGAAAGAGGCTTGGCGAGGCATTATTTAGCTTATTTAGTGATTAACACTTAACTTACACAGGTGTGAATGTTGTTAGTCGAGGCTTTATATAGGGGGAGGTCACACCAACTGGGAGGGGGGCTATATATAATATTACTAGCGCCCCCTGTTGAAATTGTACCCGTTAGGCAATTTCACCCGTCGATGGACGTACGGATGGTGACGTGTAAGGCGGAGATTAAATCCGTACTCACACCAAATAGTAATCACTGTTTGGTGTGAGTAGTATGAGTAGACGTGGCCATGTCCTGTCCACCCACGTGTCACGATCGTGGTGATTTTGCTTGGATAAAAAGCAAAGGTACATAGAATTCTGCGTGAATGAACAGTAATGGGCGGAATTCAAATTTCAAATTTCGAATCTTCGTATTTACAGCTGTCTATATATCTGGGTCCAGCCTCAGATATTTGTCGGTGGAGAGAGATATGAGAGATATGCTTTTGCAGTTGGAGAGTTATTACACTGAGGTGATTTTCTGGTACCTTGTTTCGTTCCTCCTTTTCTTTCTGCCATTTTTGTCGATTTATTTGGTATACAATGTTATACTCCTTAGAAGAGTATCTCGAGAATTACGGGCAGTTCACTCAAATGTGTGTAGATCGCTTTTTGACGTGGCAACTAGGACTGTAGGAAGAGAGCCGGCGGAGAGCTCTGGTGAAGTTTGTTCCGGTGTACGAAGAGCAGAGGGCAAAAATATCAAAGCTAAGGTGTCTGAACAGAAGGGTTAGCAGAGGTAACAGATCCTGTAGAAGTGTTCGTATAAAAGATTTGGAGTTATTTATAAAAAATGGAAGGAATAGGAAGCAGCCATTACCGGACCCCCCTTGCGTATCGGAGGTCAAGGACATCGGCGGCCAGTGGATATAGGCGTAGTTACCGTAGTCGTGCACCTTTTAAGACCCAGTATGTTCGCAGACAGTACGTTCAGAATATTTCCCGATTTATTAAGAAGACTAAGAGGGGAGTAAGGAAATTACAGCTATACGATGAACAATTAAGGGACATTAAGTTTGATAATAAAGGCGTGTCGAGATTACTTAATGGTATTGAGTTGGGTAATAAGAGATCTGATCGTCAATCAGACAAGATCGTGGTTAAAGGTATCAAATTCATTGGTAATGTTCAATTGGGACAAGATGCTAAGGACGAAGCTGTGGTCCACCACGTGTTGTTTTTTGTCATCAGTGATAATAGTCCGTCAGATTCCGTCCCTACACCTGACAAGATATTTATTGGAGTTGGCGAGGGTAATCCTGAGACCTGGATTGTTGATCCTGACCAGTCCGACCGGTTTCGGATGCTAAAGAAAATGAGATTCAAGCTCGTTGGTGGCAAGGACAAAGAGTATGTTCGTCACAGGATAGAAGTTGTAGACTGGTTCTTCCCAGTTGATGTTTGGACGGACTACAAAGATACGTTGTTGGAAAATGTTGGAAGCATTCAAAAGGGTGCCATATATTTAGTGGCTGCTATTGTTAGTGGAAAGGAATGCAAAATTACTTTAAGGAGTCAAATGTACTTTAAAACTGTTTAGAATTGTAATTTGATGTATTTTTATTTCTAATGTTCAGGTTAATAGAGGTGGACGATATAAAAACTGGGGTTGTTGAAGGTGTTTCAACAAGTGATTTCAGTTGTATTGAACTTGCGTTGCCTAATTTATTTTCTCAATTGAGGTGAAGATATAAATAAAAAAGTATTAAGGTTGATAAAATATTGATAAAATATTCCCCCTTTTGCGCACCCAATGCTAGTGGGTTGGTCAGAGTAAATGTTTATGATCGGAGGTTAGACGGTAATGACAGTTTGCAGGCGTGGTTTATTTTCCCAGTAGATTGTCAATGCGAGTTAGTCTACTATGGGAATGGTTATTGTTCAATTAACGACAAACAGGTGCCATCACTACTACAAAAACAGATAAAGATCACACTTTTTTAGTGTGATGTTTGTTATTTAATCACACTTTTTTAGTTTTATTAAAGTGTGATCTTTGGGAGTGTGATTAAAAGGAGTCATTTTCAATCACACCTTTTAAGTGTGATTGATAAGATTTAGATCACACCTTTTAAGTGTGATTAAAAATATTTAGATCACACTTAAAAAGTGTGATTAAAAACATTTAGATCACACCTTTTAAGTGTGATTGATAAGACATTTAGATCACACCTTTTAAGTGTGATTGATAAGATTTAGATCACACCTTTTAAGTGTGATTAAAAATATTTAGATCACACTTAAAAAGTGTGATTAAAAACATTTAGATCACACCTTTTAAGTGTGATTGATAAGATTTAGATCACACCTTTTAAGTGTGATTAATAACATAGATCACACCTTTTAAGTGATTAAAAACATTTAGATCACACTTAAAAAGTGTGATTAAAAACATTTAGATCACAGTTTTTAAGTGTGATTAAAAATATTTAGATCACACTTTTTAAGTGTGATTAATAACATTTAGATCACACCTTTTAAGTGTGATTAATAACTAATAAAACCTGTAATAAAAAAAAATTGATATATTTGAAAACTAATCAATATTATTTTATACGCGCATTTCAAGAATGTAATAAACACTATATATTATATTTTGAATCACAACCACATATTGAATAGAATAACGTCATATATTTCATAAATGAAAATTAAATATGTTCAAAAGTATATACAAATGAATTAAATAAAAAATTTTAAACCATGCTTACATATATTAAAAAATGAAAAAACTTAAAAAACTAAGTTCTTGAATTCTTTGACCATATTTTGTATCTCTCCAAGAATTTCTAACCTGAAAAATAAAAACAAAAATTAATTCAGAAACCATTAGAAGCATATGAATAATAGAAGTATGTCTAAAGCTAACTTAAAATTACAAAAATTAATTCAAAAGAAAAATTACAACATTACACCAAAATCAAAAGTAGCGGACACAATAGAAGTATGTCTAAAGCTAACTTACAAACTAAAGTCCAAAATGACACTTGAACCAGTAAAAGTAGCTAGCAACAATTACTTACATGAGAGACCAGTAGTAGCACCAAGAATAAGAGATGAAAAACAAAGATCAGTAAAAGAGGCAATGTGTACAAGGGCCAGATTGATTGTTGTGGCAGTGACGGGGAGAATCGAGCAAAAGAAAAGAAGATGATGTTGGAGACAATAATCAGAATCCAGAGTATGTTCAGTAATCACCACTGGATTTAATAAGCATGCTATCAACTTCACAACAATATAAATGCCTAATATCTAGAAGGTGTTAGAAAGTAACCGCATGCACATCTTTGTCCTTTAAAATGCTCATCCATGATAATGGAATCATACAATAGTCTCTTCTCCAAAGCACTATGACCTGAAAGCACACATGACATGTCCATTCACAATACAGAACAAGAATAATGTAACACTATAACAGAAAGAAGATAATGAAAAGAACCTGGATGGTAGAAAAACACCAAGCGAAGCTCCACAAAATATAAGAATTCCACCTAAACAAAGTAGTAAACATTAACATGAACATAGTTTGCAACTATATACAGCATTTAAACAGAGTCTCTTACATGCCAAATAACATATCACCAGTCTGGAAAGCATTTAATTGCCTTGCAAAAGCATATGTAAAGCACTGTAATAATGATTAGATAGTAGTTACATTCACATTCTTGGTATCTGTAGAGTCACACCACCAGAGCAATCATTTTCATCATCTTACTGCTATCTTCCAAATTAAAAGCAACAAATTCCAAGACCCTAGTAAAAATCAGGAATATTATAAACTGTAAATGCAAACTGCATCAGTTTTACTCAATTTTTCATTCAACAGCATGATTCAGAACATTTTGGTGGGAAATCACATCAAACAGTAAGAATCGAATCGTGAATCACACGATTCTAACCACCACACAAGCAACTACATGCACTATAGAACCAGAAGCAGAGCACTTCCCTATAGAAAGGCAAGAAAAGTAGATAGACATACTAGCTGGGGTTGTCGAAGGGGCGCCTGCTGCTGTGACTGTATCTGTGACTGGATAACCTGCATTTGTTGTTGCACAGAATTCCTCATACTATCCTTCACGAGCTCTGCTAAAGCCCCAAGATTACTAATGATGGAAGGGGAAAATACGTAATGATAGAAGGGGAAAATAGGTTAGATAATTGTGATGAGAGGGAGAGAGAGAGAGAGAGAGAGAAGCCAGATATATAACAACTTTTAAGAAATGACAGTTCATGAATCAAAACTTAACGAGAGAGACTAATGAAGTAAACATAGAAAGAGTCACAAAACAAATGATACATGTGAGCACATTATCATGCACATAAAGATGCCAAACATGCATAACATACCTAAAATAGCACAACATTGATTCCAATTTTCCATAGACAAAAATCATATATACCTAAATAAAGTAACATAGTTCACTATTTGATACAGTTGATAAAATTTAAACCAGACCAAGCACCCTAGAAGCGTAATTCAAGGTCAACCCAAGAGGAATTCAAACAAATTGCTTCCCATATATCTTGCATAAATAATTTTTTCCACCAATATCCTACTTGAGTTCATTTCTACTTTATCGAAATTCAAAGCCAATAGCCTACTAAACAAACGTAAATAAAAAACCAATCAAATTCAAGCTTAAACCATAAACACAGCTCCACTCACCTATCCCCCACAGTTTGAAGGAACATTTTGAGTAGTTCGATGGCTGAGCACTGTTTTCTGTAACTATCAGAAAGGATAAATTGCTGTACTCTCTATTATTCGACAAATTGCTGTACTCTCTATCCAATGCAATTAGTACCATTCTGGGCTGGACCCACAACAATCACCCCATCTAGTCCATAGAGAGAAAACCACCACGTCACATTGTAATTGAAGCTCATACCAGCCACTTTGTGCAAAACAAAAACTTCTCTTTAGGGACAACTTTAGTCATCATATCAAGTGATTTTCTCAATATGAATTTTATTTAACTTCATAATCCTTCTACTCTATGTTGATGGCATTTAATAGCAGGACATGATGTGAAGATGATTAACAAGCTGAAACAGGAATTATCCAAGACAATTGACATGTAAGAGTTAGGAGATGCACGTAAACTATTAGGAATATAAATAATTTGTGACAGGAAAGCTAAGCAGTTGTGGTTGTCACGAGTGAAGTATATTGAATGGATGCTTGAAATGTTTAATATGAAAGATGCTAAACCTATAAGCACAATTATATATAACTCTTATCCTTATGAGATTAGGTGAAGAGTCTAAAATTTATCTTTATCATTATTTCATAGTTTGGCTTGCAAGACGAGCTACAAAGGTACAATTCTACCTATTCACCATCTAGAACATTATTAACACGAGTTAAGATCTGAATTTTAAAATTTATACTCTTCTGCATAGTTTTCGTAACCAACAAGCTCACTAATGGAGAGGTGCCTGGCTCTCCTTGGCTGGACAGAGTAGAGGTATCAGGCCTATCTTCACATGATTCAGACCTTAGAGGTTGTATCATGAGTTCCGCAAAGTTAGGTATTATACTTAGGAGGGTGTATCATGGCATAACGTAGTTACATAGATGGTAGCTACGATATCTCTCAACGTGTCAAGTATTAGATCAACGACCCTCTATCTCTAAGATCAATTAAGGAGTTGCATGCCGGTCGAGCGATGCTCCTGGTCGCTCCTTGGCATACCCTATGGAAATGAGGTATGATGGTCCATGGTCGAACAAGGGCTCATTTGGACAAATTGGGACTCGAGGGTGCCAAGCCACGGTGCTTGTTGTTGAGCAGACTATGGTTGAGTAGATGAGCTTGCCTCAGTCTATACCTTAGACTCTTCATATTTTGACTCATTCACCGAGTGCTTGGGCTTGCTAGAGCACCGAACGCACTAGAGAGCCGACCGACCCCACTCAGACTAGATATACAACCCCACTTGCAAAAAAATGATATTTGATATGTTAAGCATCAAAGATGCCAAGCATGAGTTAATACTATCACAAACAAAATGGAAGGCAACCTTTATTCAAGCTAAGCCCAGCAAGTACTCACTACACTCAAAGCTAGTAACTCGGCTTAATTAACAAGGAAATATTTTCTCAATTTTTTTTTTTTTGAAGATCTTTATTTAATGGACGAATAATAAGAGTTTGCCTTTGATATTATGTAGTCAATCAGATTGAATTAGTATTGCTTCATCCTATTTGTGCATTCAATGAAGTTGTCTTAAACAACACACCATCAAAAATAAATAAATAATGAACTCGCACTCCTATCATACAAGCCAAACATTTTTAAAAAAAATAATAATGAACTCTGATAACTTCGAATATTTTTTAGACAGTGGAATGCTATCATTTTCTTTTTATAATAAGATTTTATTTGAATAAATTTCAAGACTTAAAATAGTAAAGTTTGATTATCATCACGTTGCTATTATAAAATTTCAAGAATAAAAAAGACAATCTAAAAAATCTAATCAACATTGTATAACACATTGAAGTGGACAGTTGTATCAATCTAAAAGAAGAAATGCCAAAGAGAGGGAAATTTTGGTTTATCTCTTTGTCTTGACTCTTGGGATATTTATTTATTTTTTTCACTATCTTTTTTCAAGAACCGCCAAAAAACCAATACATATCAGCTGATATTTAAAACCATGGTTAATATTTGAGTAAGGATTGGAGATGCCCTTATATTGCTTTTCAAAGATCATTCTGTTAATATTTGAGTAAGGATTGGAGATGCCCTTATAGGGCCGATATGCATATGCCCATATAAGGAATTCCTTGAATAACTTGAGTGGATATCAACATCAGGACCCTTTCAAAAGCTTAAGAGAACATCTTATGAAAAAGGTATTGCCTCGTACCACGTCAAACCACTCAAGCGACCATTTTTAAAAAAACTGATTCATATTGTTTAATATTTTTGTGCTAGAGTCTCAAAATGTCCCCTGCCATCAACCCACCACTATAATAGACCACGTAGTTCATCATTAGGGGGAGGAAAAACATACCCCATGACAAACTTGCTTGTATTGCTGAACAAATCATTAAATAATTTCCTGAAATGTATCAGTAATTGAATTTAGCTTTCATAAACTCTAAACTCCAAATTCCCCAACTGTCAAAAGAAATAAAAAATAAAACAGTCGAGAAACCAAAAGATAGTAAAAACATTGTAAATAAAGTATCAAACAAATTCTAACCTTAACATACTCGAATAACCAAAAAAATAATCTGACCAGATAGACAATAATTGAAGTGCCCAAACTAAAGGCCATTATAGCATTAGATTAAATCTATTATGGAAAATATATATATAATTTGAAGAACATAACCAAATTAATGCTTGATAAAAGGTAAAAAAGTGGATGAAGAAGAAAATTGTGGCAAATGTTTACCGTATCGTTGACATTTCCACCTTTAAACCGTTGAGTGTAAACAATCCGCCCGGGAAAAACAAGATATTGTCAAGAACCAATCTACTCAATCACCAAAAGCAACTAACGGATCATGAGTTACAAACAAAAAGATAATCACATGGGTAACTACAAGTTTACTCAACAACAAGAATATACATTATTATATGGATAACCACAAAGCCACTCTAAAACACATATTCTAAAATTAACATCTGGATCACAACATCACATACATAACAATAACAAAGAATGACTATACAGCAAGGCTTTCATTAACAATGTAAAATAACAGTAAAAAAGGGTATTAGAGTGAGCCGAGCATTATTCTAGAAACATAAATGGAAAAGCAATATAAGGGCATCTCCAATCCTTACTCAAATATTGACTCAAAACTTAAATTTGAGTTGAAAAAAAACAGCCCAAACACCTCTCCACTCTTTGACTCAAACTCATACTTGAATCTGAGATAGAAAGGCCATAGCTTGAAAATCGACCAACAGAGAGAGGGCAGAGGGTAGAGGGCAGCGACCAAAGAGAGGGTCATGATCAGCGCTGCTCACGATTCACTGTGCGAAAGAAGGACACGAAGAGGCATTGCCGTTCGAGGGAGTGTAGTTGGCGGCACAAGAGAGCAAGAGAGCAAGAGGGAGAGAGAGAGGAAGAGAAGACATACCTCTGTCGTGAGAATGAGAGTGAGAGTGAAATACATGCCGTCGCTTCAAGCTCACCGTTGCCCTCGATTTCGCTCAACCTTCACCGCTTTCTATTTGACGGGTTAGGGTTCAAGACAATAGGAAAACTTGATGTTGATGGTATTTCATTCTGTGTATGTACAGAGAAATAATAAATAAATAAAATTAATAAAATTAAACATGAAATAAAATTAGGCGGTAAATATTCCCTCCAAATTTTTTTGATCACATATATCACACTTATTTAAAAGTTGTGATTAAAAAAATTATATATAATCACACTTATTTAAAAGGTGAAATTAAAAAATATATATAATCACACTTAATTAAAAAATGTCATAAAAAATAAATATTATTACACAATCAAATTAAGTGTGATTAAAATATCAAACGCGTTTTGAAAATTACATCTCCCTCCTGGAGGTTTAAAGTTTCATTATAGATTTCCCTCAGCAATTTGATTTTTTTAAATACTAATTTTGCCCTCACCGGTAAATTATATTGACACCCCTCACATTTTAGAAACTATAATCCCCTCCCTAAGGTTTAAAGTATCATTGCCCCATCTGTTAGTATTAATTGGAAAAAAAAATTCATTGAAAAAAAATTAATTAGAAAAAATATTAATTGAAAAAAAAAATTTGCTAGTAAAATTTTTAAATTTCTATTTAAAAACCAATGTAAATTTATTTTTTGAATTTATATTTTTTCCTCAAATTTACAAATTGAGACAACCATTTATAAATTAAAAAAATTTGTCAAACAAGTTTTTATGACAGTTTTTAAAATTTTTGTAAATATAAATTGAAAACTGAAAATGAAATGGTTAGGGTGTTTTTGGTAACGTTTACATTTTCAGTTTATATTTGCAAAAAATTTATAAACTGATTTTTGTTTATTTTTTGAAAAATAGAAACGACAAACGCGTTTGGTAATTGACCAAATTTTAAAAAAATTTAAAAATTTAAAAAAAGAGTAAGAAATGACAAGTGGTTGCAAGTGGCGGCGGCGGAAGACGGTGGTGGAAAGTGGTGACGGTAGGTGGCGGGTGGATGGTGGTGGTGGGTGGTAGCGAATGGGTGGTGGTAGTGGGTAGTGGGTGGTGGTGGTAGATGGATGGCGGGTAGTGGTGGGTGGTGGGTAGGTGGTGGTGGTGGTGGTGGATGGGTGGGTGACGATGGCAGGTGGTAGGTGATGGCGAATGGGTTGTGGTGGCAGGTGGTGATGGCAGGTGGGTGGCGGTAGGTGGTGGGGAGTGGGTGGTAGATGGTGGTGGTGGGGGGGTGGGGGGGTGACGGTGGCGGGTGGTGGGTGGTAGCGAGTAGGTGGTGGTAGTGGTGGTGGCGGGTGGTGGCGGTGGGTGGTGGATGGCGGGTAGGGGTGGTGGTGGTGGTGGGTGGGTGGGTGTGGTGACAAGTAGTAGGTGGTAGCAGTGGGTGGTGATAGTAGTGGTGATGGGTGGTGGGTGGTGGTGGCGGTGGGTGGCGGGTGGGTGGTGGGTGATGGTGGTGGTGATGGTGATGGGTGAGTGGGTGGGTGATGGTGGCAGGTGGTCGGTAGTAGTGAGTGGGTGGTAGATGGTGGGTGGCGGGTGGGTGATGGGTGGTTTTAGCGGGTGGATAGCAGGTGACTGGTAGTGGTGGGTAGCAGGTGGTGGATGGTGGTGGCAAACAGGTGGTGAGTGGTGGCGGCAAGTAGGTGGCTGGTGGTGGTGACGGGCGGTGGATAGGTGACAGTGGCGGGTGGTGGGTGGGTGGGTAGGTGACGGTGGCGGGTGGTAGTGGTGGTGGTGGTTGACGGTGACTGGTGGCGGGTGGTGGGTGGTAGCGAATGGGTGGTAGAGGGTGGTGGGTGGTGGTGGCAAATGGCGAGTGGTGGTAGGTATTGGCGGGTAGGTGGCGAGTGGTGATGGTGGATGGGTGGGTGATGGTGGATGACGGTGGTGGGTGGTAGTGAGTGAATGGTGGTAGTGGTGGTGGCGAGTGGTGTGTGATGGTGGTAGATGGGTGGCGAATGGCGGGTAGTGGTGGTGGGTAGGTGGGTGGGTGACGGTGGTGGGTAGTGGATAGTAGTGAATGGGTGCTGCTGGTGGCTGGTGGTGGCAGATGGGTGGCGGGTGGGTGGTGGCTGGCAAGTGGGTGTTGGTGGCAGGTGGTGGATGGCAGGTGGGTGTTGCTAAAGGGGAAAATCTGTAATAAAACTTTAAACCTTAGGGGGGAAATGTAATTTCCAAAAAGTGAGGGGAAACTGTAATAAACATAAACCTCATGGGAGTGTTAGTGTAATTTACCAAAAAAAAATTAATTGGGAAAAAAATTAATTGAAAAAAAATTAATTGGAAAAAAAATTAATTGAAAAAAAAATTTACTAGTAAAATTTTTAAATTTTTATTTAAAAACCAACGTAAACTTATTTTTTGAATTTATATTTTTTCCTCAAATTTACAAACTGAGACAACTATTTATAAACCAATAAAATTATCAAACAAGTTTTTATGACAGTTTTTTAAATTTTTGTAAATATAAATTGAAAACTGAAAATGAAATGGTTAGGTGTCGTTTGGTAACACTTACGTATTCAGTTTTCTGTTTATATTTACAAAAATTTAAAAAACTCAAATAAAAACTTGTTTGGTAAACTTTTTGATTTATAAATCAGTGGTCTCAGTTTATAAATTTGGCCAAAAAATGAAAACACAAAAAATGTGTTTCCATTTTGAGTTTCCAGTTTTTTTTTTTTTACCACCCAACACTAGCCACCACCCACCACCATTTTCCACCACCGTCTTCTGCCACCACCACCCACCGCCACCTGTCACCACCACTCACCACCCACCTGCCACCACCACCCACCACCCGCCACCCGCCACCCGCCACCACCACCCACCACCATTTTCCACCACCGTCTTCTACCACCACCACCCACCGCCACCTGTCACCACCACTCACCACCCACCTGCCACCACCACCGACCACCCGCCACCACCACCACCACTACCACTACCACCACCACCCACACTGCCATCCACACTCTTGCCCACCACCACCGCCCGCCGCCACCTACTTGCCACCACTACTCACCATCCACCTGCCACCACCATCCACCACCTGCCATCCACAACTACCAGTCACCTGCCACCCACCCGCCACTACCATCCACCACCACCTACCACCACCACCACCACTACCACCCACCACCCACCACCATTACCCACCTACCACCACCACCACCACCACCCACCTGCCACCACCACCACTACCACTACTACCCACTCGCTACCACCCACCACCTGTCACCATCACCCACCCACCCACCATCACCACCCATCACCCCTCCCCCACCACCTACCACCACCCGTCTGTCGCCCCATCTACCATCACCACCCACCACCACCACCACCGCCGCCACCGCCACCACCTACCACTACGCCACCATCACCATACCGTCACCCATTCACCACTACCACCACCACCGCCACCACCTACCACTACCCACCGTCACCACTTTCTACCACTCTTCGCCGCCACTTGTCATTTCTCACTCTTTTTATATTTTAAATTTTTTTTAAACATTTTGTCAATTACCAAACGCGTTTGTAGTTTCTGTTTTTCTAAAAATAAACAAAAATAAACAAAAACCAGTTTATAAAATTTTTGTAAATATAAACTGAAAACGTAAATGTTACCAAACACTAAGGTCTGTTTGGTAACGTTTACATTTTCAGTTTATATTTACAAAAAATTTATAAACTGGTTTTTGTTTATTTTTAGAAAAACATAAATTACAAACGTGTTTGGTAATTGACAAAATGTTTAAAAAAATTTAAAAATATAAAAAAGAGCGAGAAATGGGAAGTGGCAAGTGGCGCTGAAAATGGTGGTGGAAAGTGGTGCCGGTGGGTTGTGGGTGGTGGTAGTGGTGGGTGGGTGGGTGATGGTGACGAGTGGTGGGTGGTAGCGAGTGGGTGGTGGTGGTGGGCGATAGTGGCAGGTGGGTGGCGGTAATGCTATTTTAAACCTTAACAAGGGGATTGTAATTTCTAAAATGTAAGGGGGTGTCAATGTAATTTACCCAGTAAGGGCAGAATTAGTATTTTAAAAAAATTAATTGTTAAGGGGGGAATCTGTAATGAAACTTTAAACCTCAAGGAGAGAGATGTAATTTCCAAAACGTTAAGGGGGAACTGTAATAAACATAAACATTAAGGGGTGTCAGTGTAATTTACCATATATATATATATATATAATCGCACTTAATTAGAAAGTGACATAAAAAATAAATATTATCACACTCAATCAGATTAAGTGTGATTAAAATTTTGGGAATTGTATATTTTATATAAAAATCAATTTGAAATATTTTATACAATCACACTTATTTAAAAAGTGTGATTAAAAATTAGTAATGTATATATAATCACATTTTAATTACCTTAAAAAATATATAAATAATCACACTTATTTAAAAAAGTGTGATTAAAAAGTAATAGTGTATATACAATCACACTTTAATTAGAATATGTGATTAAAAAATATATATAAATAATCACACTTTAATTATAATGTGTGATTAAAAAATATATATATAACCACACTTATTTAAAAAGTGTGATTAAAAAGTAGTAGGTATATATAATCACACTTTAATTAGAAAGTGTGATTAAAAAATATATAAACAATCACACTTTAATTAGATTGTGTGATTAAAAAATATATATATAATTACACTTATTTAAAAAGTGTGATTAAAAAGTAGTAGTGTATATATAATCACACTTTAATTAGAAGGTGTGATCAAAAAAATATATAAATAATCACACTTTAATTAGAATGTGTGATTAAAAAATATATGTATAATCACACTTGTTTAAAAAGTGTGATTAAAAAGTAGTAGTGTATATATAATCACACTTTAATTAGAAAGTGTGATTAAAAATATATATATATAATCACACTTAATTGAAAAGTGACATAAAAAATAAATATTATCACACTTAATCAAATTAAGTGTGATTAAAATATCAATCTAATTTTTTTTATCACACTTCCAATAAAAGTGAGATCTTTTTTTTTGTCAAAGTGTGATCTTTAACTATTTTTGTAGTAGTGCATGGATGGTGAAGTATCGACTTGAAAATTTCAATATTAAAAGGGGGGTTACGTATTGTAAAATGAAGGGGAATCTGAAGTATTTTACGAGTGACATGCCAGAAGATTCGCAAATGAGGGCCCCCTCTATTGTTGTGTTATCTGAAAAATATACTAATGATAATGTTGATGTTTGGCATTGTCCTCCAACGAAGGCCATTCCGATTCTGACACGGACTAAGTCTGTTGGTTTACCGGAGAGGCGAAGAGATTTGTTGTTAGGAGGTTTTAGGGAAAGCGGTTCAGTTATTCATGAACGCAGAGGTCGTCTGAGTTTGTCAGAGATTGATGTACGCAGAGGTGGTGATGACACTAGTGATGTTGATCCTGGCCCATCGATTTCAGAGGTTGGTGTTAGCAAAGATGAAGTTGATCGTAAAGGATCAGTTGTTATGGATCCAGCAGAATTTTCTAATGTTTTACGAAATGTAATCATCAGTGTAAAAAATAGTGATGTGACTCAAGATGTAACAGTTGATGATAAGGGAAATGTACTAAGTAAATAAAACTTTGAGTGGTTTCAAAAATAAATTTAATAAAATTTTTCATTAATCATGATAGTGGTTACATTAACATCAAACCATTCTCTCATTTTTGGGGACATTGAATCTAACCAACTATTGTCCCCATTAGTTAATAAAATACAAGGAATTCCTCCTCTAATAGTGAGATCTGGTTGGAACTTAACGAATACATGGAAATCTCTCTGGCATCCTACTAAATTCTTCATTAATTCGGTAGGTACTGTCGAGTATTTAATGTCGTCTATGACGTTGTAGACGGCGTCTTGGTCGTAGTCCTTGAAGCTTATTCTGCCGGAGAAGTAATTGTGTCAAACAAGATTTTGGATTCTCAATCCCTTGCCATTTTTGCCAACTAAATGCGAATTGTGTAGGGGCGCCGTGGATTTTTGCCAACCAAACCCAGATTATGTGGGACTTACTAAATTGTTAATCCAAACCTATCATCTATAAAACTGAAAAAAAAATTGTATAATACATGCTCTAAATACGTACCTATCACATGCTCTAGTTATGATGTTAATAGATATTGATTATAATTTATTATAATTTTAGTTATGATTTGATTATGACTTATTATAATATTAGTTATGATCTATTGTAATGTTAATTAGGCAATATTATAATTACTATTTTAGTTATGATCCAAAAAGTATTTAGTTATTCCTTGTAGTAGTTGATTATGACTCAATATTATTTTTTTAGTTATGATTAAAAATAATTTATTTATGAAATTTTTGATAATCAACATCATAATACCATAATTTATATATGGTACATATATTTTGGGAGTGTGTATCCTTGTTAGGGGTGTGCATGGCAGGGTTTAACCGGATTGGAGTAAAATTAGGACCAATTCGTTATCTACGGTTCTTGAAAAATTGAAACTAATCCAATCCGTTTAAATCATGGAACCAATCCATTTAAACACGGATTGGATCGGTTTAAGACTATGGATTCACGTAATTAAATAAAAATATATATATATATATATATAACACTTTAATTTCATAAAAATATAAACATAGCGCTATATTAGTTCCACAATAGCAACATGTTTTTCTATAATAGCGACATATTGTTCTAGAATTTAAACAACCATAAAAAAACTGATTTCACCATAAGTATTTAGACCATTATAAATTAAAACTAAAAACTAACAAACAAAAGTAATAAAAGAAGATATTATATGGGTTTAGGTTTGAATTTAGGTTTTATATAGAATAAGAGAAGATACTATGAGGGAGGATGTATAATAAAAATATAGACTATTTGCATATGGTCCGGATCGGTTTCAATCTGTAATAACCCTCGTCACCGTTCACCGATTGACCATTAATTACTGTTAACTGAGACCGATTATGACTGATAATTGAACTGAATAAACTACGGAACTGACTGACTGAAATTGGAAAACCGAATTGATTGCATATATCTATTGTATTGCATATTCTATCTATTTGCTTGATTATTTATTTGTTCATGTTTTCGTGTTTAAACTGCAAGTTGAAGGCCTTATCGGCGGCCGAATCCAAAGTTGATTGATGTTTCATGATCATGAGAATTTTTGTGATTTTATGGTGTACTTGTCTGAAATGTGATTTAGGATGATTAAATTAGAATAAAATAAGCCAATTACATGAGTTGCCTTAATTATAATTTTGCCACATAGTGGCCCACTATCTCACACATACTTTTGAGCTTTACACTTCATCACCAAAGCACATTTCATCAGCCATTGTTGGCTACAACCGACTATAGAGTGAGAGAGGAAGTGAATTAGGGGAGAATTGAACTCAACTTGTGATTTGCTTGAAAATTGGAGGAATCAAAGTGTAAATTGGCATAATTGAGCTTCCAAGACTTGTATTTGAGAACCTAGGTGAGGAATTTACCCTCCTAATTGTGTATTCAACTTGTTCTTGCATGCCTCATGTCAAAATTTGTGGATTAAGTCATGAATTAGTTCTAGTATGTTGAATTAGAGCACAACTCTTGCATGCATGTTTGAATTGTTGGATTTTGAGTTGTTTTCATGGCAAATTGTTACATGCATGTTCATAATCATGTTTAAAGTCCATGAATCTCTCATGTTTTGTAAAGAAGGAGCTCATTAGAGCAAGAATTGAAGCTTTAAAATGGTTTTAATCCATGCATGTCCTACTTGAGCATTGTTCTTGAAAAATGGGTTTGAATTGGAGTTGAATTAAACACCTTTGGGTCTTGATTTCTTAAATTGAGTTTTGAAACATGTTATTCTATGTATTTACAAGAGTTTTCCAGAAAATGGGCCCAAGAGGATCGATTTTGGTATTTGAAAACTTGGTTTTGAACTTGGTGTTCGAATCTGGGTTTTCCAGATTTTGATCGTCCGCTTGAGCGGGGGGAAGTGCCGCTCGAGCGGGGAAATCGAGCTCCCATCATTTTGGCCTTGTTTACAATCCGCTCGAGCGGGGAAGTTGGCGCTCGAACGGGGCCTTGTGTCTCACGCTCGAGTGGGAGTCAGGCGGAGAATTCACCCATCTAGTACTTTTACAGTACGCTCGAGCGGGATAGTTGCCGCTCGAGCGGATAACCTTGTTGTATGTATGCTCGAGCGGGGAAACCTACGCTCGAGCGAAACCCTGTTTCACTGAAAGTTCTGAAAATGTTTTATGTGTACATCTTTGCATCCTCATTTCATCCTAGGCATTCTTAGGCCTAGTTCTAGACATCTTAATGAGGATATAGATGTAGAACACACCGAGGCATAATAGGGAGTTAATAATTATCTTTCCCAACTGTGAAACTTAGAGTGTGTTCAATCTGTTAACTGTATAGGGTTGGCATTCCGATGAGACGCTCTAGCCTACTGTAGCCCAGAACTCTGTGAGTAACAACTGTGTAAAGATATGTTCAAAATGATTATTTTCTGAATACTGAACTGAACTGTTTACTGAATTGATGTTGTTTACTGAATGAATGTATGTCCTATATTCTAAACTGTACTGTGGCATCCTTAGCACCTACTGTTTATTGTTACTGTTACTGTTACAGAGATCTCTGTTGGTTCCCTCATGGGGCCACTACTGTTTACTGACTGATGGCCATAATTACTGTTCGGTCTTTTAAGACCTACTGTTTACTGTTATGTTAATGGATGTACCACATATGACCTGCTTGTCTTGCATCAACAACCAATTACTGATTGAAATGAACTGTTTTCATTACTGTAAGGACATTCATTCTAAACCTCTTTACGCACTATGTTATTCACTAGGCTTTAGCTCACTGCTCATATATATATGTAGGTGTACAGGCACCGGATCAAAGCTAGAGGCGTCGGGGTATTTCCAGTTTTGTCAAGCCAACCTATGTGCCTCACCGCGAGGTTCCCGACCTGCCAAGCTATGGCTTAAGGGGTGTTTTTATTTCCCCGTCTGTCTCCGCACTGTTTTGTATCACTGTTTAGACTGTTATCTACTGTACTGTTATCAAGGGATTAGGTCCTTGTACTAAATGACTGTAAATGTTTATATAGGCTGTATTGTTCTGAATATATGAATGCATGAAAAGACTTTTTGCATACAGACTATCACAGCTCATTGGACATTGTTTAATTACCGTACTGGCTTCCGCCAAGCCCCCAGATCAGACATCAGATATTATTAAGGTGCCTTCTAATCTCTTGATTCGGCCGTTACTGCTAAATCCATAGGGCGGTTTGGGTCGTGACACAATCCGAACGTGGGGTTCAATCCAAACCAATCCATGGACTACTTAATTTTAATTTTTCAATCCGAACCAACTACGGATTCAAAAACCAATCTAAACCTATCGATTGACTGAATCGATCGGGTTACGAATTTCACGAATTCCTTACTCAGTCCTAATCTTTGTATGACCATAAACTAAACAAACATCACCTATATAAACACAATTCTATATGCATCTACAAATACCAAATGAATTTTTTTTCATAATGGTATGGAGCAATAGTATTATTGGGGTGGATATAGAAATCACTTTAAATACAAGAAGCAGAAGAGTTAGTCCGAGCGAAAAGTTCACTTTATGCACCGATCTAGTTCTATTTGGAAAAAGGAATGAAAAATTAAAGTGATCAAAACTTAGGCATATTTTGAGAAGTAGGTTAAAAGTTACTTCTCAGTTTTTAACTCACTTTCTCTTCTTACAAAAAAATTTAAAAAATAATTTTTAACTATCTTTTTAAAACAGCCCTTACTCATGCACTGAGCTACACTATTCGATTAAAATTCTTTTCAAATAAAATAATTTTTTTATGTGTGTTAGGCTTGTGCTAAAAAAAAAATTAAAAGAATTATAGTGGTAGTCAAAAAAATTATTTACAAAAAAATAGTAAATATTATAAATATTAATAATTATAATTATAATTTTTTTTAAATTTATAATAATCATTTAAAAATCTACTCTAGTAATTTCTCCCCCTCAAAAAAATAAAAATAAATAAATCAATCAATCCGTAGTGATTCATTTATTTGTAATTTCTTGAAATTTTTTCCACTTGACTTTTTTTTGGTGGTTAAGTTCTCGAAGGGTTGGCCATTTATGAATAATATTAGGGATCATAAAAAAAATAATATGAAATGTACTATGAAAATTTCTCATTCTTGAAAATTTCCCATTTAACGAATGAAATCAAAAGTGCCCGGTTTGTCATGCGAAAAACCACCATATGGGAGACTATGTGAAAGATCGCCATGCGAAAGACTACCATGCAGAAGACTGCCATACAGAAGACCACCATGTGGAAGACTGCCATGTGAAAGATCACCATACAAAAGACCACCATACAGAAGGCTGCCATGTGGAAAATCGCCATGTGAAAGATCATTATGTGGAAGACCGCCAAGTAGAAGACCATGCAGAAGACCACCATGTAAAAGACCGCCATATAGGAGACCATGTGAAAAACTGCCATGTGGAAAACCATCATGCAGAAGACCACCATGTAAAAGATCGTCATGTAGAAGACCACCATGTGGGAGACCACCATCTGATCAGCAGCTTGAATCCTATCAGCATCAAACGAAGACTGAGCAAACTATAACTGGGCATACGCTATCATACTTGACCTTTTCTTTTCTAAATTCCATCAACTAGGGCTATACCAAGGACAACTCGAATATGCAAAACCTTAGCACAAGTGCGCACCAATCTGCTCTTACTTGGAGTCACCATTGTTGGGTCAACTGAATCTATCTTGAAAAAATTATGAGAAATTAATACTCTTCAGTTTTTCTTCATCATAATTGTTGGCATGAATTTCCAGGAAAACTATAGTGCGCCATTAACAACCCTCTAAGACTACATGAACTAGTGAATGATAAACATAGATTGAAAACACAGAAAGAGAAGGAGAGAGAAAGGGAAAGAAAGAGAGAGAGATGAGAGAAATTAGTCTTCTTGGAGAAACCAAGACAATCACTCGTGACTCACTCGTTTCTTCATTCCTTCCCAAAAATGGCCTCCGTCAATAACATGACACTCCATGGCTTCCTCTCTCTCTCCATATCCAAAACCAAACCTAGAAAATTCATAGGCTCCTGGGTATATGGATATAGCGAGAGAAAGTGAAAGAATTTTGTTTCTCTCTCTCTCTCTCTCTCTCTCTCTCTCTCTAAATAAGTTATTGTGATTCGAAGGATTGTCGTAGTGGGTCTCTTGAAATTTGAGAAAAATAAAAGGGTTTTTATGGACTACTTGACAAAATATCAATCAAGCATGCCATTCAACAAATAAATTGGTAAGACCATGTCAATTCAATAATTCCAAATATGGAGATAAGTATTGAATTTTGGAAAAAAACATAAAAACCAACCAAGCAAAGCAGTCAACAATCAGAAAGCTGGCGAGTCCTATGGTGATCATAATATAACAAATATCAAAAAACAGATTCACGCGAATTATTTTCAAACAACCAAACAAAAGTTTTGCATGGGCTCCACCCAAAAATCAATTACTACCTTGAGTGGGACTAAGTTGTTGGAATAATGAAGCCCAACAAATCAACAAGCTTATTTTACTAAGCACACGCAACGTGCATTATTTTGATTAAGTACTATCACATTAAATCAAGCAATGGACTGAGCGGCATGTCAAATCAGGATCAAGCATTACAAGCACAATCGAGCATGACAAACCAGACACTTTTGATTTCCTTCGTTGGACTAAAGCTGCACTCGAGAATGAGGGACTACTGATGGATATAGCCCATACTGATGGACATAGCCTAAATAGGTGGTCCAATGGGCCATCCAAATAATTCCTAAACGAACTTAGGCCCAAGGGCCAGACAAAAAGAAGAGACAAGCTGCCCCATTTTCTTTAGTGATTTTTGTGACATGACGACTCTTCCATGGTCGGCTACAGATAGCCATAGACTTACAGATGGTAAGACAGCGTGAAAAGATAAAGACATGAGAGCAATTATGAGTGGGCCACGGTAAGCCAAGAGGCCAACAAAGGTATTGTAATAACCCCGACCCATAATTAGCTATTAATCAGTAATTAAGAATACTAATGAGTGGATTAAAATAAATTGTGGGATTAATACGTAAATTGCATGATAATTGGCTTCTATCTGCTACTTATAGCAATATCTATTTGAAATTTTGCTTTAATATGTTAATTGGAATTTTTAGAACACCATGGCAAATTTTATAAAAAACTGATTCAGTTTAGTAAAATCGCATGTGATTAAATTAAGCCTTAATTGAAACTATTTTTGAATAGTTGAATTTTGTGCTAATCTTGAATAAATTAAGGTTACTTGTGTTGAATTAAATAATGCATGATTGGTACCTAATCTAGTCCTATTATTGACCCAAGATGAGAATTAGTGTATTATTTGGGTTGAGGCATTGGTGGTGTTGGGTGTAGGGAATCATAACCCTTGTGAGTGTGTGTTGGGTGAGTGCATGTGTATGCACGTGTAATGTATGCAAAGAGTGAGGTGTGTGTGTGTATAGTCTGATGAAAGTTGAGGGAGAGTTATATCATTTCCTTCACTCTTGTGGTCCGTGTAGAGAGAGAGAGAGAGAGAGAGAGAGAGAGAGAGAGAGAGAGAGAGAAAAGCTCAAGGTTTAAAGAACAAGGAGGAAATTGGGAAGGCCAACTCTCATTGTTTGAAACCAAGGATCTAGGTAAGAGTCAAGAGCTTGTTCTTCTGTAGATAATCTGCCATGCATCATGTTTCAACTCACCTTTGGACCATTTTCACGAAATTAGCTTGAGGAGTGGGTCTTTGGGTTGTAGGTGCCTTGTATGTGCATTCATGGTAGATTTATCTTTGATTTGATCATGTTGAAGTTGAGTTTTGGAATCCTTGCATGCATGTGAGTTTATATCATGTCCATGTTTCAGAAATTCATGAGTTCTTGATCACCAATTGCATGTTATGAAAACCATGAAAAGAGTTGAATTATTGCATGAAGAAGTTTTGGTTCAAACCTTTCAAGAATTGATGGGTTTTTGAATAAAAAATGTTTTAAGGGTTTTATATTGAAGTTTTCTAAAGCTATTTTTGTGTGTTTGATCAAATCATGCAAGACCCCAAGGTTTGGAGGTGGTTTGGAAGCCATTTTTGCTAAGCTTTCTGCCCAGAATTTTACAGTTGGCTCGAGCGAAGAAGTGGTGGCTCGAGCCAACATTTCGAGCTCTCAGAATTTTGCACTCTGCTAAAGGCTGGCTCGAGCGAAGAAGTCTTGGCTCGAACGAGCTCTGTTTTTGCCTTCTGCTGGCTCTAGCCAAGAAAAGCTGGCTCCAGCCACCAACCTATTTTCAGCATGTTTTCAAAAGATGTTTTAAGTGCATATCTTCACTCCCATCTCTTTTTGAGCATTCTTAGGCATGAATTATGAGCCGTTAAAGATTAATAAGCTAAGAAATAACACAAGTAATTATGTGTTGAATCCGAGTATATGGGCAATATGAACAAGTTATGTAGCATGGAATGAATGGAAAATTAAAGTGACAAAGCTAAGCCATGTGTGACCACATGAATGAATAATAATGAGACATATTTTGCGCTATGTATTTTGTGATTGTAGGTCAAGACTCGAGGACTGATTGACCGCTTATTGAAACCACTGTGAGTAATGTTATCGTAAAGATACGTTTATATGAAATTATGTTCCAAATGTGATAAGCTATGCTTTCTGAAATGATATATGTTTCTGTGAACGAACATTCTAAGTTTGAAATCTATTATGGCATCCATAGATAGTCCCAAGTCATAGGGGACAGCATGAAAATACGGGTCCATGACATTTACGAGATCTCGTTAGCCACTTCATTGTGGTGATATGTGTTTAATCAGTGTCCAGGACCGGTTACTCTAGTCGGAAGACGTTATGTGATATGTGATGTGTTCTATGGAATATGCTATTATTATGTTCTGATATGAGATGACTATGATTATGCTATGATCTGCATTTGTAATGTGATAAAATGTTCTAATTGCTCACTAACCCCTTTACCTTAATGTTATTCATCGGGCTTTAGCTTCGCTTTGTATATATATGTATATATGTGAGCATTCGGAGTGCAAGCCCGAAGGTTTTGTAGGGATCGTGTTCTGTTGTCAGCCAACCTTTGTGCCTCACGAGGAGGTTCCCGAAGTGTCTTGGGATCAAGTTTTGTTTAGTCTGTTTATGCATGAGACTTTATTTAATTATGTTGGATGTACTTAAGAATCTGTAATGTGTGTGGTATAATGTGTGGTTGATTATCACATATGTATGTCTAGTTTTAAATATTCTGTTTCATGTAAGTCAACACAGCTCATTGGACAATTATATTTATGTATTCTGCTTCCGTTAGCCCCTTATCATATGCTTATCTGTTCAGAGGCCTTCGGTAATCCAAGGATTACTGGCCGGTTACGATGCTAAACCTATAGGGGCGGGTTTGGGTCGTGACCGACTGGTATCAGAGCACGAGTTATACCGCACACACGTGTCCATATGAGCTATAGGATGTCCTAGAAATGAAATAGAGGCAATGCATTATCATATTTAAGTGTATGAACATATTTGAACTGAAAACGAATTGAAATGAATCTATGAGTTAAGTGGAATAACATGTCATGAGAATTTCTTGTGTGAACATGAATATATGAAAGTAAGGATCACGTGATCATATCTGAATTGAACCAGAAGTGTAAACACGTCTGATATGAATTGAAAAGTGAATGAAATGTGAAGTCAGTGAGGACTTTCCCTGTATTAATGGTTACCCTATTTATGTGTAGATCAATGGAAATGACAAGGAATGTAGGCGAATCTGAATCTCATGACGCTAGAATTAGCCGGTTAGAGGAAATGGTTGGAGCCTTAACTGAAAATCTGAAACAACAGCAACAAGGGCAAACGTGTGTACTTGAACCAGTTAGTTATGATATGATAACACTGACACAGAAATATAATAAGATGAAACCACCTGAATTTTTGGGGGGTATTGAACCGTTAAAAGCCGAGGCTTGGGTTTTAGAAACTGAGAAAATGTTTGAGGTATTTCCGTGTACTAAGGCACAGAAAGTTTTGTTAGCAACATTCACACTTAAAGAAGAAGCTAGGAGATGGTGGATGTTAGTGCAAAATGATAATGAGGGTGTAACATGGGATAGGTTTAAAGAAATTTTCTTCGAAAAATATTTTCCCTAATGCATCCGAGATAGGAAAGTATCTGAATTTATACAACTGAAACAAGGCAAAATGACTGTGGCTGAATATGAAACAAAATTTACTGAGTTAGCCCGTTATGCACCCCATATGATTGACACCGACTACAAAAAGGTTAGGAAATTTGAAGGTGGGCTTGACTTAGATGTGTATGACCGAGTTGGCATCTTAAAATTATCAAAATACGTGGATGTTCTTGATAGGGCCTTAATGTCCGAAGCAAACATAGCAGCTTTGAAAATATCCAAATCAACTGAATCAGAAAGAATGAAACAGAAGAAACAAAAAGTTGAAATGACTGGTAATTCGATGACCTCTACAACTGAAAATTTTGGGGCAATAACTGTGAACAAAGAGAGTTGGGGCAGTAATGTGAGCAAAGATATACCTGTCTGTAGAGAATGTGGGAAACAACATTGGGGCATCTGTCGCCGTTTGTCAGGGGCTTGTTTTAGATGTGGTCAGAAAGGGCACTTGGCTAAATCTTGCCCATGAACTCATCCGAACAACAATAAGCCTAAATCTACACCCTAGTTCCAGAAAATGCTCAGAACACCGAAACGACTAACGCAGGTATTACCCTAACCATGTGTAATTGTTTTATGGGAATTTGTGGGTGAATCATGCATTGCTTAGCTTGATATAGATTGTGGGAATATTGATTGAACCAATCGAACTGTTAGAACTATGAACTCAGGTTAATTGAACCTTGTAAACTTAACGAACCACCTATGTCTTGGAAATTATTGGAACTTGTGAACAGTGGGAATTTGTCGGGTTAAATCTTTGTACCGTATTGTGAAAATTTAATATGAACTATCAAGTGTGACCTTTTGAACTATGCTAGAACTATTGAACATGAAAACACATTGTGATTGACTTTAACTTGGGAAATCTATATGACCATGACTTGAGTTGAACTGTTATATATTGACTGACATCATCAAATGACTAGACCCGTGATCTCAAATTGTGTATATGAATCAGTCACGTAGGGAATTGCTGAAATTGAGAACCTATGTCAGTTGGGAAGAATGAACTTCTGCTTATGAATTCGTGAACGAATGCCTAAATGACAATTGATCCTAGACTCGTATCTATATATATATATGTGTCCTTGCCTGTGAGCCTATTAGAACTGATGGGATTGAACTGTGATTAATGAACATTCTGAGACCTACTGGTTAATATGAATTATCGTGACTGACCTGTTGAACTGTGCTTGAACTGTTAAACATGGAGACACATTAGTCGTGACTGTATATGGAACATGTTTGAACTCATATATATATCTATACCTTTGCATGAAATGTTGGCTAATTACATTGTATCTAGACTGAGTGGACTTATGACTTATTGCCTTAATTGTCATATCCGGAGGAACTGTTCGTGTTCATCTGTATATAGAAGTCGTGAACCTGTATTGGGAAGGCTATTAGACTCTGGACATGTACATATATGACTATACCTTTGCTCAGAATGATTGATATGATATTTGTTTTGATAATTTGACCATTGGAATTTTGACTCTGGGATTGTATGACTAAGTAAAAACCCCATATGATGACCTCAAGCGTGGATTTGTGATTGTTGAACATTGACTAGGTATTGACTGGACGGTGAGCCTATGCTTTAATGACTGTATGACCAATCTGAAACTTCTGTATAATGATCTGTTATTGTATACCTTATGCTTACGTGAACCTATCCGGGAAATCGCTATATTGACTGTGATGTTTACTTTCGATATGAATAACGGTATGTCCATGCGTTTATCTGTAAGCCTGTTGGGAGACACATTGTATATGACCTGATACATTTTGGAATAGACCATTACGATACAAGATTATCATGTAACTTTGAGAAATAATGAACTTAGACTAGTTGTGAAACCACTGACTATGCACCTAAGCGAATGGAGTATGAACTATAGAACTAATGTACCTCATCGGAAATAATGAGGTTAGAACTTTTACTTGATTTAATCCGATAGAACTGTAGTTTGATGAAACCTTTGTTTGATTGATAGAACTTCTGTGTGATGACTCATGCTTTGAACTGTTACTTGAGAGGACTGGGTAGAACTCCATCTAAGATGATTGGGTAGAACTTTCATTGATTTGATCTGAGGAGACCCTTATTGAAAGCCAATAACTGATTTGATTACATTATAGGGGGTTGTGAATTGCTTACGACTAAATGACAGAACTGTATTGCTAAGGAGACTAACCAAAAGAAAATTTGAATCAGTCCTGAACATTTAGGAAGAATGTGAACCATCGGCAGCAAACTACATGGTTATAGACGACTTTTTTTGTATTACCATATGCCTATAGCCGATTAGGAACACGTGAATGGGATTATGGAATTTGTAGGAATCTATTATGTGGAATGTTAAACCGTAGAGTCTCATGCCCTTGTAGAATGACCTTGAAAGTCTGATTGGAATCACGTTTGGCCAGCGTTGCTTCGGATCAAAAATTCTTGGTAAATTCCATGGGAATGAATAGGTTATCCTACCAGTGTCCATATATGCCTGTATGTGTATGTCTACTTGCATATGATATGTGCCTTGTGCTATAACTTAAGTCAATTAAATTAACCCAAGTGTTATCAACCATTTTCTTATGCTTGACCCTTCCCTTCTGTCATTACCTCAGAATTTCGTTTACTGCTATGGGGTCAATGTACAAAATTACCTTGTATTCTTGATAACTTCAGAATGACCTGGACTAACTGTGATGGAATACCGAATCGAGAACCAAAATGAACAAAGATCGAATGAATGACTCAAAAATGAATAAATCGAATCTTTATAACTTAACAGGAGAAATTACTTATGAAATGAGACCAGTACCAACCTGTAACTCGATAAGTGCTTGATAAAAGTAATATGAGTAGTAATACAGTAAAGTTGTGTGCAACTATACTTACGTCCTATGTCATGAAATGAGTTTTGTTTTGTGAAACGTTATATGTTGCATACTGAATGAATGTTCAGTTTTCTGAAAAGTATTTGTGGCACCCTTAGTCTCTATGGCCCTCGCTCGGGGGTAACAATACTGTAGCCTGTGGCCCTTGCCTGGGGGTAACAATACCATGGCTGCTTGCGCCCAAGATATGGACCTTTGTGGTTGTTGGTACCAACTTTGCTGTGGTCTTCGGACCTGCCTGTTGTGGTCTTCGGGCCTGCCTACTGTGGTCTTTAGACCTGCCTGATCTGATAGCTGTACCACATATGATCTTATGCAAAATCTGAATATGAATATGAATATGAAAATGAACATATATCTGAGGCTGTTCGAGACTAAGATCTGAATGTGTATAAGGCTCTGTGTTAATACGAACCCTAACTTCTGTATATGATTTATGATTCTGTCTTGGGTTGTGAGCCTATTTGTGAGCATGGTTATGCACCTGTTTTGTAAAGAGTTGGAGTTATTTTTTTTTCTGATATAAGATAACTCGAGTTTGGGGACCAAACTCTTTTAAGGGGGGAAGACTGTAATAACCCCGACCCATAATTAGCTATTAATCAGTAATTAAGAATGCTAATGAATGGATTAAAATAAACTGTGGGATTAATACGTAAATTGCATGATAATTGGCTTCTATCTACTACTTATAGCAATATCTATTTGAAATTTTGCTTTAATATGTTAATTGGAATTTTTAGAACACCATGGCAAATTTTATAAAAAACTGATTCAGTTTAGTAAAATCGCATATGATTAAATTAAGCCTTAATTGGAACTATTTTTGAATAGTTGAATTTTGTGCTAATCTTGAATAAATTAAGGTTACTTGTGTTGAATTAAATAATGCATGATTGGTACCTAATCTAGTCCTATTATTGACCCAAGATGAGAATTAGTGTATTATTTGGGTTGAGGCATTGGTGGTGTAGGGAACCATACCCCTTGTGAGTGTGTGTTGGGTGAGTGCATGTGTATGCACGTGTAGTGTATGCAAAGAGTGAGGTGTGTGTGTGTGTATAGTCTGATGAAAGCCGAGGGAGAGTTATATCATTTCCTTCACTCTTGTGGTCCGTGTGGAGAGAGAGGGAGAGAGAGAGAGAGAAGCTCAAGGTTTAAAGAACAATGAGGAAATTAGGAAGGCCAACTCTCATTGTTTGAAACCAAGGATCTAGGTAAGAGTCAAGAGCTTGTTCTTCTGTAGATAATCTGCCATGCATCATGTTTCAACTCACCTTTGGACCATTTTCACGAAATTAGCTTGAGGAGTGGGTCTTTGGGTTGTAGGTGCCTTGCATGTGCATTCATGGTAGATTTATCTTTGATTTGATCATGTTGAAGTTGAGTTTTGGAATCCTTGCATGTATGTGAGTTTATATCATGTCCATGTTTCAGAAATTCATGAGTTCTTGATCACCAATTGCATGTTATGAAAACCATGAAAAGAGTTGAATTATTGCATGAAGAAGTTTTGGTTCAAACCTTTCAAGAATTGATGAGTTTTTGAATAAAAGATGTTTTAAGGGTCTTGTATTGAAGTTTTCTAAAGCTATTTTTGTGTGTTTGATCAAATCATGCAAGACCCCAAGGTTTGGAGGTGGTTTGGAATCCATTTTTGCTAAGCTTTCTGCCCAGAATTTTACAGTTGGCTCGAGCAAAGAAGTGGTGGCTCGAGCCAACATTTCGAGCTCTTAGAATTTTGCACTCTGCTAAAGGCTGGCTCGAGCGAAGAAGTCTTGGCTCGAGCGAGCTCTGTTTTTGCCTTCTGCTGGCTCTAGCCACCAACCTATTTTCAGCATGTTTTCAAAAGATGTTTTAAGTGCATATCTTCACTCCCATCTCTTTTTGAGCATTCTTAGGCATGAATTATGAGCCGTTAAAGATTAATAAGCTAAGAAATAACACAAGTAATTATGTGTTGAATTCGAGTATATGGGCAATATGAACAAGTTATGTAGCATGGAATGAATGGAAAATTAAAGTGACAAAGCTAAGCCATGTGTGACCACATGAATGAATAATAATGAGACATATTTTGCGTTATGTATTTTGTGATTGTAGGTCAAGACTCGAGGACTGATTGACCACTTATTGAAACCACTGTGAGTAACGTTATCGTAAAGATACGTTTATATGAAATTATGTTCCAAATGTGATAAGCTATGCTTTCTGAAATGATATATGTTTCTGTGAATGAACATTCCAAGTTTGAAATCTATTATGGCATCCATAGATAGTCCCAAGTCATGGAGGACAGCATGAAAATACGGGTCCATGACATTTACGAGATCTCGTTAGCCACTTCATTGTGGTGATATGTGTTTAATCGGTGTCCGGGACCGGTTACTCTAGTCGGAAGACGTTATGTGATATGTGATGTGTTCTATGGAATATGCCATTATTATGTTCTGATATGAGATGACTATGATTATGCTATGATCTGTTTTGTACGTATAAAATGTTCGGAATTTGTTCACTAACCCCTTTACCTTAATGTTATTCACTGGGCTTTAGCTCACTGTTTGTATATATATGTATATAGGTGAGCATTCTGGAGTGCAAGCCCGAAGGTTTTGTAGGGGACTGTGTTCTATTGTCAGCCAACCTTTGTGCCTCACGAGGAGGTTCCCGAAGTGTCTTGGGATCAAGTTTTGTTTAGTCTGTTTATGCATGAGACTTTATTTAATTATGTTGGCTGTACTTAAGAATCTGTAATGTGTGTGGTATAATGTGTGGTTGACTATCACATATATATATCTAGTTTTAAATATTCTGTTTCATGTAAGTCAACACAGCTCATTGGACAATTATATTTATGTATTCTGCTTCCGCTAGCCCCTTATCATATGCTTATCTGTTCAGAGGCCTTCGGTAATCCAATGATTACTGGCCGGTTACGATGCTAAACCTATAGGGGCGGGTTTGGGTCGTGACAGGTATGAAAGATATCAATACATACATACTCTCTAATTACTTCTTGACTCTTTTTTTTTTTTTTTTTTTTCCAATCTAACTTAACCATCGGAGGGTCCTTAAGAAGGAACCCCACCCTCTGGATCCTTCTTATCGAACTTGGTGCATGTGCTGCTAGAAAGACGAAATATGACCAGCCCGTGGAGCATCTAGATCCTGTCTGACTCGTTTTTTATCTGACTAAACTGCATCATCATCATGACACAAATCTAGCAGAAGTTCAAAGCAAGACATAACATATATCAGAATAGCCTGAGCAAATACCTTGATCAACACCTCACGTCCCATGGTCGACAACATCTTTTATTTCCATCCATTAACCCGTTTCCAAACCCGTACCCGAATATTAGCAAAGGCTTCCTTTTCAGAGCGCCCAATACAAGAAGGCATACCTAAATACTTACCATGATTAACAACTCAACCAACACCCATCAATGAACTTAAACAAGCTTACTCCAAATCAGTTGCATTCTGACTAAAGCAAATACCAATTTTTTGGAGAGTGACCTGTTGGCCTGAATGAGCTACGTTTCCTTTGCCCCTCTTTAATCGGGTTCAAGTGTTAGACTATGGCGCATATTTTTTTTTTAAGTTAAAAATTTTGATAATCAAAAAATAAAAGTTAAAAGTATTTCTTCTCTAATTTTTAAATAATTAATTTTTTAAACTTATTTAAACTATTTTTACCTAATAAATTATGAGAAAAAATTATATCAAATAGTCTGATGTATACTCTCAAATTAAAATAAACTAGGGTAAATTACACTTACACCCCCTGAGGTTTGGGTTTAATATATATCACCTCCTGACATTTGAAAAATTGCACTAACCCCCCTGTCATTGTAATTATTTAGACGAAATGAAGATATTGAACTCATGCACTCTTTTTTTTTTTTGCTTTGCTTTGCTTTACTTTCTTTCTTTTTTTTCCCCTTTCTTTTATTTTTTTTTAATGTAATTTCATCTGTTTTTTTACTAGGAGTTATTACTTTTTATATAAGAAAGAGAATTTGTGAAATGAAACTATTAATCAAAAAAGTGAAAATATAATTTTTAAAATATCAAAAAATAAATAATATTTGAACCAAACTTCAAGAAGTGTCAATATAATTTATCCGACAAACTATAATAAGGAAGTTACAACAAATATACTTGAAGTGGGATTTGTTTATTCCCTCACAACTTGGACGGATTTTTCTATCACCACTTATTCTATTTTGTCCTCGTCTTAATTACATTTGTATATATATAATTTAATTTTCTTAAATATGATAAGACTAAAATAATAAAATATTACACTTAAACCCTCCTTTTCAATTCTTTATTTTCTTTATCATTATTTTTAATAATATATTTAAAGATTATTTAAGGTGGTTTAAATAAGTGTATTTTTTATTTTTTTACGAAAAGATATGTAAAAAAATAAAGAGGTGATGTGATGAAAAAAAAATAAAAAAAAAATTATTTTTAAGTTACCAAACTTAATCTTATTCTCAATATTATAAAATTATCCCCCCTCCACTATCTAACCGGTTTTACTTTGCCCCCAATATGGTTCGAGGTGGAAATGGGATACTGCAAATCTAAGTCCTATCTTACCTTATGTTGGATTCTTAGGATTTGAGAATAAAATTATAAACTAAATAATAAATTAATAAATAATTAAATTATAATTTGAGATGGATTGATAGATTGAAAAATATTTTTAATTATTTATCAAATATTTATATAATATATAATATTAATTTGTATAATATTTTATATAACTACTAATTTATAACAAATTTCACATCTTAAATCTCTCTTACGATGATTTTTACTTTGATATTTTATTATAGGTTAAAAAATATATACGTATTAACTATGGCGGAGCGGAGTGATTTTGAAGATAAATTATAAATTTTAAAATTTAATCCGCGATTAGCAGATAGAACGGTGCGTATTGGTATGAATCAGTGCAATTTTAACAGATTAGATAATATTTTGCACAATCTCATACTCTGCTATTATCCCTTAACTGAAGTCACTCTATTTTATTTTGCATGACTTTTTACGTCGTGTTTAAATAATGAATTTAGATTAAAAAAATAAAAAATCTAAATTATATTTTATTTATATTTTTTTTTACATTTTTTTAAAAATTATAATTATATTTTTTTTAAATTAATATCCAAATTTATAATTCAACACAATACAAAATGTAGCGAGCACATTACAAACAAACAATCCACTTTTTGTCCAATACGTCCAAGTGCACACAAACCAACAAAGAAGTCGACATAACACTCATCACACTCCATAGAAAAGTGTGTTATGTGCAATCATCTATAATTGAATTTTGTGTGTATATTTTTATTTTTATTTTTATTTTTATTTTGTTCACATAAAAGATTTATTCATGAGTACACCAAACTCAATTCAATCAAATAAGCTAAAGGGTTGTTTGAGGTGTCTTAAATAAATGTATTTTTTATCTTTTTAAATTAAAAAATTAAAAAAGAAAATATAGATATTTGGGTTAATTTTTTGACTTTTTATGAAAAAATATGTAATAAAAAATTATAAAAATTGATTTGTAGAAAAAAATTAAAATTGAGAGTTGTGCAGTCGTAATTGTTGACTTTCAATAAATAGTATTAACTTTTTAATTTTTTGATTAATTTTTTAATTTTTTAACTTTTTTATAATATGTCAAACTTGACCTAAACCTACTCACCTACACGTTAGGTTTTGAATAACCTCACAACTCCCAAATTTCACTACCTGACTCCAACTACTTCCATATCATAAATCAGTCAATAAAATCTCCACCCAAATTAGCTTTAACAAAGTAAGCTTACTTTATTCTTTTGAAATTGATTTTTAGCCTTTCAAGTTTCAACCAGAGGGAGGGTATGCATATGAAAGCACCATCACTTGATTGTTGGATCAAGTTAGCTCGAATTATGAATATAGGGTATGCGCAATGAAAGCACTATATATAACTTAATTGCTAGATCAAATTGATTGAAATTATGAAAATGGGATATATACAATGACTTGATTGCTAAATTAAGTTGACTGAAATTCTAAATAGAGTGTGAATGAGTGATACAATTATAAATAGTGTAATAAATTACATTTTTTTTTATATATTAATATGGCGATATTAGTTAGTTGGTGTTAAATTTATAAATTACATAAAATGTCTTAATATATAAAAAAAAGACTTTTGGCTATTTTTTATAAAGTAGATGTAAAGATACTTTTAATCTGGTGAAATTAGATTAGCAATTCCAACCCCTATTGGAATGCTAATTCTGCCATACAATGGATTCATAGTTTAGCTGGTTTGATTTTAATTGATTTTCTAAAAATTAATTTTTTTATTTTTCGTATTTTTTTATTTTTAGTGAATTTTTTTAATATTTTAAGTAATTTTTTTATTTTTTAGATGCACATAACTTAGATATACTTAAAAAAAAAAATATTTATAAAAAAATATTTAAAAATTTTAATAAATACATAAGAATAAAAAAAATATACTTAACTTATATATTTTTTTATATTATTTGATGAATTGTTTTTTAAAAAAAATCATAAATATTATACTTTTTAAGTGTAATTTACGTAAGGCACATTTAAAAAATAAAAAATTCTTAAAATATTAAAATTTTTAACTAAAATTAAAAAATAAAAAATAAGAAACTTTTTAAAAAGTGAACTCCATTTTCTGAAATCAAACAAGATTTTGGATTCTCAATCCCTGGTCATTTTTGCCAACTAAATGCAAATTGTGTAGGGCCCCGTGGATTTTTGCCAACCAAACCTAGATTATGCGGGACTTACTAAATTGTTAATCCAAACCCATCATCTATAAAACTAAAAAAAATTATATAATACACGCTCTAAATACGTACCTATCATATGCTCTAGTTATGACGTTAATAGATTTTGGATCTAATTTACTGTAATTTTAGTTATGATTTGATTATGACTCATTATAATGTTAGTTATGATCCATTATAATGTTAATTATGTAATATTATAATTATTATTTTAGTTATGATCCAAAAAGTATTTAGTTATTCTTTGTAGTATTTGATTATGAGTCAATATTATTTTTTTAATTATGATTGAAAATAATTTATTTATGACATTTTTGATAATCAACATCATAATGCCATAATTTATATATGGTATATACATTTTGGGAGTGTGTATCCTTGTATAACCATAAACTGAACAAACATCACCTATATAAACACAATTCTATATGCATCTACAAATACCAGATGAATTTTTTTTTATAATGGTATGGAACAATAGTATTATTGGGGCCGATACAGAAATCACTTTAAATGCAAGAAGTAGATGAGTTAGTCCGAGTGAAAAGTTCACTTTTTGCACCGATCTAGTTCTATTTGGCAAAAGGAATGAAAAATTAAAGTGATCAAAATTTAGGCATATTTTGAGAAGTAGATTAAAAATTACTTTTCAATTTTTAACTCACTTTCTCCTCTCACAAAAAAATAAAAAAAAGTCAAAAAATAATTTTTAACTATCTTTTTAAAACACCCCTTACTCATGCACTAAGCTACACTATTCGATTAAAATTCTTTTCAAATAAAATAAATTTTTTATGTGTGTTAGGCTTGTGCTAAAAAAAAATTAAAAGAATTATAGTGGTAGTCAAAAAAATTATTTACAAAAAAATAGTAAATATTATAAATATTAATAATTATAATTATAATTTTTTTAAAATTTATAATAGTCATTTAAAAATCTACTCTAGTAATTTCTCCCCCTCAAAAAAATAAAAATAAATAAATCAATCAATCCGTAACGATTCATTTATTTGTAATTTCTTGAAATTTTTTCCACTTCTGGGTATATGGATATAGCGAGAGAAAGTGAAAGAATTTTGTTTCTCTCTCTCTCTCTCTCTCTCTCTCTCTCTCTCTCTAAATAAGTCATTGTGATTCGAAAGATTGTCGTAGTGGGTCTCTTGAAATTTGAGAAAAATAAAAGAGTTTTTATGGACTACTTGACAAAATATCAATCAAGCATGCCATTCAACAAATAAATTGGTAGGACCATGTCAATTCAATAATTCCAACTATGAAGATAAGTATTGAATTTTGGAAAAAAACATAAAAACCAACCAAGCAAAATAGTTGTCACGACCCAAACGCGGCCCTATGGGTTTAGCATCAGAACGCCAAGAATCCGAGATTAGAAGGCTTATGAAAGAGAACAAGAAAGCGAGTTCGTGTGGCGAAAAGCCAATCTGATAAATAAATAATGTCCATTGAGCTGTGACAGTCTGTATGCCAAAAAGATTTTTCATGCATTTATACATTCAACAGTACAGTCTATACAAAATATCTGATTACGGTCGAGGACCTAATCACGATAACAATGCGATAAAGTAAATAACGATCTATACAAGACGGTGAGACGATGAAGGAAATGCTAAAACACCCCTAAGCCATAACATGGCAACTCGAAACCTCGCAGTGAGGCACGTAGGCTGGCTTGACAAAACTGGAGTCTAACCCACGCTCCTAGCTCCGGTCTGGTAGCTGAGCACCTACATATATATATAAACAGTGAGCTAAAACCCAGTGAATAACATAATGCGTAAAGAGGTTAAGAATGAAATGTCCTTACAGTAATGAAAACAGTTCATTAAGATATTTGATCTTCGGTCAAACGATTATTCACCATATGTGGTACATCCATTAGCATAGCGAAACAAGAGGTCTTAAAGACCGAGCAAGAATGATGGCCATCAATCAAGATGCGATAATGGTTACACGAGGAACCAGAGATCTCATAATGATAACGATGAGTGCTAAGGATGCCACAGTACATTTCAGAAATAAAGGACATACATTCATTCAGTAATCAATATCAGTTCAGTAAACAGTTTAGTTCAGTGTTCAGAAAGATAATCATTTGAACATATCTTTACACAATTGTTACTCACAGAGTTCGGGCTACAATATGCTAGAGCGTGTCTCCCCAGTCGCCAACCCTACACAGTTCACAGGTTGAACACACACTAAGCTACACAGTTGGGAAAATATCATAACTTAATCCCTAATTTGCCTCGGTGTGTTCTACATCTATATCCTCATTAAGATGCCTTAAACTAGGCCTAAGAATGCCTAGAATGGGATGAGGATGCAAAAATACACTTAGAAAATATTTTGCAAAGTTCGCTGAAAATAGGACCCTCGCTCGAGCGAGCCTTCCTTCGCTCGAGCGAGATTCCAAAATCAAAGGCTTCGCCGGCGAAATCCTTCGCCGAGCGGTCCGAAACAAGAAAAATTCTTGGATGCTCGAATTTTACGCTCGAGCCACCAATCCTTCGCTCGAGCATGGCTCAGAGTAAACGTTGGTCGCTCGAGCGAGGAATCCTTCGCTCGAGCGAAGAAGCCAAATTTGGAATTTCCAGATTTGCCTTCCAAGCTCAAACCAAGCATTCTATCACTCAAAACTCGACCTCTTGGGCCCAAATTCTGGGAAACACATCTAAATTCATTATACAATAAGTTTCAAAGCTCAATTTGTGAATTCAAAGCCCAAGAGTGAGTCAATTAAAACCATTTTCAAACCCATTTTTCATGAACATGGAGAATATGCAACATGCATGGATTCAAACCAAATTCAACCTTCAAAGCTTGTCCAAATGGACTCATTTCTTCAAGAATGTGATGAATTCATGGACTCAAGTCTATTTATGAACATGCATGTACATTTGGCCATGAAATCAACTCAAGATGCATCAATATAAACATGCATGTATGAATTATGCTCTAATTCAACATGTATGAACTAATTCAAGTCTTAACTCTACAATGATGCACAAACCATGCAAGACTTAGCTCAAAGACAACAACAAGGAGATGAATGTCCTACCTTAGTCTTGTATTCAAGGTTTAGGAGCTCAATTATGCCAATTTACACTTCAATTCTTCAAGATTCAAGCTAATTCAACAATTGAACTTAAGTCTCTTCTTCTCCTCTCTCTAAGGCCGGCTGTATACTCAAAATATGGCTGAAGGAAATGTTGTCTCTAAGTGTAAGGCTCAAACAATGTTAGACTAAGTGGCCCACTAAGTGGTCTAATTGGTAAATAAGTCCAAGTTTGCAATTAACTCATTTTTAATCTAATTTAATCATACCTAATCAATTTTCAGATAAGTACACCATAAAATCACATTATTTCTACAAATCATGGAACACTAAACGATTTTCAGTTCGGCCACCGATAAGGCCTTCAATTTGTAATTTAAACATAAAACATGGACAGATAAACACATAAGTCAAACAGATAGGAATGCAATGCAATAAATATACTTAGTCAATTCAGTTTCATTTTCAATCATCTGCTCAAGATTTCCATTAGTTCAATTACCGGTCATAAGTCGTCGGTTTAGCGATGTCGACGTAATTCAGTGATTTATCGATAAATGGTATGAGGGTTGTTACAATAGTCAACAATCAGAAAGCTGGCGGGTCCTATGGTGATCATAATACAACAAATATCAAAAAATAGATTCACGTGAATTATTTTCAAACAAGCAAACAAAAGTTTTGCATGGGCTCCACCCAAAAATCAATTATTACCTTAAGTGGGACTAAGTTGTTGGAATAATGAAGCCCAACAAATCAACAAGCTTATTTTACTAAGCACACGTAACATGCATTATTTTGACCAAGTACTATCACATTAAATCAAGCAATGGACCGAGCGACGTATCAAATCAGGATCAAGCATTACAAGCACAATCGAGCATGACAAACCAGACACTTTTGATTCCCTTCGTTGGACTAAAGCTGCACTCGAGAATGAGGGACTACTGATGGATATAGCCCATACTGATGGGCATAGCCTAAATAGGTGGTCCAATGGGCCGTCCAAATAATTCCTAAACCAACTTAGGCCCAAAGGCCAGACAAAAAGAAGAGACAAGCCGCCCCATTTTCTTTAGTGATTTTTGTGACATGGCGACTCTTCCATGGTCGGCTACAGATAGCCATAGACTTACGGATGGTAGGACAGCGTAAAAAGATAAAGGCATGAGAGCAATTATGAGTGGGGCACGGTAAGCCAAGAGGCCAACAAAGGTATGGAAGATATCAATACATACATACTCTCTAATTACTTCTTGACTCTTTTTTTTTTTTTTTTTTTTTTTTCCAATCTAACTTAACCATCGAAGGGTCCTTAAGAAGGAACCCTACCCTCTGGGTCCTTCCTACCGAACTTGGTGTATGTGCTGCTGGGAAGACGAAGTTTGACCAACCCGTGGAGCATCTAGATCCTGTCTGACTCGTTTTTCATCTGACTAAACTGCATCATCATCATGACACAAATCTAGCAGAAGTTCAAAGCAAGACATAACATATATCAGAATAGCCTGAGTAAATGCCTTGATCAACACCTCACGTCCCATGGCCGACAACATCTTTTATTTCCATCCATTAACCCGTTTCCAAACCCGTTCCCGAATATTAGCAAAGGCTTCCTTTTCAGAGCGCCCAATACAAGAAGGCATACCTAAATACTTACCATGATTAACAACTCAACCAACACCCATCAATGAACTTAAACGAGCTTACTCCAAATCAGTTGCATTTTGACTAAAGCAAATACCAGTTTTTTGGAGAGTGACCTGTTGGCCTGAATGAGTTACGTTTCCTTTGCCCCTCTTTAATCGGTTTCAAGTGTTAGACTATGGTGCATAATTTTTTTTTTAAGTTAAAAATTTTGATAATCAAAAAATAAAAGTTAAAAGTATTTCTTCTCTAATTTTTAAATAATTAATTTTTTTAACTTATTTAAACTATTTTTACCTAATAAATTATGAGAAAAAATTATATCAAACAGTCTGATATATACTCTCAAATTAAAATAAACTAGGATAAATTACACTTACACCCCCTGAGGTTTGGGTTTAATATATATGACTCCTTGACGTTTGAAAATTACACTAACCCCCTTATCATTGTAATTATTTAGACGGAATGAAGATATTGAACTCATGAACTCTCTCTTTTTTTGCTTTGCTTTGCTTTACTTTCTTTCTTTCTTTTTTCCCTTTTCTTTATTTTTTTTTAAAATTTAATTTCATCTGTTTTTTTACTATGAGTTGTTACCTTTTATATAAGTAAGGAATTTGTGAAATGAAACTATTAATCACAAAAGTAAAAATATAATTTTCAAAATATCAAGAGATAAATAATAATTAGACCCAACTACAAGAGGTGTCAATATAATTTATGCAATAAACTATAGGAAGGAAGCTACAACAAATATGCTTGAAGTGGGATTTGATTATCCCCTCACAACTTGGACGGATCTTTCTATCACCACTTATTCTATTTTGTCCTCGTCTTAATTACATTTATATACATATAATTTAATTTTCTTAAATATGATAAGACTAAAATAATAAAATATTACACTTAAACCCTCCTTTTCAATTCTTTATTTTCTTTACCATTATTTTTAATAATACATTTATTCTCAATATTATAAAATTATCCCCCCTCCACTATCTAACCGGTTTTACTTTGCCCCCAATATGGTTCGAGGTGGAAATGGGATACTGCAAATTTAAGTCCTATCTCACTTTATGTTCGATTTTAACGATTTGAGAATAAAATTATAACTTAAATAATAAATTAATAAATAATTAAATTATAGTTTGAGATGGATTGATAAATTAAAAAATATTTTTAACTATTTATCAAGTATTTACATAATATATAACATTAATTTGCATAATATTTTATATAACTACTAATTTATAACAAATTTCATATCTTAAATCTCTCTTACGATCATTTTTACTTTGATATTTCATCATAGGTTAAAATATATATACGCATTAACTATGGTGGAGCGGAGTGATTTTGAAGATGAATTATAAATTTTAAAATTTAATCAGCGATTAACAATAAAACGGTGCGTATTGGTACGAATCAGTGCGATTTTAACAGATTAGATAATATTTTGCACAATCTCATATTCTGTTATTATCCCTTAACTGAAGTCACTCTATTTTATTTTGCATAACTTTTTACGACATGTTTAAATAATGAATTTAGATTAAAAAAATAAAAAATCTAAATTATATTTCATTTATATTTTTTTTTACATTTTTTTAAAAATTGTAATTCAATTTTAAAAAAAAATTAATATTCAAATTTATAATTCAACACAATACAAAATGTAGCGAGCACATTACAAACAAACAATCCACTTTTTGTCCAATACGTCCATGTGCACACAAACCAACAAAGAAGTCGACATAACACTCATCAAACTCCATAGAAAAGTGTGTTTTGTGCAATCATCTATAATTGAATTTTGTGTGTATATTTTTATTTTTATTTATATTTATATTTATATTTTAACTTTGTTCATATAGAAGATTTATTCTTAAACATGAGTACACCAAACTCAATTCAATCAACTGAACTAACCCTACTCACCTACATGTTAGGTTTTTTGATAACCTCACAACTCCCAAATTTCACTACCTAACTCCAACTGCTTCCAAATCATTAAATCAGTCAATAAAATCTCCACCCAAATTAGCTTTAACAAAGTAAGCTTACTTTATTCTTTTGAAATTGATTTTAAGCCTTTCAAGTTTCAACCAGAGGGAGGGTATGCATATGAAAGCACCATCACTTGATTGTTGGATCAAATTAGCTGAAATTATGAATATAGGATATGCACAATGAAAACATTATATATGACTTGATTGGTAGATCAAGTTAGTTGAAATTATGAAAATGGGAGATGTACAATGACTTGATTGCTAAATTAAATTGGCTGAAATTCTAAATAGAGTGAGAATGAGTGATACAACTGCAAATAGTGTGATAAATTACATTTTTTTTTATATATTAATATGGCAATATTAGTTAGTTGGTGTTAAATTTATAAATTACATAAAATGTCTTAATATATAAAAAAAGACTTTTGGCTATTTTTTATAAAGTAGATGTAAAGATACTTTTAATCTGGTGAAATTAGATTAGCAATTCCAACCCCTAGTGGAATGCTAATTCCGCCATACAATGGATTCATAGTTTACCTGGTTTGATTTTAATTGATTTTTTTATTTTTCATATTTTTTTATTTTTAGTGAATTTTTTTAATATTTTAAGTAATTTTTTTACGTTTTAGATGCACATAACTTAGATATACTTAAAAAATAAAATATTTATAAAAAAATATTTTAAAATTTTAATAAATACATAAGAATAAAAAAAATATACTTAACTTATATATTTTTTTATATTATTTGATGAATTTTTTTAAAAAAAAAATCATAAATATTATACTTTTTAAGTGTAATTTACGTAAGGCACATTTAAAAAATAAAAAATTCTTAAAATATTAAAATTTTTAACTAAAATTAAAAAATAAAAAATAAGAAACTTTTTAAAAAGTGAACTCCATTTTCTGAAATCAAACAAGATTTTGGATTCTCAATCCCTTGTCAATTTTGCCAACTAAATGCGAATTGTGTAGGGCCCCGTGGATTTTTGCCAACCAAACCTAGATTATGCAGGACTTACTAAATTGTTAATCCAAACCCATCATCTATAAAACTAAAAAAAATTATATAATACACGCTCTAAATACGTACCTATCATATGCTCTAGTTATGACGTTAATAGATTTTGGATCTAATTTACTGTAATTTTAGTTATGATTTGATTATGACTCATTATAATGTTAGTTATGATCCATTATAATGTTAATTATGTAATATTATAATTATTATTTTAGTTATGATCCAAAAAGTATTTAGTTATTCTTTGTAGTATTTGATTATGAGTCAATATTATTTTTTTAATTATGATTGAAAATAATTTATTTATGACATTTTTGATAATCAACATCATAATGCCATAATTTATATATGGTATATACATTTTGGGAGTGTGTATCCTTGTATGACCATAAACTAAACAAACATCACCTATATAAACACAATTCTATATGCATTTGCAAATACCAAATGAATTTTTTTTCATAATGGTATGGAACAATAGTATTATTGGGGTGGATACAGAAATCACTTTAAATACAAGAAGTAGATGAGTTAGTCCGAGTGAAAAATTAAAGTGATCAAAACTAAGGCATATTTTGAGAAGTAAGTTAAAAGTTACTTCTCAATTTTTAACTCACTTTCTTCTCTCACAAAAAAATTAAAAAAAGTCAAAAAATAATTTTTAACTATCTTTTTAAAACACCCCTTACTCATGCACTAAGCTACACTATTCGATTAAAATTCTTTTCAAATAAAATAATTTTTTTATGTGTGTTAGGCTTGTGCTAAAAAAATTAAAAGAATTATAGTGGTAGCCAAAAATTATTTACAAAAAATAGTAAATATTATAAATATTAATAATTATAATTATATATTTTTTTAATTTATAGTAATCATTTAAAAATCTCCTCTAGTAATTTCTCCTCAAAAAATAAAATAAATAAATCAATCAATCCGTAACGATTCATTTATTTGTAATTTCTTGAAATTTTTTCCACTTGACTGATTTTTGGTGGTTAAATTCTCGAAGGATGGCCATTTATGAATAATATTAGGGATCACAAAACAAAAATATGAAATATATTATAAAAAATTTTATTCTTTAATTAAAATGTAATGTTTTATTATATATATAATCTAAAAATTAAAAATATTTCATAATATTTTTTTTTTTTTTTTTATGAATCCTAACATTATTCGTCATCTATATTGAGATCACAACCACACAATGGACAAAAACTTAGAAGAAACAAGAAATGGGTCCACTCTTTTCGGTGGGACCAATGTAGCGACGCAACAATGAATGAAATGGCTCATAAATGAAAAGGACAAAAATGTTAGAGAGGTCATTCCTTTTCTAGGTCTTATGCTGGATGTTCATGATGACTATAATTAAAAAAAAATCACAAAAATGTTAAAATTGTCAATCTTTTTGTAGTTGTACTTTTGAAATATTAGGTAACATTATTTATATAGATACACGATAAATAAAAACACATTTGTAGTCTCTTTTTTTTTTTTAGTTTAACTATTTAATAAAAATAAATTAATATTATCTAATTATCTAATAAAAGTAAGACATTATCTTAAATTTTTGCTACATCATTAATTGAAAACGTTACATAAAAAATATCACATAATACAATTAAAGTTTATTTTCTAAACGTGCAAGTTCTTACAGAGACCACTTAATAAACTACAAAAATGGTTTATAGATCAAAATGGTAAAGAATTTGTATACAAAAAAATTAGAGCAATTTGCACAATCTGTATAGTTTGTTTCTAGTGTCAAGTTAGTACTTATAGTTTTAATTTATTGATTTTACTCTCAAAATTTCACTTTGTATGAATTTCTCTAATTGATAATGGTCCTTTAAATAAGAGTCTTTAGTTTAATGACTGTTTCAATATGAGATAATGTTTTTTATATTTGTAATTACTTTCATATCGATTGAAAAATAAATAAATAAATAACATTCCTTTAGTAATTGGATTGAGATTAAAGAACATAATAGTCCATAAACTTTTTTGAAAATGATTGAGGGATTTGCGTTCAATTTGAATTTCTTTTTTTTAATATCATTGGGTCATTTTGTTTTTAGTTTTTGTCTAATTTTATAATAGGTGTTATCAATTAGACAAAATTAACCCAATGAGAAAAATTAAAGAGCAGAATTAATATAATTGCTTACATGAACTAAATTGATATAAGAGACAAATTTTATGGACCACAAGTGTAATTTATGCAATAATTTGTACAAAATAATGTGTCTCAATTATGTCCATTCATCAAAAAAGTCCATCACCATCGGGACATAATTTTAAAAAATATCTTCATCATTTCATTCAATATGATTTATTTATTTATTTATAAAACGTTATTTCACTTTTATCTCTTAAATTATTATTATTATTATTATTATTATTTTTTCATTATCAAACTATTAATTTCATCTATTTAATCCCTAAAATTTTAATATCAATTCATTTACTCATATTAAAAATGGTTATGTAAATCAACGATCTTTTAAGCCTAATTTGATAGTTAAAAATTCGAAATATTAAATTGTGCAATCAAACACCCATCAAATTGGTTGTGAGTTTTTTTTTTTTTTTTTTTTTTAATCAGAAGAAAATTCTATTAAGAAATAGCCAAACAGCATTTATAGAGTCCATCCACCAAAAAAGCATACACCAAACAAAGTAAAAATATTAAAATAAGCACAAAGGCAAAAACTATGAAAATATTCAGATGCACAACAGTGCTCATGCTTGTACTTCGAAGCAGAGTTGATCATAAGAGTTCGGCATTAGGGCATGTCTGAGATAAATCATAAGTAACAACCATAGAGTAGGTAGATTATAACCACAGCACCGATGGATTCCAAGAACACAACCAAAAATCAAAAAAAAATAAATAAACAAATAAAAAAAATTGACCACAGACCCAAAGTGGCCAGATCCAAGCAGATCTGGTGGCATAATATTGAAGTTGAAGTTATTCAAATTTTAAAATGACCATTTTGTCCATCAAATCAAATTTTAACAATTACTAATTTACACAATCATCTCCAATTGAACTATCTAAATTCAAATTGAAAATTTTAAAAACTAAATATATGAAATTGATAGCTTAAAGATGAAAAAAAAAAATAGTAATAATTTAATGGATAAAATGTGAAATTAACCCTGGATAAAAATTATGTATAATTAGTACTTTCCATATCAAACAAAAATGTTAAAAGGGTCATTTTTTTGTGGGCCCAATATGAGGAGGCCATGAGTACAAAAAGGTTCATAACTCACCAAAAATAAATAAATAAATAATGTAGGAACAGTGTTTTAAGCCACATTGCTTTGAAAGTGGACAAAAGTTGGAACCCATATGGAACCATTGAAATTGAGATCAGCCCATTGTTTGGCAGCTGCTACCACTGATTTTGTGACTGTTCCCCATATGTTGTCATAAATTAAGCTGCATGAACATACTTTGGCTTTAATTAAAGGAAACTTCTAATATTATATTTATAGAATTTTTATATAGTTTTCTTATTTAAATGTGCCAATTTTAAACTGTTGAATGAGTCTTTTTTTTGTGTTTTTTTTATAGCTTTGTTTGGGCCTAGGTCTACAATTTTAGCAAAACAAAAATAATGATAAAGTAACAACAAATTGGTCTATTAAGATGCTAATAGTAGCACCTTAAAAAAAAAAAAAAAAAAAAAAAAAAAAAAAAGTGAATGATTAGTGTATATATATATATATATTTTTGGGAACAAACTAGACGGGTTTCATTTTTATATATCAAAATTTTATTAATGCATACACACAATTGGTAATTAGTATGATGGAAGTGATAGTTGAAGCCACTATAACTCACGCCTCGTTTGGAGTTTGCTTTTTTTTAGTGACTTTTTAAAATTTTAATTTTTTTTATGACTTTTTTGTGAGGTTAAAAAAATCAATGTGTTTAAAAATGACTCTTTTTTTTTTAATTTTATAAAAAAAGTGAATGATTAGTGTATATGATTGACTTTTTGATAAAATTTTATTTTTTAAAATTTATTTAGTGATTCTTTTACTATTTAATTTTGTTTTAAAACTTTTGAGCATTTTAACCTAAAAATCAAATTCTTAAGCGAGATCCCAATCATTACTTCACATTAATCATCATATCCATTAATCTTACAAATTTATAGTAAAATTTATAATTTAATTATTAATATTAATGTTTATCATTTGTAATGTTTATCATCTATTTGTAATTATTTTTTGCTGACACCACCGTAGTGTGATTTACCCTTAATCTATTATTAAAATATTATATTAACAGATAATTTTAATAATTAATTAATATAATGCGTATTATGTTATTTTAAAATTTGACATGTAAATAAAAAAAGATATAATTTATAAATATTTAACATTTTTTTAATCTATTTCTTCATCCACATGCTACTGACAGAATTACAGTAATTCAAATCTACAATCCACGTCAAGAAAACAAAATTAATTTAAATAAAAATACATTTTTTGTGCCACATAAACTAAAATGCTAAACATTTTTAAAAAAGAATTATCAAGAACAATCTGTTAAGTTAGATTGGAAAAAAAGAGTCAACAAGTAATTAGAGAGAGTATGTATGTATTAATATTTTTCATACCTTTGTTGGCCTCTTGGCTTACCGTGCCCCACTCATAAATTCTCTCATGTCTTTATCTTTTCACGCTGTCCCCAATACCAACAAGTCTATGACTATCTCAGAGTCGGCCATAACAATAGCCATGTCACAAAAATCACAGAAGAAAAAAATAATTATAAAATATTACACTTAAACCCCCCTTTTCAATTCTTTTTTTTCTTTATCATTATTTTTAAGGAAAATTTACCCATAAATCCTATTTTCTGAAAAGTTGAACCATTTAGTCTTAAAAGTTTTTTTATGCACAATTTAGTCCCATTTTATTTTGGTAATGTTGTTTATTTAATAATCATCATCAGCACCAACATTAGTCATCAAACAAGGATCGAACATCACCAACATATATACCCATTTGAATGTTAAGACCCATTTATCAACATTATTCATCAAACATTGATAATCATTATTCATCAAACATTAAGATCCAGCGAACATCAAACATTATCGCCAATATCAACATTATCAAACATCATCATCGACATTAACATCACAACAAAAACATTAAGATTCAATTGATGATTATACAATATAACAAACAAAAATACCATATATTGATGTTTATACAGTATAACAAACAAAGATACCATGCCAAATATAAAATATAACAAGATACCATACCAAATATAAAAATGACTAAATCGTTTACAAAAAAAAACACTCAGGACTAGATAGAGTAACATTTCCCAATATGAGATTTATGAGTAATTTTTCCTTTTAGTTAACAAAAAATATAAAATCATTAAACATTAATATTCAAAAAAAAATGCCCAGCATGTTAAAAAAAATTAAAAATTACTCATAAATCTCATATTAGGAAATGTTACTCTATCTAGTCCATAGTGTTTTTTTGTAAACCATTTAGTCCTTTTTATATTTGGTATGGTATCTTGTTATATTTTATATTTGGCATGGTATCTTTATTTGTTATATTGTATAAACATCAATATATTGTATCCCATATTGGTGTATGATGATGTTTGATGAGGTTGAAGATGTAGTTGATGTTTGATGTTGTTCACAATGTTGGTGATGTTGATTATGTATGATGATGTAGTTGATGTTTTATGATGTTGGTGATGTTTGATGAGGTTGAAGATGTAGTTGATGTTTGATGATGTTTTATGATGTTGGTGATGTTGTAGTTGATGTTTGATGATGTTGATGATTTTTTATGATGTAGTTGATGTTTGATCAATGTTGATGATGTTTTATGATGTTGATAATGTTTGATGATGTAGTTGATATTGATGATATTGTTGGTGTAGTTAATGTTGCCGATGTTCGAAAAAGAGGTAAATCTAAAAAAGGCCTATAGTGAGCTTTTAACATTCAAATAGGACTTATTAGTCTACAAAATAAAAGGCAGGACCAAATGGTTTAACAAATTAAAATTTGGGATTCAACCTCATCAAACATCACCAACATCATAAAACATCATCAAACATCATCATACATAATGAACACCCATTTACCAGTCAAAATTTCATCAACAGCACAGAGACTACATTAATCCAATGAAACTTGACTTCTAAATTCAATAAATTTGTTTAATGATCTGGGTGCCCATTATCCCCCCAATACAGCCAAATGGAAAAAAGAAAAGCAACTCAATGAGGAGACAAAGAGGAACATACCTATACACACATGGTTACTGGAGACTGGAGAGAGAAGAGAAGAGAAGAGAAGATGGACTGGTTCATCTCCAAATTACAACAACATTATTTTATTAGAATGTCTTTAACCCAGATTGATTTTGTTATATAAATATATGAAAACAATTTTATCTCATGTTCTTGTGAGCTTATTTAATTATTTTAAAACAAAATTTTTAATTAATTAATGTATATTTGATTTTGTTGTTGAGCCAAATAAAAAAAATAAGATTGAATGTATATTTAGCTTTGGTTGTGAACCTTGAAACGAAAAAAGAAAAAGAAAAAGGAGTCATGTTGAGTTGGGGAAATCCAAACCCATTAGGAGACGGGGAGGGTAATACAATTGGGGAATGTGAAAAAATTATTATAGGGGAATGGGGCTGGGGAATTAATATGCACCCCATTAACCTCCATTGCCATCCCTAACCACAGACACACTTACATCGCTCATGTATTTGTAATTTTTTTCCCTAATTTCAACTTGCATGTACTTTCCCCATGTATTTTTTCACTTTGTGTTTGATTCATAAATTAGAATAAATAAATAAATAAATAAATAAATAAAAGAAAATGTGAATGAATATATAAATCATATCCAAAATAAAACAACATTTTCATAAATTTGTTTTTGTTTGTGGCTTTCGAATTGGTAGTATGTTCGGACTAGGATGGGCATTGGGTGAGCAAATTGTTAGGTTGGCCGAAGATGTGGTATTACAAAAATAGTCCGTCAGCTTAGTGAGTTGCCGGACGTCCGGCTGGTCAACTACAAATTATTATTATTATTATTATTATTATTATTATTATTATTATTATTATTAGGGTGATGCACCAATAAATCTCAAATTAACAACTTATACACTGTTTAGTCCTAAAAGTTTTCTTATAGACTGAAAGGTCCCATTATAGGGAAATTGACCATAGAGGGCATATACATCAAACATCATCATCATCAAAACAACATCATCGTTATCAAAACAACATCAAACATCACAATATCATCATCAAACAACATCAAACATCATCATCAAAACAACATCAAACATCACAAACATCATCATCAAAACAACATCAAACATCACAACATCAGCATCAACATCACATCATCAACAACACAACAACACAACATCAAACATCACAACAACATCATTGGATATAATATTAATACACTAATTAATGGATATAATACCACTCTTCAACCATTGGATTGAATCTATCAAAATGTCCACACACAATCATTTCTCATTAAACCTAATTCACATCCTCAATCCATCTCATTTCATTCATCGTCTGTTGCTCTTCGCCTCTCTGATCGGCGTCACTAGCCTTGCTGCCACCACCCCGCCGCCGCTCTTCGCTCGTCGCCGGTGCTGCTCTTCACTTGTGGTACGTAGCTCTCTCTCTCTCTCTCTTTGTTCTTTCTCTTTGCTCTATCTCCATTCCTTAATGCTCCACAGATTTCTCTTTCTGTTAGCTTCATTCCTTAGGGTTAGAAACAACGCTGAAAGCTTTGTAGTTGTCGAGAACACTGATCCAGTACCATATCGATCAACATCGTCAACATCAGCGTCGATCCACACCGATCCAGTACCACCGCCGTGAGATCGTGACCTCTCTGCCTTCGCGGTTCGCAATCGTCTGCAACGTTTGTTGGGAAAAGGCCGATCTTAATGTTGATGATGATGTTGGCGATAATGTTAATGTTCGCTGGATCTTAATGTTTTTGTTGTGATGTTAATGTTGATGATGATGTTTGATAATGTTGATGTTGGCAGTGATGTTTGATGTTCGCTGGATCTTAATGTTGGATGAATAATGATTATCAATGTTTGATGAATAATGTTGATAAATGGGTCTTAACATTCAAATGGGTATATATGTTGGTGATGTTCGATCCTTATTTGATGACTAATGTTGGTGCTGATGATGATTATTAAATAAACAACCTTACCAAAATAAAATGGGACTAAATGGTGCATAAGAAAACTTTTAGAACTAAATGGTTCAATTTTTCAGAAAATAGGATTTATGGGTAAATTTTCCTAAAAATAATTGATTTTACAAATATTGACGTGACATTTACAATAATGTTATTGTAATGAGTTTTGTTTCTTGATTTTAATTTTTTTAAATTAAATAACAATTTTTTATTAATAAATTATAAGTTGGAGAATAAAAATCATAAAGTAATATTTTAAGTAAATTACATTAATATCTTTTGTGATTTAGACAAAATGTAGTAAATCTTGCAGTTTTAACATATTTAGATCGACTTGAGCATCTCCAACGCACTAGGTATATAATGCTTGTTAGGTAAAATGCCTAGTATAACTCATTTTTTTCAACTCCAATGCACTAGGCATGTGATTAGGCATTTTAACTCAACTCACATTCACTAGTTACATGTAGCTAGCCTTCAAGGCTAGGTAAAATGTATTCAATCATTAGGATTATTTCCCTCTATCTTTGTTGCTGATGTGGCATTTTATAAAATTAATAGTATTTGAATGAATAGCTAAAATAAAGAGCACGGTTGGAGCAAAAACATGAAACAGTTGATAGGCAAAATAAAATGTATACTTTATAGTAATGTTTAGATAGGTAAAATGCCTATTACCGTTGGAGATGCTCACTAGGCATATGATGCTTGTTAGTCAAAATGCCTAATATGACTCATTTTTTTCAACTCCAATGCACTAGGTATATGATTAGGCATTTTGGCTCAACTCACATTCTACATGTAGCTAGCCTTCAAGGCTAGGCAAAATGTATTTAATCATTAGGATTATTTCCCTCCATCTTTGTTGCTGACGTGACATTCTATAAAGTTAATAGTATTTGGATGAATAGCTAAAATAAAAAGCATGGTTGGAGTAGAAACGTATAATAGTTGACAGGCAAAATAAAATGTATACTTTATAGTAATATTTAGATAGGTAAAATGCCTACTAGACTAAACAAATTGAAAGCAAATAGCATAAAAAAAAATAAGAATAAATATATATTTAAGTATAAAAACAATGATAATATTTTTTTTCCTCATTCATATGACTAATGAAATAAATTATTGATGAAAATGAACTAAAAGTAACATAAATTAAAATATTAAGATAGTCTAATATATTATGTAAAAATTGTGAGAGAGTGTCGTTTTTTTTTTTTTTTTTCTACACTTTAAATTAGGTTAATGTAATTTAATTTTTATTTTTACAATCAAATTTTTTTATTAAAGGGACTCAGACTTATCTATTCAAAATTTCTTGAGTGAGTGATTGTTTGGTAGAGATTAATTTGTGTAGTATAATATTTAGATTAATTTGTGTAGTATGAGATTTATATGGACTCCACATAGAATGCGGTAGAAATTAATTTCTGAGTAATTTTTAAGTTAATGTGAATAAACTTGTATTATTTTTTTAAAAAAAAATAGGATTTTCCAAAATCTTCATATTCGAAGGGTTTAGGCTATGAGAATCGGGTGTTTGTTTGGTTCCCGAGAAAATAACCAGGCAGACACCATCCACGGAGCGTACCGTAGAGTCCGCGGTCACTCGCCGACGGCATTCTCAGGCACTTCGCCTCGACAGCACCACCCTTCTCCGCCGCCTAGAACTGGACTGAACTTCCACTCCGTTTCGTCACCGTCAGCCGCCGAAACTTGTGTCATTGTTTACACTTCACAATCAAACCAGGTAAGCTTTTCCTGTGATCAAACAAACTTCGACCCATATTGGGTCAAACCCAATATACCTAATCGATTCAGTCGTTTCTTTATATATGGATGTGATTATGGAAAACTAATGGGTGTTTTGTTACTCGGTGAATGAGTACTCGATTTGGGTTTTTTTGATATTCTTTTTAGCTGATTGGGTTGACCCAATTCGTTTGTTGTTTGATGATTGCGTGTTTATTAGCAAATCTGAGGCATAAAGTTTGGAATTTTAATTTGTGCCAAATTTGCCAATGTAAATGAACTAGTATAGAAACAGAAAATGGAACTACAATGTCTCTTTTGTGTTCAAATAAATGTCAAAAAGAAGTAATTTTGGACCCTGGGATTTTTGTATATTATTATTAGCACTATGTTTGGGAACCTATGAGAGAAAAGAAAAGATATGATTACTTAAGTAATAAAGTAATAAGAGAAGAGAAAAGAAAAAAAATGATTGTAATTTCTCTCTTTTTTGTTTGGATAAAGAAGAAATAAAAGAAAAGAAATGATTGTGATTGTGATTTCTCTCATTCTTGTTTGGTTAGATTTCATTAAGAGAAAAGAAAAGAAATTCTTTTATGTTATATTACCAAAATAACCTTTTTATATTTTCAATCATTTTATTTCTTTTATTTTTATAGGGACAAAATTGGTATTATAAAAATAATGGGTTCTTTTCTCTCCCAATCTCTCCACTTTTGGGAAGATTGAAAATGAGGCTTATAAGAGAAATGAGTTTCTCTCCATTTCTTTCCATTTCTCTCTACTTAGATTATCCAAACAAATAGGAGAAATACATATCACTCCATTTCTTTTCTTTTCTCTCCAAATCACTCAATCCAAACATAGCGTAGGTGTCTGTTGAATCATAATTTCCCATTGAAATTGTAGTGTCTAAAAAGCTTGATCTTATAACAATGTATGTTGATGCACATATTGGAATCATAATTTCCTATTGAAATTGTAGTGCGACTAATGGAACTGTTGTTTGTTTTCTAGCAGGAGTTTGGTTTTTGGAACCATGCTGAAGCAAGCATATCACTTGTTATGTGCTCATGGAGGTGATAAAATTAAGCTTTGTTTGTATTCACAAACAAGAGGTATTCACTGTGGCCAGGTACACTCTTGAATTTTGTTTTGAGGGTACGGGATATATTTTTCTCTTGAATCAACTTTCTATAGAATATGGATCATGATAATATTTTTTCCCACCCTAAAGCTGACTATTAATGCAGCAGTAGCAATCTTTCAATTAGTAAATTTTATGTCTGTTATGTTTTTTGGGGGGCAAAAATTGCCATTTTTATGTTAGTTTGAATTGTGTGTTTAGCTATGTTCAACAAATATATATTTTTTTTGTTCAGCTTGATTTCCAATAATTTGATGTTACTGCTATTGAGTCCTTCGCAGTGTTCATTCTTGCCATTGTTTTTGGACATAGTATAGATGCTATTTTGCTTTTCTCTTTTCGTAATGTATTGCTATTGCCAACCTTAGAACCAAGGAAACATTGGCGAGGTGATGAGAACAACATGCCAATGAATTTTTTGGGATCTGAAAGAATTGTTGTGGATAATGAGTAATTTGTTATAATGATCAAATCAAGTAGTGTGGAAAATACGGGTCTAGAAAGTGAATCCAGTCCTTATAATATGAAATATGGCCTGAAAATCTTAATTAACCGTATAAAACATTGTTGATATTCACATCCGAGAAACTGCAAGGTAAGCCGTGTGAATAGGATGCCATTTTACATCAACAAAGTTGAGATCCTCAGCCAATTTAGTTACGTCTTGCTTATGACTGAATATAATAGTTAAAATCATTGTGAGTTTTGAAAGATTTTGTTAGCTACTCATTTTCATGCTAATTATAGTTCATTGAACTTGACACTCCAGGAAAACATCTAAGAATCATGTTGTAACTATGTTGAATGAAGATTTATGGTAGCATAATAGATTTGAGATGCAACAGCTAAAAGTCTACCTTGCATTCCAAATAGCTATGCAAATTTGAAAAGGTTGGTATCGTAATGGTCCATTTTCCCCCTCAAAAAGCGCTTGTTGAGGAGTGAATTGGTTTGCTTTTACTCGGTTGAAGCATCTCCGCTATTTTTTAGGTTTTTTATGTTCTTAAAATTGTTAAAGCACTCTTGTTCTAGTCACTTACAACTTCTTGATTGATTTAACTTGCTTCTGAAATCTCCACTCTTGCTCTGAAATTTTAATATGACAACTTAAAACCAAGACAACTGAGGGCAGTGATTTTGGCACCCAAGTTGTAGTCAAAGGTAAAATGATTTTATTATCAAGGATAAATTACATTGACCTCCCTTGAGGTTTGAAAAATATGCCAAGCCCCCACAAGTTTGGCATAATTACACTGTATCCCTATGAATTTCATTCATGTGACACTTTTCATCAGTAATTAGTAATTCGTGTAGTTGAAAAAAAAAATTTGATGTTATGATATGATTTATGAAGCATAGACACCTTTCTAGAGGTCATGTACAGGCGTCCTACACATGTTGGACATGGATACGCTCTGGACAAGTGTCAGACACGTTGGAAAGAGTTGGATACGCTAGAACACTTTGGACACACTGCGGATACATGCTGAGAACACGCATGGGACACGTTGAGGACACGCTAGGGACACGTTAGGGACATGCTGAGTTCTATTTTTTTCAAAAAAAATTATTTTTTTTTTATTTTTTTACTAAAATAGCATATCTAAGGTTGATAAATTTGAAAAAATTAAATATTTGACATGAAATATATATTAAACATTTAAAAATATACATATAATAAAAATACATATTTTGAACGTGTCCTTAACGTGTCGTGCCCTACATTTTTTTGAAAATTTACATGTCTGCGTGTCCATATCGTGTCACGTGTCCGTGTCCTGCATTCTTAGGATATGATAATATCATAACATTTACAATATTTTGTCATTGATTATTCATGTGTTTACACACCAACTGCATTAGTTATGCTTGTTTTAGCCTTACTAAAAGAGTGTTTAATGTAATTATGATAAACTTGTAGAGCTTATTTTATTTTATTTTTTTTCAAACGACAAGGGTGATTAGTGTAATTCACTCTATCATCAATAAAACAAAAATCTTACAAGCTCTAAAACTTGTACAATTTGTTGTGAAAGAATTTGAAGTTTTCTTGTTCAAAATCTGACTTTGATGTATTTGTCCCTTTTTATATCTTTAACCCATTTTATAATTTCACAGCCTTCTTTGGGACCAAGAAGCTTTTTTGGGGTAGAGGATTATCTCGACGATGACAATAGCCGGCCATACACATACCACAAGGAGAAGAAGTCGAAGAATACAGACAAGCACGTATCCTTCAAATAGCGTACAATAGCTTACATGGAGCCATTTACGCTTGGCGTGTTCATATATAAACGCTTTGTTTCGGCCTCGTTCACTCACAGGGTGATGAGCAAGCAAGTTGCGGTTGCTGGTACCAACTCTAAAGACATCAAAGCCGCACTCAAGTCGCAATCAGATATACCGGCGTGTTTGGCCGTAGGACGGATTTTAGCAGAGAGAGCACGAGAAGCGGATGTCTACACGGCTTCGTATACTCCGAGGGAGAGGGATAAGTTTGAAGGGAAGATAAGAGCTGTTGTTCAGTCTCTCATTGACAATGGTATTGATGTTAAAGTTTATCTTGATTGATTTTTTATTTTTTTTTTCCTTTCCAAAACTCAAGTTAGGATCTTTGTGTTTCCTTTTGAAGTGTTTTTAGTAACCCTTTCAAAGGTGAAAGTCTCTTTGGTCCTATTGTAGTCTTTTGTAGATCATTGATCAATAAAACGAAGGAACACATATATGCATTCATGATCTTCTATAAATGTGAACTCTTGTGTGTGGGGATTTATTTTCCAATTCATGTTATTTTAAAATAAATTTTCCAAATATAAGTTGTTTTAAAATTTGAGTGAAAATTGAAACAAGAGAAACTAAAAGGATTGAATCACAATTATTACAGGGGGTCTCTATGTGAAATTTGAGTGATTTTTTTATTTATTTATAATTAAAGGTAAAAATGTGTAATTTGTTTTATAATTTTTTTACTCCAATGTCTCCAAAACAGACTCTTGCGACCTACACATACTTTTTATCCAAATTTTTATTTAACAGTGAGTGAGAGGAAGACTATATTAAAACATGAATTGAAGTATAAAGATTTTATGTACTTGTTTACTATTAGAAGATGTGGAAACAAAATAAAATTCAAATAACAATTGAAAATATAATTTATCATACATTGTCAAAAACGGAGATGGGGGAAGATTTCTGAGACTCAATCCCAATCTTTAAATGTCTAATGCGAAAAATTTTAATTTTTTTACGTAGGTTTAACTTATATCATACGTGGTGTGTCATTTCAATTATAAAGAGACACGTAATTATTTTCTCTCACTTTTTCTCTTATATTTTAGACAATCGTTTTATAATAGTTTCGATCTAATAGATGGAGGACTTCTTGTTTAGTACACAATTACAAACGGATCTATTTTTTTTTTCAGAGAATTGTAAATTATAAAATTATAAAAATGCAAATGACTAGTTATATAATTTCTAATTCCTGCAAAAATTTTAAAGTACAACCCTACGGGCCTATAGGCCCATCTTAGGCCTTATAATTGAAATACGGGCTCAAGCTGTCTAGCCTATGTAATCTCGAACCTTCAGTTTCACAAAGACTGAAGTTGACTCACCCGAGTTCCCAAACTCATAACTCAGTCAAAACCCTTCTCGTTCTCTCTCTCTCTCTCTCCCCGCCCTTCAATTGAGCTTTGAACCCTAGAGAGAGATGAAAATGGGAAGGAGAAGAAGAGGCGGTGGATTGCCGCCGTCGACGGACTTCGAACGAGTCCTCTGCCGCCACATCGAGTCCTGCAACAGGCACAAATATGCCATCGTCGACGAAATCGTCAGCCACCTCCGCTCGAACTTCCTAGGATACAGTCGTCAAAAGCACCAACCTTTCACAACTACCGTTCAAAAAACCCTAGAACACATCAAATCGACGAGCATCACATCAAGCAATCAAGGCCGTCCGTCTACATCAAACTTCGTCTTCGACGACGACGAACATCACCAACATATATACCCATTTGAATGTTAAGACCCATTTATCAACATTATTCATCAAACATTGATAATCATTATTCATCAAACATTAAGATCCAGCGAACATCAAACATCATCGCCAACATCAACATTATCAAACATCATCATCAACATTAACATCACAACAAAAACATTAAGATTCAGCGAACATCAACATCATCGCCAACATCATCATCAACGTTAAGATCGGCCTTTTTCCAAAAAACGTTGCAGACGATTGCGAACCACGGAAGGAGAGAGGTCACGATCTCACGGCGGTGGTACTGGATTGGTGTGGATCGGCGCTAATGTTGACGATGTTGATCGGTGTGGTACTGGATTAGTGTTCTCGACAACTACAAAGCTTTCGGTGTTGTTTCTAACCCTAAGAAATGAAGCCAACAGAAAGAGAAATCTGTGGAGCATTAAGGAATGGAGATAGAGCAAAGAGAAAGAACAAAGAGAGAGCTACGTACCACAAGTGAAGAGCGGCGGTGGCGCAGTGGCAGCAAGGCTAGTGACGCCGATCAAGGAGGCGAAGAGCAATAGACGATGAATGAAATGAGATGGATTGAGGGTGTGAATTAGGTTTAATGAGAAATGATTGTGTGTGGACATTTTGATAGATTCAATCCAATGGTTGAAGAGTGGTATTATATCCATTAATTAGTGTATTAATATTATATCCAATGATGTTGTTGTGATGTTTGATGTTGTGTTGTTGATGATGTGATGACGTTTGATGTTGATGATGATGCTGTTTGATGATGATGCTGTTTGATGATGATGTTCCGATGCTTGATGATGTTTGATGTTGTTTTGATGATGATGATGTTTGATGTATATGCCCTCTATGGTCAATTTCCCTATAATGGGACCTTTCAGTCTATAAGAAAATTTTTTGGACTAAATAGTGTATAAGTTGTTAATTTGGGATTTATTGGTGCATCACCCTAATAATAATAATAATAATAATAATAATAATAATAATAATAATAATTTGTAGTTGACCAGCCGGACGTCCGGCAACTCACTAAGCTGACGGACTATTTTTGTAATACCACATCTTCGGCCAACCTAACAATTTGCTCACCCAATGCCCATCCTAGTCCGAACGGACTACCAATTCGAAAGCCACAAACAAAACAAATTTATGAAAATGTTGTTTTATTTTGGATATGATTTATATATTCATTCACATTTTATTTTATTTATTTATTTATTTGTTCTAATTTATGAATCAAACACAAAGTGAAAAAATACATGGGGAAAGTACATGCAAGTTGAAATTAGGGGAAAAAATTACAAATACATGAGCGATGTAAGTGTGTCTGTGATTAGGGATGGCAATGGGGGTTAATGGGGTGCATATTAATTCCCCATCCCCATTCCCCTATAATAATTTTTTCACATTCCCCAATTGTATTACCCTCCCCATCTCCTAATGGGTTTGGATTTCCCCAACCCAACATGACCCCTTTTTATTTTTCTTTTTTCGTTTCAAGGTTCACAACCAAAGCTAAATATACATTCAATCTTTTTTTTTTATTTGTCTCAACAACAAAATCAGATACACATTAATTAATTAAAAAGTTTGTTTTAAAATAATCAAATAAGCTCACAAGAACATGAGATAAAATTGTTTTCATATATTTATATAACAAAATCAAGCTGGGTTAAAGACATTCTAATAAAATAATGTTATTGTAATTTGGAGATGAACCAGTCCATCTTCTCTTCTCTCTCCAGTCTCCAATAACCATGTGTATACAGGTATGTTCCTCTTTGTCTCCTCATTGAGTTGCTTTTCTTTTTTCCATTTGGCTGTATTGGGGGGATAATGGGCACCCAGATCATTAAGCAAATTTATTGAATTTAGAAGTCAAGTTTTATTGGATTAATGTAGTCTCTGTGCTGTAGATGAAATTTTGACTGGTAAATGGGTGTTCATTACTTCATTCATTTGGTTTGTTTTTAGTTTACTGAAGATGAGATGAAGATTACCCTATTTTAAATAATCTGTTTTGAATTCCCTCATTTTGCTTTCTTACAGATTGCATCTTGCAAGCTTTACAAGTATGAATCAAAACCTCTCAATACTTATATATATATAGCCATTTTTTGAATTGCTTTAAACCAATTTGCTATCAATTTTCAGATTGTTCAGTGAAATCTCATCCAATGGAAGCAGAATTGATGGAATCTGGAGTACCTATAAGAACTAAAAAGGATTCAAATCTTAATTCAGTACTGTAAATTAAATACCGAGAAATTTCTCTAGAATTTTGTAAACACACACACAAGAAGTGAGTTCAAAAAAAATCTGGCAAGAAAAACGAAAACAGATCACAATGATCATGAAGAATTAATTACATGATCGAAAACACAAACCCAGATTAAACCAGTGAATTGTTAAGGGATTTCATGTATGTTCAACAACAAATCAATGAAATCTGTCTTTAATTTCAGTAAACGAAACAGAGAGAGTACAAGAGAGAATGAGAGAGAGAAACTCACCACGTCGGAGAACCACCATGGTAAGCGCCGACGGAGATCGTCACCGCTAGATTGTTGCCTTTGCAAATCGCCGATGCTGGAGTGAGAAGATCCGAGTGATGCTGGAATGAAATCTGCTTAGGCTCACTGTGCGAATGAGAAGAGAACCCTAGTTCTAAACACAACATATAGGGAAATGGGCGAGTGCCCAGCCCGACCCATATCCTATGAAAACACCACTTAATTACTCGATTGATAATTTAAAAAAAAATCATATATGCGGGTCGGTTTTCATGGATATTCATATGATAGGATTCCTATTACCATTCTTTTCTGTGGTGGAGTATAAATAAAAGGGTGTGGGGGTATAAGTATCACTTGCGTATCTCCATGTGTTGGTAATTTTTTTTTTCGAACTCCAACCTTCATATAGTTTCTCAAAGTACAAAATCTATACGTCTCGTTTGTTTTCAGAGATAGAATGAGGTAATTGATAGTGAGGGGATTAATAAAATTGTGTTTATTTTAATGATAGTTGTTAGTGTGTGGGTTGTTAAATTAACTTTGTATAAAATAAATATAAAATAATAAAACAAATAAAATTATGATTTCTAAAAAGGGCAAAATTCCAATAAATCCCAAATTTTAATTTGTTAAACCATTTGGTCCTGCCTTTTATTTTGTAGACTAATAAGTCCTATTTGAATGTTAAAAGCTCACTATAGGCCTTTTTTAGATTTCTCTCATTTTCGAATATCAGCAACATTAACTACACCAACAACATCATCAACATCAAGTACATCATCAAACATCATAAAATATCATTAACATTGATCAAACATCAATTACATCATCAAACATCATCAACATCACCAACATCATAAAAAATCATCAACATCATCAAATATCAACTACAACATCACCAACATCACCAACATTGTGAACATCATCAAACATCAACTACATCTTCAACCTCATCAAACATCACCAACATCATAAAACATCAACTACATCATCATACATAATCAACATCACCAACATTGTGAACATCATCAAACATCAACTACATCTTCAACCCTATCAAACATCATCATACATCAATATGGGATACAATATGTTGATGTTTATACAATATAACAAACAAAGATACCATGCCAAATATAAAATATAACAAGATACCATACCAAATATAAAAAGCACTAAATGGTTTACAAAAAAACACTATGGACTAGATAGAGTAACATTTCCCAATATGAGATTTATGAGTAATTTTTCCTTTTAGTTAACAAAAAATATAAAATCATTAAACATTAATATTCAAAAAAAAATGCCCAACATGTTAAAAAAAATTAAAAATTACTCATAAATCTCATATTGGGAAATGTTATTCTATCTAGTCCATAGTGTTTTTTTATAAACCATTTAGTCCTTTTATATTTGGTATGGTATCTTGTTATATTTTATATTTGGCATGGTATCTTTGTTTGTTATATTGTATAAACATCAATATATTGTATCCCATATTGATGTATGATGATGTTTGATGGGGTTGAAGATGTAGTTGATGTTTGATGATGTTCACAATGTTAGTGATGTTGATTATGTATGATGATGTAGTTTATGTTTGATGATGTTGGTGATGTTTGATGATGTTGAAGATGTAGTTGATGTTTGATGATGTTCACAATGTTGGTGATGTTGTAGTTGATGTTTGATGATGTTGATGATTTTTTATGATGTTAGTGATGTTGATGATGTTTGATGATGTAGTTGATGTTTGATGATGCTTTATGATGTTGGTGATGTTGATGATGTTTGATGATGCAGTTAATGTTTGATCAATGTTGATGATGTTTGATGATGTAGTTGATGTTTGATCAATGTTGATGATGTTTTATGATGTTGATGATGTTGTTGGTGTAGTTAATGTTACTGATGTTTGAAAATGAGGGAAATCTAAAAAAGGCCTATAGTAAGCTTTTAACATTCAAATAGGACTTATTAGTCTACAAAATAAAAGGTAGGACCAAATGGTTTAACAAATTAAAATTTGGGATTTATTAGTGTTTTGCCCTCACTAAAAATCATAATTTTATTTGTTTTATTATTTTATATTTATTTTATATAAAGTTAATTTAACAATCCCCACACTAACAACTATCATTAAAATAAACACAATTTTATTAATCCCCCCACTATCAATTACCTTGTTCTATTTCTGAAAACAAACGGGACGTATAGATTTTGTACTTTGAGAAACTATATGGAGGTTGAAGTTTGAAAAGAAAAAATTACCAACACGTGGAGATACGCAAGTGATACTTATACCCCCACACCCTTTTATTTACACTCCACCACAGTAAAGAATGGCAATAGGAATACTATCCTATGGATATCCATGAAAACCGACCCACATATATATATATTTTTTTAATTATCAATCGAGTAATTAAGTGGTGTTTTCATAGGATATGGGTCGGGATGGGCACCCGCCCATTTCCCCATATGTTGTGTTTAGAACTAGGGTTCTCTTCTCATTTGCACAGTGAGCCTAAGCACATTTCATTCCAGCATCACTCGGATCTTCTCACTCCAGCATCGGCGATTTGCGAAGGCAACGATCTAGCGGCGGCGATCTCCGTCGGCGCTTACCACGGTGGTTCTCCGGCGTGGTGAGTTTCTCTCTCTCGTTCTCTCTTGTTCTTTCTTTGTTTCGCTTACTGAAATTAAAGATAGATTTCATTGATTTGTTGCTAAACATACATGAAATCCCTCAACAATTCACTGGTTTCACTGGTTTAATCTGGGTTTGTGTTTTCGATCATGTAATTAATTCTTCATAATCATTGTGATCTGTTTTCGTTTTTCTTGCCAGATTTTTTTTGAACTCACTTCTTGTGTGTGTGTTTACAAAATTCTAGAAAAATTTCTCGGTATTTAATTTACAATATTGAATTAAGATTTGAATCCTTTTTAGTTCTTATAGCTACTCCAGATTCCATCAATTCTGCTTCCATTAGATGAGATTTCACTAAAAAATCTGAAAATTGATAGCAAATTGGTTTAAAGCAATTCAGAAAATGGCTATATATATATATAAGTATTGAGAGGTTTTGATTCATACTTGTAAAGCTTGCAAGATGCAATCTGTAAGAAAGCAAAATGAGGGAATTCAAAACAGATTATTTAAAATAGGGTAATCTTCATCTCATCTTCAGTAAACTAAAAACAAACCAAATGAATGAAGTAATGAACACCCATTTACTAGTCAAAATTTCATCAACAGTACAGAGACTACATTAATCCAATGAAACTTGACTTCTAAATTCAATAAATTTGCTTAATGATCTGGGTGCCCATTATCCCCCTCAATACAGCCAAATGGAAAAAAGAAAAGCAACTCAATGAGGAGATAAAGAGGAACATACCTGTACACACATGGTTATTGGAGACTGGAGAGAGAAGAGAAGACGAGAGAAGATAGACTGGTTCATCTCCAAATTACAACAACATTATTTTATTAGAATGTCTTTAACCCAGATTGATTTTGTTATATAAATATATGAAAACAATTTTATCTCATATTCTTGTGAGCTTATTTGATTATTTTAAAACAAACTTGTTAATTAATTAATGTGTATTTGATTTTGTTGTTGAGCCAAATAAAAAAAATAAGATTGAATGTATATTTAGCTTTGGTAGTGAACCTTGAAACGAAAAAAAAAGAAAAAAAAAAGGGTCATGTTGGGTTGGGGAAATCCAAACCCATTAGGAGATAGGGAAGGTAACACAATTGGGGAATGTGGAAAAATTATTATAGGGGAATGGAGATGGGGAATTAATATGCACCCCATTAACTCCATTGCCATCCCTAACCACAGACACACTTACATCGCTCATGTATTTGTAATTTTTTCCCCTAATTTCAACTTGCATGTACTTTCCCCTTGTATTTTTTCACTTTGCGTTTGATTCATAAATTAGAATAAATAAATAAATAAATAAATAAAACAAAATGTGAATGACTATATAAATCATATCCAAACTAAAACAACATTTTCATTCACTTCCCCCCCCTTATTTTCTAAGGCACCATTTGGGAAGGAAAACTTGGGCTAATTTAGCCACGTCCCGACAAATTACGCTGAATTAGCCACGTCCAAACAAAATGGGTTTCACGGGTATGTTTGAAACCCTTATTGGTGTAAATTTACCAAAATGCCCTGAAGAGAACCCTCTCAATCTGAGGGACAACGCCTTATCCAAAACACACACACCCTTCCGAAAGCTGAGAAGAACAAGCGAAATAGGCGATTCGGAAAGACCAGCGGCGACAACGACATCTAAACGACCTTCGCAAAGGTGATCGGAACCGAAGTACGCATCCGCGGCGGCGAACAAGAACCAGCTCTCTCAAACACAAACCAATATGCAGGTAATGCTTTATGGCCTATCTGATTTCGTTTCCCTGCTTCCGATCTGCATAGTATGGGTTCATAACGGCATCGGTTCATGACTAATCTGTTTCTTTACGGTCGTGATTGGGTTGATTACGTTTACATTACTGTAACAACCCTCATCGATTAGTTAAGTAAACCGATTATGACCGATAAGTGAACTGGATAAACTATCGAATCGATCGAAAATGAAACTGAATTGACTAAGTATACCTATTTTATTGCATCTCTATCTGTTTGATTTATTTGATTATCTGTTCATGTTTTGTGTTTGAACTGCTAATTGAAGGCCTTATCGGCGGCCGAACCGGAAATCATTTAGTGTTTCGTGATCCTCATAATTTTTGTGATTTAATGGTATACTTGTCTAAAATGTGATTAGGTATGATTAAATTAGATTAAAATAAGCTAAACATGTAAGTTGCCTTATTTACGGAATTGCCATTGAGTGGGCCTTAGTTTATTCTCATTGTTGAGCTTCATCACACTTGAATTAAAACATTTCCTCAGCCAAATTGAGAGCCCCACCGAATTTAGAAGAGAGTTAGAGAGAGAGAGAGAATTGTTCTTGTTGATTTAGTATGAAGTCTTGAAGAATTGAAGGAGTTTTGTACACTTGAGCTTGTATTCTCCTAATTGAAGACTTAGGTAAGAGAATTCAACCTGTTATTAAAGTATTTGAGCTTGTTCTTGCTTAATTCTTGAGCCTCTAGTGATTTGAGTCTCGGATTGGTCCATAGGTGTCGGAATAGAGCTAAATTGTTGCATGCATGTACATGTCTCTCATTTTTTAGGTTGTTTTTCATGGATTTTTGCGTGCATGTCCATGTTAATGCCTAGGACCATGGTTCATCTTGTTTTTCAAAGAATTGAGCTCATTTGAGCTAGCATTGAAGCTTAAAATTGTTTAAAGTGCATGCATGTCATGTTTGAACATTGTTCATGAAAATTGGGTTTGAAAATGAGTTTGATTAAACACCCTTGGGCTTTGATTTCTTAAATTGAGTTTTGAAACATGTTATTCTATGTGTTTAAAAGTGTTTTCTAGAAAATGGGCCCAAGAGGATCGAACTTGGAGCATCAAAACTTGGTTTTTAGCTTGAATGTGCAATCTGCATTTTTCCAGAATTTGAACTTTCGCTCGAGCGGAAGAAGTAGTGCTCGAGCGGGAAAATCAAGCTCCCAGTTTTTCTTTGACCTGTTTTACAATCCGCTCGAGCGGAAGATGTAGCGCTTCGGGCGAAATATACATCATCTACTTTTTTTTTGTCATATCGGGCCCTCGGAAATGTTCTCAATGAGTGTTTGAGTGTTTTCGGCGAGGTATTGGAAGTCAGTATGGTAGCGCTTTCGGAGACCTTTGTTTACTGTCGGCGGCGAGGAAACTCGTGAGAAAGGGAATCTGTTTTCACTGAAATTCTAAAAATATTTTCTAAGTGCATCCTTACATCCTCATTTCATCCTAGGCATTCTTAGGCCTAGTTTAAGACATCTTAATGAGGATATAGATGTAGAACACACCAAGGCAAATTATGGATTAAATTATGATATTTCCCAACTGTGTAGCTTAGTGTGTGTTCAACCTGTGAACTGTGTAGGGTTGGCGATTGGGGAGACACGCTCTAGCATATTGTAGCCCAAACTCTGTGAGTAACAACTGTGTAAAGATATATTCAAAATGATTATCTTTCGAATACTGAACTGTTTACTGAACTAGTATTATTTACTGAATGAATGTATGTCCTTTATTTCTAAACTGTACTGTGGCATCCTTAGCACCTCATCATCGATCTTGTTATTCAGAGATCTCTGTCGGTTCCTCGTGGAACCATTATCAATTCGTTGATGGCCATCATTATCTTTTAGGTCTTTAAGACCTCATTTCTTGCTATGCTAATGGATGTACCATATGGTGAATAACTATTTCGATCGAAAGATCAAATATCGTTTAATGAACTGTTTTCATTACTGTAAGGACATTTCATTCTTAACCTCTTTACGCATTATGTTATTCACTGGGCTTTAGCTCACTGTTTATATATATGTAGGTGCTCAGCCACCAGACCGGAGCTAGGAGCGTGAGTAGACTCCAGTTTTGTTAAGCCAGCCTATGTGTCTCACTGCGAGGTTCCGTGTCGCCATGCTATGGCTTTGGGATGTCTTGTTTTCCCCCTGCCGTCTTGCTTTTGTATTATCAGATAGATCTACTCTTTATCAGATTGCATATCGTGGTTTAGGTCCCTGAATCAATGATCAGAATGTTTATATAGATCTTGCATCAGATGTATGAATGCATGAAAAATCTTTTTGGCATGCAGATTGTCACAGCTCATTGGACATTAATTTATTACTGTGTTGGCTTCGCCAAAGCACATACTCTATTTTATCAGTATTTATTTAAGCGGGCCTTGTAATCTCGGATTACTAGACATTTCTTATGCTAAACCCATAGGGCCGGGTTTGGGTCATGACAATTACACACATTTTGGGCAGCTAGATATATAAGTATATATATATATCTCTGTGAAAAATTATTTCGGATCTGTTCTTATGTTAAAAATCTGTTCGGTTATCACGGAATGTTACGGTTACAGCTCATACATTTGGGGCAGATATGTATATATGTATATATATATGTATATATATATATATAAATATATATCTGTTCTTATTTATGTATCTGTTCTTATTTATGAAAATCTGTAAAATCTGTTTGGTTTGGGTTCATTACGGTTAGTAACAAACACATTTGGGGCAGATATATATATATATATATAATTTAATATATATATCTGTTATTATTTGTATATCTGTTCTTATATAAAAATCTGTAAAATCTGTTCGGTTTGGGTTCATTACGGTTACATTTCACACATTTGGGTCAGATATATATATGTATCTATTCTTATATTTTCATGTAGATCAACCCATGGTAAAAAAATAGTCATTTTCATATTCAACCTGTTCTGTTCAAAACAGTCTGTTCTGCAATTTTTTTTTCCCTTAGAAGTCACATTACAAATTATCAATTTCAGATCACAATTTCACATTTATGGCATTCAACAGCTGACTGATGACATCAATTCTGTGAATGAATATCAATTTTTGTTACAAAATTATGTTGATTACTTATCACTGTCATGATAAACTTCATTTAAAAATCTGTCAATTACCTATTGATGAGTTATGAAATGGTCTGTCAATGAATAAAGGAAACAGATGATCTGAATGGGTTCTATCATTTGTGAGTCAATGTTGGAGACGATGTCTCCATCTGTGAAATATCTATAGATTTGAAGAAAATTGAATTACCTATTGATTTGTCAATGGAGAAAACAATATTTTGTATACCAATAAAAATAAAGAGCAAGAACTAATTAATGTAAACAAAAAACAAAAAAAAGATAAAAACATAAATTTTTAAAAAAAATTTCGAAAAATCTAAGCACAACACGCCAAATCTAAACCCAAAATAAAAAAAGTAACAGAAAAAAAAATTAAGCAAAATACGAAAAATCCAAACCCAAAATTAAAAAAATTAAGAGGAAAAAAAAAATTAAAGCAAAATACGCCTAATCCAAACCGAAAATAAAAAAAAAAAATTAAAAAATTTAAGCAAAATTCGCCAGATCAAAACCCCAAAAAAAAAAAAAAATTAAACAGAAAATGCCAAATCCAAACTGAAAAAAAAAAATTTAAGCAAAATACGCCAAATCGAAACCCAACATAAAAAATAAAAAATAAAAAATTTACCAAAATATGCCAAATCCAAACCGGAAAATAAATAAATAAAAAATTTAAACAAAACACGCCAAATCCAAACCCAATTTTTTTTTTAAAAAAAGGGCAAAAAGGACAGTTTGGTAATTTAATAAGAAGACACTTTACCAAAAAATTAAAAAGTAAAAAAAAAAATCCTTTCCAACCCAGACTTTTTAATCTCAGACTAAAATAAACAAAAGAAAACCAAATAGCCAACCCAATCCCCTTTCCAAACGCAGGCTAAATAACTCTCCCAAATCCACGAAATGAACACAGCATGGCAAATTAGGGCTAAATTCTGAGGGTTCGTTTGGTTTGAATTTCCCAAAAATTTTTAAAAAAATTTCTCTACAAATGAGTTTTCAGAAAAACTAAAACCAAACAAATTTTTTCAAAAAAATTTTCCAAAACTTGTAAACCAAACAAGTTTTCCAAACAAATCTCTCTCTCATACACATCAAATCAATCACTTTTTCCAAAACTCTCTCTCAAAATAATTTTCCAAAACATCTTTCCAAAAAAACCAAACCAAACAACTTTTCGTACTTTTTATCTCCCAAACTCATCTCCTAAACTCAAACCAAACATACCCTGAGTGTCTCCCCCTCTCTCTGTATCTTGCGACACTGGCAAGGCAGTGAATCCGACAATTTTCCCGATCAGTTCTCTTGCGAGTCCGGTCGTCCACCAAAGTTTAGTTCTAGCTTCTAGCTTCCAGGTACCCACTCTCCTTTCCTATCCTCATCTCCTTAAATAGGTATATATACAAATTGGAAGAAGAAACAAAGGTTGCAAATTCACGAGGGAGGCGTTATCAATAGATGTTTAAGTTTAATTTTTATTTGGTAAGTTTTTGCGCATGTATAATTTCAATCATTGGTTGGTTTTAGAACTCAGTAGAAATGGGTTTTCAATATAAAAATACAAAAAATGGATTTTTTTCAATTCAAATTCAATCCTGATTTTCACTGACCAACTAACCAGTATTTTGTATTTTGAGTTATAGACTAAGGAATTTGAAATTGTTTGATGTTAAACATATATGTAGGCTATTCATGCTATTGATTGTAACTCAATTGGTTTTGAAGGTGTCCTTTACTACTTTTTTTTTTTTTTAATTTTTAATATTTTTTTGGTGAAAAATCAACAACGAAATTCATTAAGTAATAGAAAAGGTAGAGGACAAGAAGTCCTCATACGGTGAAGAAGGACCAAACAAAATAAAAACAACTATAAAAAAAACTAAAGGAAAACGAGGAAATCCAATCACTAAGGATTGCAAACAGAAGCCTAATCCCTAGAAATCAAGAAGAGTGGAACTCCTTTAAAAGGAGGAGACACAAAGGCCCAAAACGAAGCCAAAAACCTAGTCCTATCCCATAAAGAATCTACAGAAGCCCCCTTTCCATCAAAGATCCGTGAATTTCTCTCTAGCCAAAAAGTCCAGAACATAGCACAAACAATACAAGACCACAATGTTTTGGCTCTCTTAAAGCCGCCGAACCCTTCAAGCTTAACAAGAAGCATATCCTTGGAGCAACCCATTGAACATTACACAAGCTGAACAAACGCTGCCATAACTCAAGAGCTACCGAACAATGAAGAAAGAGATGATCCGTTGATTCTGAACTCCTCTTGCACATCACACACCATTGAGGGCAAAGATAGTGATTAGGCCTTCTCCTTTAAAATAGGTCATTGGTCATAATACCTCTTTGAGCTAAAGACCACATGAAAAACTTCACTTTATGAGGGATACTTTTTCATATGAAGAAGAAACAAAGGAATGGAAGACTCGTCAATGAGTTTGTCAAATAAAGATTTACAAGAAAAAACCCCTGAAGAGCTGATATTCTACACCATTTTATCGATAGATAAAGATAAGGAAACCCCATCAATCAATGTCAACAAAGATGCAAACTCAATATACTCCCTATTGCTTAGATTCCTAAGGAAACTAAAATTCCAAGAAATTGGTGCCACAGTAGAACATGCCACCGGCGCAAAGGAGGAAAGGGTTTTTTTTTTTCTTGTTAATCTTTGTTTGAAAGGTTGTCCTTTACTACTATAATGGTTATCTGGACGCTAGACATTGCAATTTAAGAGATGTGTAATTTCTTCATGTGGCAAAAAAAAAAGTATAGACACAAGTTGGATGTCTTGTCTTCTTATTGGTTACCTTTTTCTTTTTTGGGATTCTCGTATTGATTTCTTTAATTTGATGATAAAACTTATTTCAAAAACTGGGTTGTTATCAGAGTTCTGCAAAATCGCTTTGGATGGGAGGTATAAGTTTCTTGAACACTTTTGCAGTTGAATTTTTGGTTAATGAACAAAACCCTTTTCAGTTTAGTAACCTAGAGGGTCGCACACAATGGAGACACATACATAGAGACATGTATTTATAGATAAAACTATGTTGTTTTGATGTCCACTTAGAAGAATACTAGTTGGCTATGTGCAGTTGGATCGAGAAATCTGTTTTGACTGGACATGTTTCTCTGCCCATGTTATTGTTTGATTATTGTTTTCTGAGACAGTAGTTGTTGTCTTTTTCAATTGATCTTGTTCTGGATGCTGTTGGGATACTGAAATGTTGAGTTACTTTTTGTCACAGTTTAGGGAATCTTGTTGAGGTCTTGTATCAACCATGATTTACACAGCAATCGACACCTTTTATCTAACGGATGAGCAGCTACAAAATTCACCTTCTAGGAAAGATGGCATAGATGAAGCAACTGAAACAACTCTCAGAATCTATGGTTGTGACCTCATCCAAGAAAGTGGCATTTTACTTAAACTGTATCCTTCATTAGTTATTGTTGTTGTTGATGCTGTTATTGTGATAATTAGCATAATTTTATGCAATACTTCCATGGGGTTGCCTGAAACAGGAATTTATCCAATCCACAACAGTGTTACTAGAAAATGCTAACGCCCTGTATTGAAACACATGTTCCGAATTATAATACACTTTTGTTCAAAAATGGTGAATTTAATGATCCTAAGCAATCCCATAATTTTTTTCTATGTTTTTCGTTAAAAGTTCTCCGTAATAGGAAAAAAGTTAAATATAATGAACTGAAATCTAGATGGAGACTATACTATATTGGAGGTCAATTTAAGAAGTCTACCTTATCGTACCACATTTTAGCTTATGTGGTGTACCATGTTCTGATTCCCATTCCTAGTAACTAGAACAATCCGCGTTCTAGGTAACATAGATCCACGGCAACCAAGTGCTACTAAACCAGTATGAATACTATAAATGCAATATGTCTTTTCCCATAGTTAGCTGGTGTTTTTCTTTAATCATATTCTCTGCAGACCTCAAGCAGTAATGGCTACTGGTCAGGTTCTATTTCATCGATTCTACTGCAAGAAATCATTTGCTCGTTTTAACGTGAAGGTTTCATTCTTGTTTCATTGATTTTCTAAATTCAATTGGAAACAGGACAATGTTTACATGCTTTCTGATGTGGGATCTGATCTTATTTACTTGCAGAGAGTTGCTGCTAGTTGTGTTTGGCTTGCATAAAAACTTGAGGAAAGTCCTAGAAAGCAAGGCAGGTACTCATTGTTTTCCACAGAATGGAATGTAGGAGGGAGAACTTACCAATAGAACATTTGGACACATTTCCTAAGGTTAGATTCCCTTCTCGTTATATTAGGACATTGTACTGTCAAAAACATCAATATTTTTGTCTATTTAGTAATGAAAGGTATCCAATTTTTTTTTCTCTATCTTTGCTTTTATTGTTTTTTTGAGGATTAAGTATTTAGTTTTGGAAGACCCGGTCAGTCACAGAGCCTGATGCGTCTTCTTCTCAAAGCAAGTTGTTATCTTTGGAATTGAGTTTTGCCTGTTTACAGAAATATGCAGAGTTGAAAATGGACCTGAATAGAACAGAGAGGCATCTTCTGAAGGAGATGGGTTTCATCTGCCATGTCGAACATCCTCATAAATTTATATCAAACTACCTTGCAGCCCTTGAGACACCCCCAGAACTGAGACAAGAAGCTTGGAATCTTGCAAATGACAGGTAGCTCTGAATTATTAGTATAATTTTTTTGTACCTATTTCAGTTTGATGGTTCAATCATTTAACTTGGTAGCTTTAAACTCAACCCTATAAATCTGACTTGATGCATGCGGTAAAGTCTGTGGCTTCTATAAGTTCCTGAGTTTGCTTTTCTACTTAGAAGTTTTGTTGCAATCCTTTTGACTTGCTTCTTGTTGAGCCTTGATGTTGATGATGAACTGTTGTCGATATTTTTTGTCCCATTAGATTGGTTTATTTATTTTCCAAAAACTGTATAGCTCTCAGCAATAGTTGAATACTTGAATTTAACATGTAATTCTAAAATTAACATGTTTTGTGGTTTAACAAAGACTAACTTATGGTGCATGCTTGAATTTGAGTATAAGGGAACTACTTTGTGAAAATAATGTGAAATGATAGGTCTATACTTAGGATGATGCTCCCAACATCCTACCAACCATGGATAGTGGTCAATTTTTTACAATGTGGAATTTGATATGCTTATTTATTCATCTCTATCATGTATGGATGATTTCTCACCATTTGGCTTTTCTGTATACCTTTGACATTTTGGATGGATTTGTTTGTGCTTGTGCATAAGCAAGCAAGTTTTGTTTTGGTTTTGAACCCCAGCTTTGTATAAAAACACTTTTTTTCTGCTTGTTTATATACTATCACTGTGTTAGAGAAAAAATTATGTTAATTTGTTTTTCCATTGAGGTTCTTGGACAGATAGGCACATGTGATTATTGATAGGGGTTGCTTAAAACTACAAGGAGTGAAAGCTTAGCGGCTGTTTTTTGGAACTGAGAATTCTACACAGCAAATTTTAGCACCAAAAGTAGATTTAAAAGGTGAACGGATGAGACAGAATAACATGTCCTTAATGTGAAGTTGTTGAATAAGGCAATTATAAATGAGAAATGGTTCATTATTTATTTTTGATGGTGCATTATTTTGTTCATATGGCTACTTGTCAAAGAACAGAAAACTTTTTCTTGTTATTCCTACTATACCTGTTAGCACTCGTTTGTTTAGGTGCTTCTTCATTGACTATCCTTTTTCTTGATCAGTTTGCGTACAACTTTGTGTGCGCGGTTCAAGAGTGAGGTTGTGGCCTGTGGGGTTGTATATGCTGCTGCTCGTAGATTCCAAGTACCCCTTCCTGAGAATCCACCGTGGTGGAAAGCATTTGATGCAGATAAATCTGGGATTGATGAGGTTTGTAGAGTTCTCGCCCATCTTTACAGCCTTCCTAAGGCAAAATATATACCTGTCTGTAAGGATGGGGATTCATTTACAACATCTAATAAATCGTGGGATTCACCATCTTAGCCAGTTCCAAAGGTGAATTCTCATTCTCTCTCTGTCTTTGTCTCTGTCTCTCTCTCTCACTCACACACACACACTCGCACTCTAGCCCAGTGTGCTTGCATCCATTTGCAGAGGAGAAAAAGTTAATAAAAAGAAAAGTTTCTTCTGTGGTGGTGCAATTTCCTTTGTTATATTTTGTATAGCTGTAATGGTTGCCAACATTGGCAGAGCCACATTGCATGTGCCCCTCATTTTTTTGGAAATTATACTTTTACACTGAATTAAAAATGTTTTTCAATTTGCTCTTTTGAAGTTCCAAATATGTCGCTTCAATCTTTCTACCTCCCATTTTGTTTACTTGTCCTTTCCAACAAAATCTTTGCACTTGTCATTTTAAATGTTTAATTTTTCTACATTAAATTTTTCTTATAAATTGTCTCTGTGTGCGTGCGTCTTGATGTAATTTTATCTTTATTTTTCACGGACGTGTGATTGCGTTTTAAATTATGATGATTATCATGTTTAGAAATTGAACAAAAAATTAAATTAATAATAAAAGAATTTCAAAAAAGAAAAATGATTTGTTAACTCAAGAACAACTCTAAAATATAACTTTGGAATCACGTTGATCTTTAGTCATTCTACCACCAAATGAAAATTGGGTTCAGTTGGATTGTGATAAATCATGCCAAGGCTTCAATTTAATGTTGCCCCTCTAGCCAAAATCCTGGCTCCGTCACTGTTTGTCAACTTTATCACTACTTACTGCATGTCATTAATGAATGGGATGGGTTTTATTTAATTTCTTAGGAGAACAAAGAAAAACACAAAAGTGGGAATCAGTAAACTTCATTTCTTCTTTAGGAAGCTTGGTTAGTGATTTGATTTTTCCTCATTCCTCTTTTGCTTAGGAAGGTTCGCTAAGTGTCCCGCCTGCAAATAATGATACCAGTACTCCCAAGGCAGCTCCGGCCACAGCTAATCTGGAATCTGGTGGGTCCAAGGGTGCACTGATAAAAGCAGCACTTGACAAGTTGAAAGAGTCTAAGAAGAGTGGCGATGATTCTGAAAGCGTGCCTGTTGAGGCAGAGGCAAAAGAAGAACCTGTATCCAAATTGAAATCTGAGCGTAAGATGGACGCAAGTGGGGAAAGGAACAAGGAGAGGGATTGGGATAGGGACAGGGACAGGGACAGGGACAGGGAAAGGGAGAAGGGAGAAGGAGAGGGACAGGGACAGGGAAAGGGAGAAGGATAGACTAAAGGTACGGGACCGTGACAGGGGAAGGGATTCTGACAGGGAACGAGAGCGAGAGGACATTGAAAGGGAAAGAGAGAGTCAAGGACAGAGGTCACCGTTCTAAGGACAAAGGAAAGGATTTAGGTTAGTTTATGAATTCTTGACAGTTATCACTTTTGAAGCATGGACACCTCCACAGACACACCCCAGACATGTTGGAGACGCTAGAGGAATTGCCCCAATTTTTTTTATTTTTTTTCCTATTCTAGTTGGACACGTTAGGGAAACGTGATGTCCCATTTTTTAATTTATTTTTATCAAGTAAAATACCTATCATTGATAAATTTGATGAGATTAAATTTTTGACATAAAATAAATATATAAAATTGGGCTAATTACACATACCTCTTTTCTAGTTTATGAAATTACACTAATCTCCCTTCCTGAGGTCAGGGGAGGTCCATGTAATTAGCCCTATAAAATTATATGTTTTGCACGTGTCACCCGCATGTTATCGTGTATTTTTTGAAAATTTGTATATCTGTCGTGTCACATGTCTGTGCTTTTTAGGTCATCACCAAACCCCTGCAGTTACAATTCTATTTTACATTATTTTTTGGGTGCTACTTTCTTTCAATGGAAGTTGTATATCTGATCTGTCATCTTTATAAATGCAGGAGGGCATTCAGATAAATCGAAGCATCATTCATCTCGAGGTTGGCATTCTATTTTTCTTCAAATGTTGATTCTAATAGTATGCTTGGTATATATTTTTCTTAGTAAAGAACTGAATTCTAGCTTCTGCCAATATTTCTTCTGCAGATCGTGAATACCATGGCTCGTCTTATTCAAGGGACAAGGATCGTCACAGACATCATTAATATTCTTGAAATCCGATTTCAAGGTGTGCCTGTATACCATTTCAAGTTTTAGCTCCCCAAAATACTGTAGTTGTGTGTAACCTTGGTTTGATTGAGCTGTTAGTCTGCTAAATGGGAACTTGAATGGTGTGAAAAATCTAAAGATTGATTAGTGATTCCTTTTTTGGGTAAATTACGCTTGCCACCTTTAAGTTTGATTATATTGCAAGCAGCACTTGGAGGTTGGGGCGGGTCCAAAAATATCTTGTGGGAGAATGTGAATGTGATTTTAAATCTCTATGATTCTAGCGTTTGAAATAAATTGGAATTAAAAACTGATTATTGATTAACTATTTCAGTAGAATCCATATTATTCTTAAACGAAGTAGATTCCTCTACTATTTGCATTAGTTTCGGCCGCTTTGTAGTCTTAATAAAAGAGAAGTTAGTGTAATTATGTCAATTGTGTGATTTATAGACATGACTAACCTCTAGATTTTAGAAAACCAGTATGTCATCTTTTTCAGAGAACTTAAAGAGGTGTTTGAATCATTTACACCTATCATTAAGAGAGTAGTAAATGAGAGTTCCTATTGTAAAACAGAATACAAATTCAACATCTGCATCATGAAAATCTTTTAGTTGAAATAATTGGCCAACCAATTTATCTTTTTTGCTTTCTCCCACAATTGACTAACCAAGTAATCTTTTTAAATTTTTTTATTTGCATAGGTGAGCTTGATTGAATCCCGTTTTTTGGCAAAATTAGTGACTGAATTCCAATTTCAAGTGCGCCCACCTTGCAAAGAGCAAAGTTGGCTTGATCAGTGCAAAGGTTCAAGACTTAACCAAGCCTTAGCAGAGAACATTAATTGTTGTTTTTTTTTCTTTTTTCTTTTAAGTGCTGCTATACATCTACTGATCTTTTGCATAGTCTTATTTCACAGCATGCATTGTATGATCAGGGAAATAACTTGCTTGGCTCTTTTTTATATTTGTATCTTGTAGCCTATTTGGTCCTATGAATTTTCTTATGAACCGTTAGGTCCTATCCCAATGTTAATGACCATTAAACATCAAACATCATCATCGTCAAAACAACATCATCATCATCAAAACAACATCAAACATCACAACATCATTATCAAAACAACATCAAACATCATCATCAAAACAATATCAAACATCACAACATCATCATCATCAAACGTCATCACATCATCAACAACACAACATCACAACATCAAACATCACAACAACACCATCAAAACAACATCAAACGTCATCATCATCAAAACAACACACATCATCGCCATCATCAAGCTTCATCGCCATCGTCAAAAACATCATCATCAAAAGTCATCTATACAATTCGTATATATTTTTTATAAATAAAAAAAAAACCCTAATCAGAAAAAACCCTAAATGTATTGAATGAAAATCTTTCGAACAAACCACCGCAAGGTCTCCTCCCTCCTCGATTCCTCCTCTGCCGACGTCGCCTAGCTCCTCTCCATCTTCGATTTCGACTCCGACGTTGCCAACAACCTCCTTCCCTTGCCCGAGACAACGATTTGAATAAGAAGATGATCGTCGAAGAAGGCGGAGTTCCGCCGTTGCTCAAGTTGTGGAAAGAACGGGCTTCGCCAGAATCTCAAATCGTCGCTGCCAGAGTTTTCCTTAGCGTGGGGAATGATCCCAGAATGGTCAAATTAATAGCCAGAGAGCCCCCCGTGAGACGATTCTCCATGGGCGTTGGGGTCATTAGGTTTCCGATTAAGCTCCGACGAGTCGTTGGGCGGAGCAGGTCTCAGGGTTGGTTGGTCGTTGTGCCAAGCATGAGTCTTGGTAGAAGAAGAATCATGGATCTGTCTATTGGGGAGTCGATTAGGGCACGTATTGATTCGATCTGATTTGAACATCGCTGAAGAACATTACGATGTTGTTGATGTTGATGATGTTCACATTTTTTTTTTTGGATGATGTTTTGTTAATGTTTGATATTGTCAATTGGTGCAGTTAATGTTGCTAATGTAGCTAATGTTTTGATGATGTTGTTGATGTAGATAGTGGGACTAAATGATGCACAAGAAAACTTGTAGAACTAAATGGTTTAACTTTCTACCACATAGGATTTACTGTTATATAATTTATTTTAAATTCAAATCAATCACAAGTGTATCTCAACCCAACAAAATTGGACAAATATTCAATTACTTGCAACATTTTTTTGTTTCTTTCTATGTGCATGTACTATGTGGTTACATTGTCCTGCTGCAGAATGCTATGGTTGATCCTCAGGCCCATCACAATTATTTCCTTCTCTGGTTGAAGTTCATCTCTGTGGAATTTCCCAGCATGCATTTCTTTTTCTTTTTAAGGTCCTGTTTGGGTGGAAGGTGTTTGTCATATTGCTAATAGAAAGCCTTCTTTTTTTCTTTTTTTTTTTGTGTTTGTCTTTAGTGATATTTTTTTTTTTATAATTATGTAAAATTACTTTTCTGGTCCATGTATGAAAGAAATTTCCAAAAAAAAAAAGGGCTAAAAAAGTAATTTTAGTTATTTCTATTTTTTATGAACTTTTTAAAATTTAATTTTTAAATTTTTGTGAAATTAATTTCACTGAAAAAAAAACTCCAATCACCCAAACTTAAAAAAGCTAGACCATTAGCTAACAATAGTGAAGAACATTTTTTTAAGCAAAATTTGGATGCGGCATTTAAGTTTTATTTTATAAAAAAAGTTTCATTGAGAGTTTTTATTAGTTGAGAATCTAAAAGAAAAGGATAAATTACACTGACATCCTTCAGGTTTCTGTTTAAATACAAATCTCTTCTTACATTTGAAAAATTACATTTTCTTTTTTAAGGTTTATAATCTCATTACAAATTGCTCTCTAAATGATTGATGTTATGCCTTCAAATTTTTTAATTGACCATATTGCCTTTTAATGATATTTTTTGTATAATTTTTATATATGAATATAATTTTTTATCTTTATTTCTACCATTATATTTAGATTAGATCAATTTAATCTAGATATATTTAAAAAGTATAAATTTTGTGCACAAAATTTTAAAAAAATCATTGAATATAACAAACAAGATAATGTATTGAATTTTTATATTTTATTTTTTGGTGAATTTAAAAAAAAAAATCACAAAATATTATACTTCTTAAGTATATCTAAATTAGGTGTATCTAAAAAATAAAAATAAAATGCTTAAGACATTAAAAAAAATCAGTAAAAATAAAAAAATAAATACGAAAAAAAAAAAAAAGAGTCAATTTTTTGTGTAAGTTAAACTAAAGAAGATGCCTTGAAATGACATGAACAAAATATCTACATTATTTTATATGAATAAAGGTTAAAGATAAATATGTCATTTAATTTGACAGGGAGATAAAGAGTAATTTTTTAAATATGGGGGGAGATATATATTAAATAAAAATCTCAAGAGATATCAGTTTAATTTACCCAAAAGAAAAAAAAAAAGACGACTTACCTAAAATTTCCCAATAACAAAGACGATTTTTGAAGATTTTTCATACCACAGAAAAAATGTTTGAGACCCTTAAAATATTTTCACGATTGCATGTATAATGATGTTGCATGATATGTGTAAATTTTTTATTTGTTAGAACGTCTCCAACGCTTAACACGTTCCTTTTTTTCTGTTCCAACCATGACTTCAAACCCATATCAAATGAAGGCGAGGCCAGAAATCAAGAGAGCGTTAAACCTTTCATCAAATTTTGTAGGCAACCATTGGTGAACGACCGGGTAGATGACCGACAGAACATCCGAATGAATGACTGCCTCGGCAAAATTTTGTTGAAAATTTGCTTTAAACCGGACGATTGGTCGGATAAATTTGCTTTAAACCTGTATTTAAATCCTGAAGAGAAAATAACCAAAAAAATCTCAACTTCTATTTCATTTTTTTCTAATTTATTTCCCTTCTACAAATTCAAAACCACAACACAACTTTAGTTAATACCAGGCGATCGCAATTGATCATGGTTAAGGAACCCTGGTTTTTCCCGAGTTGGGCTGCTGTCTTCCCTCTCAGATACCACAGGTTGAAAGAGTATCCACCAACTTGAAATGAATGATGGCGTCTACACCGACAATGAAATCAGATCCCAAACAATTGGAATACTCCCACCCCGTCTACTCTCATGCCGCTCTGAAGCTTTCTGACAAACGATGGTAGTAATGTTTTTGCTGCACCCCATACAAAACAGAGAGATTAGAAAGCCGAGAAAAGGCGAGCTGTATAAGGGGACAACACACATGAGCATCAAGAAACAACTAAGCAAGGGTAACTCCCAAACCTTGTCTGAGACTGATGGAGAGATTTTTTTCAGTGCCTGCTCAAAATGTGTTTTCTTGATAGTCAATGAAATCGGATGATCAGCATCTGAACTGCTTTGGGCCGTCAGTTTCTCTTCGAGTGCAGCCATGGCTGCTTCATTCATCTAGCATTGACAAAAACAGAAATTGAGCAGTCAGGAAAAGCCCAACCACGAGCCACACTTGGCACAAGCATGCACATGCACCATGGCAGAGTTGAGTGTGCAGACGCAAGTGAGAATGGTTTTAAACAAGTATCTGGATACATATCGGGAGACCAAACTTCCGTTACATATTGTATTGATATTTAAAACCAAGAGGAGGCACCAATGACATAAACACCACGTCGCTGATCTGCACCGTCTAGCTCTATCAGTAGCTGCATAATAAGGAATGAATTCATTGTCAAATCCATAATCTGATAATAAAGTTTTGATAAAGGAAGCATTAGGGTGTGACTCAGTCCCCTAGTGTTGGTGCAATTCTCATTTTTGTGACACAAAACCCATTCACAAACCAAGCAAACCAATCCTTGCGACATTTGTTCCGGTGTGGTTTGTGTGGTTCGTTGGTTCTCGTTCGGAAAGTTTTCTTCCCCAACTCATTATGCATTTCATTAAAGACATAAGATGAGTAGGTGAGCACAAGTGAATTCAGACACCGAATAGGTAAATTTGTTAGACCTGGTTCAAAAGCCGCTCAACAACCCAGCCCCCCTCCTTTCCACGCTTTGTAGTCAAAGCATCCACCTGCAGATGTTGAAGCGACAGATGAGCACAAGTTAAAAACACTGATAGTAATGACTGATACAAAGACCAATTCTATACGTACATAACTGTCAACCAAACCCATTAAGGATTTTGGCTAAAATAAAACAACTCATCTGAACATGTGAAGTTCAACTAGCAGCAAGCCCTGTCCAGCCCATGTTTTATGACAGAGTGCAGATCATTATTGGACCATTTTTATTTTTATTTTTAAATACAAGACTTCATTGTTAAACTGAAAAGGGCAGTCTATATACAATTACACTATTATATAGTTGGCTTAAATTTTAGTCCTATGAAATATAAATGGAGACCAAGAAGGGAAAAAAAATCCCAAGAGAGAGATGAATGAATAAAAAATTTACATAAAGTGCTTGTGATGTGAATGGCTCTGTCCTTTCTGCATTGATAGGAATATGGAATTGCCGTTCTTCCCTATCTTGCAATCATGGCCAAAAGTAGATGTAAAGTTTGATGAAGAAGGGAGGTCCATGATTCCATAATTATCTAAATGCATCATTGTTATGTTGAAAGAGGTCCATATTTTCATAATTTAAGTCAGAAATATTGGGAATAGTACCAACAGTAACAAGCCACTTACCTCATCAAAGAAAAGTATGCACGGGGCACATGTTCTTGCTCGGCTGAATATTGTCCTAACAGCCAACTCGCTTTCACCAACATATTTGTTCAGAAGTTCAGGGCCCTTTACCGTGAACATAATTTAGAAATTACAGTTGAAATTAGCATGTTTAAACAAAAGATTGGACAGTGAAAATAAAGTGACAAACCTTGATATGAATGAAATTGGCTCCAGCCTCATTGGCAACAGCCTTAGCAATCAATGTTTTCCCACAGCCTGGAGGTCCATAAAGCAAAAATCCTGTCTCTAGATCTACCCTGAATCCCTGAAAATGCCAGCTAAATCTAAGAACACAAACCTTATGATGTCAAAAACATAGGATGACTCTACTCTACCCTTACGTTGGTTTCCCTCTGCACCATCTTGACGGTGATTTATAATTTGACATTTAAATGTAGTAATTACCTCATAATCCTCGGGATATTTTATACGCCTAACTATGTAACGGTCAAACTCCTTCCTTAACAAATGGAGCCCTCTGACATCTTCCCATTTCACATTAGGAATGGCAGAAAATCCTTCTCTTCTTGAAGAGGGTTGAACCATTTTAGCCGCTTCCTGCAGGTAACATGGTTTTGTGATGGCCATCATTTTATCAGTAAATCAATCACAAAATAACTCGTTCAAAATTTAAAACAAAAATTATTTTTTAAGTATAGACAACAAAATAAGTAGTCAATCTCAATTTCAGATATGAAAAATGCTACATCATAAAACCATTAGACAGCATCCAGCAATTCTACATGTTCAACTACATGCACATTCAGATTAAAGGAATTTCCCATTGAAGCACAAAAGGGAACTGTTAAATCATTAAACTCAACTAAAATTTAGATCACTGAAGTATCATGAAGAAAATGAAGATGCTTCTTCCAAAGGATGATACTGATAAGACAAACATGTATTGAGAAGAAGCAACATCAAAATTAAAAGTATGTTGCATTTTCGAAATATTAATAACATTAGATAGCATTCATTCAAAAAATCCAGATACCTCAAAATCAGCCATAGTGATGCTAAGATTTTCCATCTCTTCAGGCAGCCATGGATGCCTCCACCAGTCTTCAGTATGATCCACATCTGTAGGTTCTCCAGATAGATCAGACTTTCTTCTGTCAATAATTCTCTTCATAGCAAGGTTACCAGCCTTGTTAGCTAGAGCCGCCAAGTCAGCCCCAACAAACCCTGGCGTGGACCTGGCTATTTTCACAAGATCAAAAGCACCCTCAAGTCTAAGATTGCGTGTCAGAGCAAAGATAATCTCAACCCTTGCATTTTCATCTGGAACACCTAAAACAATCTCACGATCAAATCGTCCAGGCCTCCTTAATGCAGGATCAACCGCATCAGGCCTATTGGTAGCTCCAATCACAAGAACATAGCCTGGTCTGCAATCAGAACTTTCTGCATTTGTGTTTGCATCAGCCGGTTGTACAAGCCTGTGTGATTCATCCAAGCAAGTCATCAACTGTGTCACAATCCTTCTCTCCATCTCCCTCTGTAGATTCTCTCGTTTTGAAGCAATTGCAGCAATCTCGTCAATGAATACAATAGATGGTGCTGTTCTATCTGCTTTCATAAAAAGATCCCGAATGTTTTCTTCCGATGCACCTGAAATATTTACCACAAAAAATACAATGATTATAAGCATTAGAAAGCTTCTCCATCACAAAGCTGAGCCCAGGGAAGCAAGAAGACCAGTAAATGGTTTCTTGGAGCCAGCAATATGCAACAATTGCCATCTCATGAAAACTTGATTTGATAAAAGTTTGATGAAAGGATTGGATCTCATTTTCAACAAAAATTTCATCAAATTTAAATTTGACAAAGGATTTGATGAAGGATTGGAGATAGATACTCTTACCTTTTTTATTCATCAATTGGTTAAAAAATTGGTTAAAACTTAAAAGCTTGATCTCATATGGGATGCTCCATTAGTTTTTTTTAATCAAAATTAACTAACAAAAAACTTGATTGGTGAAAAAATTGAATGCACCAATCCTCACTCTGTCAAAATTTTCATCAAAATCCTTTTCAGAAACTCCAAGCTTATCCTAGAGCTTCTTCATCAAATTTGGTGAAAAACTTGTTTTTGCCTGGATTTCATGAAATTTTTTGGTGAAACTAATCAAACTAAACCAAGTAGAAAAATATTTATATATTATTGAATAGAAACACTAATTAATACCTGAAACACCAGAGACCAATTCAGTAGCAGAAATCTTATAGAATGGAACACCAGTCTCATTAGCAATGGCATGAGCAAGCTTCGTCTTTCCACAACCTGGCGGACCGTGCAACAAAATCCCCGCCATCGGCCTCACTCCGAGCCACCTCGAATCTGCGGATGATACAATGGAACTATCACCTCCATCTTCAATTCCTCCACAACTCCACTCATCCCACCCAAATCCCTGAATCTTGGCCCATCCTTTTCTTTCACCTCTTCACCACCACCACCATCGCCATCACCATTCAAACCTTTTTCAAATCTTTTCATATCTCCTTCAAGCAAATCAACCTTATCATCAGCCTTATTGTTAACAACCAATTCCACCTCCACATTCTCCTTCAATTTTTCAGCATCCTTCGATTCACTGTAACTCGCACGAAGCATCGACTTCATCAAATCGAACTCTGGCTCCAATTTTTCACCATAAATCGCGTCTTCCGATGTCGACACTGCACCGTCTGCCGATTCTGATTCCGATTCAGACGAAGAACTCGATTGGTCGATGATACCAATTCGCTTCCTTCGAATGTGTTGATTTTCCAATCGCTGCAACCTCTTCTCACTCGCGTCGATTCTCTTCACCTTCTTACGAGCAGATTCATCTTCTTCTTCTTCTTCTTCTTCTTCGTTGTCGAAGACGAAGTTTGATGTGGACGGACGGCCTTGATTGCTTGATGTAATGCTCGTCGATTTGATGTGTTCTAGGGTTTTTTGAATGGTAGTTGTGAAAGGTTGGAGCTTTTGACGACTGTATCCTGGGAAGTTCGAGCGGAAGTGGCTGATGATTTCGTCGATGGTGGCGTATTTGTGCCTGTTGCAGGACTCGATGTGGCGGCGGAGGACTCGTTCGAAGTCCATCGACGGCGGCGATCCACCGCCTCTTCTTCTCCTTCCCATTTTCATCTCTCTCTAGGGTTCAGAGCTCAGTTGAAGGGCGGGGAGAGAGAGAGAGAGAACGAGAAGGGTTTTGACTGAGTTATGAGTTTGGGAACTCGGGCGAGTCAACTCAGTGCTGTGGGCTGCGAGGCTGGTTCGGAGATTACATGGGCTAGACAGCTTGAGCCCGTATTTCAATTATAAGGCCTAAGATGGGCCTATAGGCCCGTAGGATTGTACTTTAAAATTTTTGCAGGAATTGGAAATTATATAACTAGTCATTTGCATTTTTATAATTTTATAATTTACAATTCTCTGGAAAAAAAAAAAAGATCCGTTTGTAATTGTGTATTAAACAAGAAGTCCTCCATCTATTAGATCGAAACTATTATAAAACTATTGTCTAAAATATAAGAGAAAAAGTGAGAGAAAATAATTACGTGTCTCTTTATAATTGAAATGACACACCACGTATGATATAAGTTAAACCTACGTAAAAAAATTAAAATTTTTCGCATTAGACATTTAAAGATTGGGATTGAGTCTCAGAAATCTTCCCCCATCTCCGTTTTTGACAATGTATGATAAATTATATTTTCAATTGTTATTTGAATTTTATTTTGTTTCCAGATCTTCTAATAGTGAACAAGTACAGAAAATCTTTATACTTCAATTCATGTTTTAATATAGTCTTCCTCTCACTCACTCTTAAATAAAAATTTGGATAAAAAGTACGTGTAGGTCGCAAGAGTCTGTTTTGGAGACATTGGAGTAAAAAAATTATAAAACAAATTACTATAAATAAAAAAATACTCAAATTTCACATGGAGACCCCCTGCAATAATTGTGATTCAATCCTTTTAGTTTCTCTTGTTTCAATTTTCACTCAAATTTTAAAACAACTTATATTTGGAAAATTTATTTTAAAATAACATGAATTGGAAAATAACTCCCCACACACAAGAGTTCACATTTATAGAAGATCATGAATGCATATATGTGTTCCTTCGTTTCATTGATCAATGATCTACAAAAGACTACAACAGGACCAAAGGGACTTTCACCTTTGAAAGGGTTACTAAAAACACTTCAAAACGAAACACAAAGATCCTAACTTGAGTTTTGGAAAGGAAAAAAAAATAAAAAATCAATCAAGATAAACTTTAACATCAATACCATTGTCAATGAGAGACTGAACAACAGCTCTTATCTTCCCTTCAAACTTATCCCTCTCCCTCAGAGTATACGAAGCCGTGTAGACATCCGCTTCTCGTGCTCTCTCTGCTAAAATCCGTCCTACGGCCAAACACGCCGGTATATCTGATCGCGACTTGAGTGCGGCTTTGATGTCTTTGGAGTTGGTACCAGCAACCGCAACTTGCTTGCTTGTCACCCTGTGAGTGAACGAGGCCGAAACAAAGCGCTTAGATATGAACACGTCAAGCGTAAATGGCTCCATGTAAGCTATTGTACGCTGTTTGAAGGATGCGTGCTTGTCTGTATTCTTCGACTTCTTCTCCTTCTGGTATGTGTATGGCCGGCTATTGTCATCGTCGAGATAATCCTCTACCCCAAAAAAGCTTCTTGGTCCCAAAGAAGGCTGTGAAATTATAAAATGGGTTAAAGATATAAAAAGGGACAAATACATCAAAGTCAGATTTTGAACAAGAAAATTTCAAATTCTTTCACAACAAATTGTACAAGTTTTAGAGCCTGTAAGATTTTTGTTTTATTGATGATAGGGTAAATTACACTAATCACCCTTGTCATTTGAAAAAAAATAAAATAAAATAAGCTCTACAAGTTTATCATAATTACATTAAACACTCTTTTAGGAAGGCTAAAACAAGCATAACTAATGCAGTTGGTGTGTAAACACATGAATAATCAATGACAAAATATAGTATAAATGTTATGATATTATCATATCCTAAGAAGTACGGACACAGACACGTGACACAATACGGACACGCAGACATGTAAATTTTCAAAAAAATGTAAGGCACGACACGTTAAGGACACGTTCAAAATATATATTTTTATTATATGTATATTTTTAAATGTTTAATATATATTTCATGTCAAATATTTAATTTTATCAAATTTATCAACCTTAGATATGCTATTTTAGTAAAAAAATCAAAAAAAAATAATAATTTTTTTTGAAAAAAATAGTACTCAGCATGTCCCTAACGTGTCCCTAGCGTGTCCTCAACATGTCCCATGCGTGTTCTTAGCATGTATCCGCAGTGTGTCCAAAGTGTTCCAGCGTATCCAACTCTTTCCAGCGTGTCCGACACTTGTCCAGAGCGTATCCATGTCCAACATGTGTAGGACACCTGTACACGACCTCCAGAAAGGTGTCTATGCTTCATAAATCATATCATAATATCAAAAAATTTTTCCAACTAGACGAATTACTAATTACTGATGAAAAGTGTCACATGAATGAAATTCATAGGGATACAGTATAATTATGCCAAACTTGTGGGGGCTTGGCATATTTTTCAAACCTCAAGGGAGGTCAATGTAATTTATCCTTGATAATAAAATCATTTTACCTTTGACTACAACTTGGGTGCCAAAATCACTGCCCTCATTTGTCTTGGTTTTAAGTTGTCATATTAAAATTTCAGAGCAAGAGTGGAGATTTCAGAAGCAAGTTAAATCAATCAAGAAGTTGTAAGTGACTAGAACAAGAGTGCTTTAACAATTTTAAGAACAAAAAAAACCTAAAAATAGCGGAGATGCTTCAACCGAGTAAAAGCAAACCAATTCACTCCTCAACAATAACAAGCGCTTTTGAGGGGAAAATGGACCACGACACCAACCTTTTCAAATTTGCATAGCTATTTGGAATGCAAGCCAGACTTCTACCTGTTGCATCTCAAATCTATTATGCTACAATAAATCTTCATTCAACATAGTTATAACATGATTCTTAGATGTTTTCCTGGAGTGTCAAGTTCAATGAACTATAATCAGCATGAAAATGAGTAGCTAACAAAATCTTTCAAAACTCACAATGATTTTAACTATTATATTCAGTCATAAGCAAGACGTAACTAAATTGGCTGAGGATCTCAACTTTGTTGATGTAAAATGGCATCCTATTCACACGGCTTACCTTGCAATTTCTCGGATGTGAATATCAACAATGTTTTATACAGTTAATTAAGATTTTCAGGCCATATTTCATATTATAAGGCCTGGATTCACTTTCTAGACCCGTATTTGCCACACTACTTGATTTGATCATTATAACAAATTACTCATTATCCACAACAGTTCTTTCAGATCCCAAAAAATTCATTGGCATGTTGTTCTCATCACCTCGCCAATGTTTCCTTGGTTCTAAGGTTGGCAATAGCAATACATTACGAAAAGAGAAAAGCAAAATAGCGTCTATACTATGTCCAAAAACAATGGCAAGAATGAACACTGCGAAGGACTCAATAGCAGTAACATCAAATTATTGAAAATCAAGCTAAAAAAATATATATATATATATTTGTTGAACATAGCTAAACACACAATTCAAACTAACATAAAAATAGCAACTTTTGCCCCCCAAAAAACATAACAGACATAAAATTTACTAATTGAAAGATTGCTACTGCTGCATTAATAGTCAGCTTTAGGGTGCCAAAAAATATTATCATGATCCATAATCTATAGAAAGTTGATTCAAGAGAAAAATATATCCCGTACCCTCAAAACAAAATTCAAGAGTACCTGGCCACAGTGAATACCTCTTGTTTGTGAATACAAACAAAGCCTAATTTTATCACCTCCATGAGCACATAACTTGTGATATGCTTGCTTCAACATGGTTCCAAAAACCAAACTCCTGCTAGAAAACAAACAACAGTTCCATTAGTCGCACTACAATTTCAACAGGAAATTATGATTCCAATATGTGCATCAACATACACTGTTATAAGACCAAGCTTTTTAGACACTACAATTTCAATGGGAAATTATGATTCAACAGACACCTACGCTATGTTTGGATTGAGTGATTTGGAGAGAAAAGAAAAGAAATGGAGTGATATGTATTTCTCCTATTTGTTTGGATAATCTAAGTAGAAAGAAATGGGAAGAAATGAAGACAAATGGAGAGAAACTCTTCTCTCTTATAAGCCTCATTTTCAATCTTCCCAAAAGTGGAGAGATCGGGAGAGAAAAGAAACCATTATTTTTATAATACCAATTTTGTCCCTATAAAAATAAAAGAAATAAAATGATTGACAATATAAAAAGGTTATTTTGGTAATATAACATAAAATAATTTCTTTTCTTTTCTCTTAATGAAATCTAACCAAACAAGAATGAGAGAAATCACAATCATTTCTTTTCTTTTATTTCTTCTTTATCCAAACAAAAAAGAGAGAAATCACAATCATTTCTTTTCTTTTCTTTTCTCTTATTACTTTATTACTTAAGTAATCATTTCTTTTCTTTTCTCTCCTAGGTTCCCAAACATAGTGCTAATAATAATATACTAAAAATCCCAGGGTCCAAAATTATTTCTTTTTGACATTTATTCGAACACAAAAGAGACATTGTAATTCCATTTTCCGTTTCTATACTAGTTCATTTACATTGGCAAATTCGGCACAAATTAAAATTCCAAACTTTATGCCTCAGATTTGCTGATAAACACGCAATCATCAAACAACAAACGAATTGGGTCAACCCAGTGAGCTAAAAAGAATATCAAAAAAACCCAAATCGAGTACTCATTCACCGAGTAACAAAACACCCATTAGTTTTCCATAATCACATCCATATATAAAGAAACGACTGAATCGATTAGGTATATTGGGTCTGACCCAATATGGGTCGAAGTCTGTTTGATCACAGGAAAAGCTTACCTGGTTCGATTGTGAAGTGTAAACAATTACACAAGTTTCGGCGACTGACGGTGACGAAACGGAGTGGAAGTTCAGTCCAGTTCCGGGCAGCGGAGAAGGGTGGTGCTGTCGAGGCGAAATGCCTGAGAATGCCGTCTGCGAGTGACCGTGGACTCTACGGTACGCTCCGTGGATGGTGTCTGCCTGGTTATTTTCTCGGGAACCAAACAAACACCCAATTCTCAAAGCCTAAACCCTTCGAATATGAAGATTTTGGAAAATCCTATTTTTTTTAAAAAAAAATAATACAAATTTATTCACATTAACTTAAAAATTACTCAGAAATTCATTTCTATCACATTCTATGTGGAGTCCATATAAATCTCATACTACACAAATTAATCTAAATATTATACTACACAAATTAATCTCTACCAAACAATCACTCACTTAAGAAATTCTGAATAGATAAGTCTTGAGTCCCTTTAATAAAAAAATTTGATTGTAAAAATAAAAATTAAATTACATTAACCTAATTTAAAGTTTAGAAAAATATAAAAAAAAGACGACACTCTCTCACAATTTTTACATAATTATATTAGACTATCTTAATAATTTAATTTATCTTACTTTTAGTTCATTTTCATCAATAATTTATTTCATTAGTCATATGAATGAGGAAAAAAAATATTATCATTGTTTTTATACTTAAATATATATTGATTCTTATTTTTTTTTATGCTATTTGCTTTCAATTTGTTTAGTTCAGTAGGCATTTTACCTATCTAAATATTACTATAAAGTATATATTTTATTTTGCCTGTCAACTATTATATGTTTCTACTCCAACCATGCTCTTTATTTTAGCTATTCATCCAAATACTATTAACTTTATAGAATGCCACGTAAGCAACAAAGATGGAGGGAAATAATCCTAATGATTAAATACATTTTGCCTAACCTTGAAGGCTAGCTACATATAGCAAATGAATGTGAGTTGAGCCAAAATGCCTAATCATATACCTAGTGCATTGGAGTTGAAAAAAGTGAGTCACATTAGGTATTTTGACTAACAAGCATCATATGCCTAGTGGGTTAGAGATGCTTAGAGGACAAGTCGATCTAATTATGTTAAAACTGAAAGATTTACTATATTTTGTCTAAATCACAAAAGATATTAATGTAATTTACTTAAAATATTACTTTATGATTTTTATTCTCCAACTTATAATTTATTCATAAAAAATTGTTATTTAATTTTAAAAAATTAAAATCAAGAAACAAAACTCATTACAATAACATTATTGTAAATCAACAAGATTCCCTAAACTGTGACAAAAAGTAACTCAACATTTCAGTATCCCAACAGCATCCAGAACAAGATCAATTGAAAAAGACAACAACTACTGTCTCACAAAACAATAATCAAACAATAACACGGGCAGAGAAACATGTCCAGTCAAAACAGATTTCTCGATCCAACTGCACATAGCCAACTAGTATTCTTCTAAGTGGACATCAAAACAACATAGTTTTATCCATAAATACATGTCTCTATGTATGTGTCTCCATTGTGTGCGGCCCTCTAGGTTACTAAACTGAAAAGGGTTTTGTTCATTAACCAAAAATTCAACTGCAAAAGGTGTTCAAGAAACTTATACCTCCCATCCAAAGTGATTTTGCGGAACTCTGATAACAACCCAGTTTTTGAAATAAGTTTTATCATCAGATTAAAGAAATCAATACGAGAATCCCAAAAAAGAAAAAGGTAACCAATAAGAAGACAAGACATCCAACTTGTGTCTATACTTTTTTTTTCGCCACATGAAGAAATTACACATCTCTTAAATTGCAACGTCTAGCGTCCAGATAACCATTATAGTAGTAAAGGACACCCTTTCAAACAAAGATTAACAAGAAAAAAAAAACCCTTTCCTCCTTTGCGCCGGTGGCATGTTCTACCGTGGCACCAATTTCTTGGAATTTTAGTTTCCTTAGGAATCTAAGCAATAGGGAGTATATTGAGTTTGCATCTTTGTTGACATTGATTGATGGGGTTTCCTTATCTTTATCTTTCGATAAAAGGGTGTAGAATATCAGCTCTTCAGGGATTTTTTTCTTGTAAATCTTTGTTTGACAAACTCATTGACGAGTCTTCCATTCCTTTGTTTCTTCTTCATATGAAAAAGTATCCCTCATAAAGTGAAGTTCTTCATGTGGTCTTTAGCTCAAAGAGATATTATGACCAATGACCTATTCCAAAGGAGAAGGCCTAATCACTATCTTTGCCCTCAATGGTGTGTGATGTGCAAGAGGAGTTCAGAATCAACGGATCATCTCTTTCTTCATTGTTCGGTAGCTCTTGAGTTATGGCAGCGTTTGTTCAGCTTGTGTAATTTTCAATGGGTTGCTCCAAGGATATGCTTCTTGTTAAGCTTGAAGGGTTCGGCAGCTTTAACAGAGCCAAAACATTGTGGTCTTGTATTGTTTGTGCTATGTTCTGGACTTTTTGGCTAGAGAGAAATTCACGGATCTTTGATGGAAATGAGGCTTCTGTAGATTCTTTATGGGATAGGACTAGGTTTTTGGCTTCGTTTTGGGCCTTTGTGTCTCCTCCTTTTAAAGGAGTTTCACTCTTCTTGATTTCTAGGGATTAGGCTTCTGTTTGCAATCCTTAGTGATTGGATTTCCTCATTTTCCTTTAGTTTTTTTATAGTTAGTTTTTATTTTGTTTGGTCCTTCTTCACCGTATGAGGACTTCTTGTCCTCTACCTTTTCTATTACTTAATGAATTTCGTTGTTGATTTTTCACCAAAAAAATATTAAAAATTAAAAAAAAAAAAAAAAAAGTAGTAAAGGACACCTTCAAAACCAATTGAGTTACAATCAATAGCATGAATAGCCTACATATATGTTTAACATCAAACAATTTCAAATTCCTTAGTCTATAACTCAAAATACAAAATACTGTTAGTTGGTCAGTGAAAATCAGGATTGAATTTGAATTGAAAAAAATCCATTTTTTGTATTTTTATATTGAAAACCCATTTCTACTGAGTTCTAAAACCAACCAACGATTGAAATTATACATGCGCAAAAACTTACCAAATAAAAATTAAACTTAAACATCTATTGATAACGCCACCCTCGTGAATTTGCAACCTTTGTTTCTTCTTCCAATTTGTATATATACCTATTTAAGGAGATGAGGAGAGGAAAGGAGAGTGGGTACCTGGAAGCTAGAAGCTAGAACTAAACTTTGGTGGACGACCGGACTCGCAAGAGAACTGATCGGGAAAATTGTCGGATTCACTGCCTTGCCAGTGTCGCCAGATACAGAGAGAGGGGGAGACACTCAGAATTTAGCCCTAATTTGCCATTTTGTGTTCATTTCGTGGATTTGGGGGAGTTATTAGCCTCCGTTTGAGAAGGGGAGTGGGTTGGTTTTTGGTTTTTTTTTTTATTGTTTTAGTTTGGGGTTAAAAGGTTTGGTTTGGGGAAGGTGTTTTTTTTGGTTGTTTGGTGAGGCATCTTCTTGTTAAATTATTAAATTTTTTTTTTTTTTTTTTTTAATTTTGGGTTTGGATTTAGCATATTTTGTTTAAATTTTTTTTTTTTTCCCCGGTTTGGATTTGGAATATTTTGGTAAAGTTTTTTATTTTTTATTTTATGTTGGGTTTTGATTTGGCGTATTTTGCTTTTTTTTTTTTTTTTTGCTTTGGATTTGGCATATTTTGGTTTTTTTTTTTTTTTTTATGTTCGGTTTTGATTTGGCGTATTTTGCTTAAATTTTTATTTTTTTTTCGATTTGGATTTGGCGTATTTTGCTTTAATTTTTTTTTCCTTTTAATTTTTTATTTTGGGATTGGATTTTTCGTATTTTGCTTAATTTTTTTTTCCCTGTTACTTTTTTTTATTTTGGGTTTGGACTTGGCGTATTGTGCTTAGATTTTTCGAAATTTTTTTAAAAATTCTTGTTTTTGTTTTTTGCTTACATTAATTAGTTCTTGCTCTTTATTTTTATTGGTATACAAAATATTTTTTTCTCCATTGACAAATCAATAGGTAATTCAATTTTCTTCAAATCAATAGGTATTTCATAAATCATTGACTCACAGATGACATAACCCATTCAGATCATGTGTTTCCCTTATTCAATGACAGACCATTTCATAACTCATCAATAGGGAATTGACAGATTTTTAAATAAAGTTTATCATGACAGTGATAAGTAATCAACAGAATTTTGTAACAGAAATTGATATTCATTCACAGAATTGATGTCATCACTCAACAGTTGAATGCCATAAATGTGAAATTGTGATCTGAAATTGATAATTTGTAATGTGACTTCTAAGAAAAAATTTTTTGCAGAACAGACTGTTTTGAACAGAACAGGTGCCAAGAACATAACAGGTTGAATATGAATATGACTGTTTTTTTACCATGGATTGATCTACATGAAAATATAAGAACAGATATATATATATATATATCTGCCTTCAAACCGAACAGATTTATATATAATAACAGATATATATCTGCCCCAAATGTGTGAAATGTAACCGTAATGAACCTAAACCGAACAGATTTTACAGATTTTCATATAAGAACAGATATATAAATAATAACAGATATATATTAAATTTTATATATATATGTATGCCCCAAATGTGTTTGTTACTAACCGTAATGAACCCAAATCGAACAGATTTTACAGATTTTCATAAATAAGAACAGATACATAAATAAGAACAGATATATTATATATATATATATGTATATATACATATCTGCTCCAAATGTGTGAGCTGTAACCGTAACATTCTGTGATAACCGAATAGATTTTTAACATAAGAATAGATCCGAAATAATTTTTCACAGAGATATATATATATATACTTATATATCTAGCTGACCCAAATGTGTGTAATGTAAGCGTAATCAAACCAATCACGACTGTAAACAAATAGATCGGTCATGGACTGATGCCGTTATGAACCCATACTATGTAGATCGGAAGCAGGGAAATGAAATCAGATAGGCCATAAAGCATTACCTGCAGATCGGTTTGTGTTTGAGAGAGTTGGTTTTTGTTCGCCGCCGCGGATGTGTACTCCGATGCCAATCACCTCTGCGAAGGTCGTTTAGATGTCGTCGTCGTCACTGGTCTTTCCGAATTGCCTATTTCGATTGTTCTTTTCAGCTTTCGGAAGGGTGTGTGTGTTTTGGATTAGGCGTTGTCCTTCAGATTGAGAGGGTTATCTTCAGGGCATTTAGGTAAATTTACACCAATAAGGGTTTCAAACATACCCGTGAAACCCATTTTGTCTGGACGTGGCTGATTCAGCCTAATTTGTCGAGACGTGGCTAAATTAGCCCAAGTTTTCCTTCCCAAACGGTGCCTTAGAAAATAAAGAGGGGGGGAAGTGAATGAAAATGTTGTTTTATTTTGGATATGATTTATATAGTCATTCACATTTTATTTTATTTATTTATTTATTTATTCTAATTTATGAATCAAACGCAAAGTGAAAAAATACAAGGGGAAAGTACATGCAAGTTGAAATTAGGGGAAAAAATTACAAGTACATAAGCGATGTAAGTGTGTCTGTGGTTAGGGATGACAATAGAGGTTAATAGGGTGCATATTAATTCCCCATCCCCATTCCCCTATAATAATTTTTCCACATTTCCCAATTGTATTACCCTCGCCATCTCCTAATGGGTTTGGATTTCCCCAACCTAACATGACCCTTTTTTTTTTTTTTTTTTTTTTCGTTTCAAGGTTCACAACCAAAGCTAAATATACATTCAATCTTATTTTTTTTATTTGGCTCAACAACAAAATCAAATACACATTAATTAATTAAAAAGTTTGTTTTAAAATAATCAAATAAGCTCACAAGAACATGAGATAAAATTGTTTTCATATATTTATATAACAAAATCAATCTGGGCTAAAGAGATTCTAATAAAATAATGTTGTTGTAATTTGGAGATGAACCAGTCCATCTTCTCTTCTCTTCTCTTCTCTTCTCTCTCAGATCTCCAATAACCATGTGTGTACAGGTATGTTCCTCTTTCTTTCCTCATTGAGTTGCTTTTCTTTTTTCCATTTGGCTGTATTGGGGGGATAATGGGCACCCAGATCATTAAACAAATTTATTGAATTTAGAAGTCAAGTTTCATTGGATTAATGTAGTCTCTGTACTGTTGATGAAATTTTGACTGGTAAATGGGTGTTCATTACTTCATTCATTTGGTTTGTTTTTAGTTTACTGAAGATGAGATGAAGATTACCCTATTTTAAATAATCTGTTTTGAATTCCCTCCTTTTGCTTTCTTACATATTGCATCTTGCAAGCTTTACAAGTATGAATCAAAACCTCTCAATACTTATATATATAGCCATTTTCTGAATTGCTTTAAACCAATTTGCTATCAATTTTCAGATTGTTCAGTGAAATCTCATCCAATGGAAGTAGAATTGATGGAATCTAGAGTAGCTATAAGAACTAAAAAGGATTCAAATCTTAATTCAGTACTGTAAATTAAATACCGATAAATTTCTCTAGAATTTTGTAAACACACACACAAGAAGTGAGTTCAAAAAAAAATCTGGCAAGAAAAATGAAAACAAATCACAATGATCATGAAGAATTAATTACATGATCGAAAACACAAACCCAAATTAAACCAGTGAAACTAGTGAATTGTTGAGGGATTTCATGTATGTTCAGCAACAAATCAATGAAATCTGTCTTTAATTTCAGTAAGCGAAAAAGAGAGAGAACAAGAGAGAGAAACTCACCACGCCGAAGAACCACTGTGGTAAGTGCCGATGGAGATCGCCGCCGCTAGATCGTTGCCTTCACAAATCACCAATGCTGGAGTGAGAAGATCCGAGTGATGCTGGAATGAAATCTGCTTAGGCTCACTGTGCGAATGAGAAAAGAACCCTAGTTCTAAACACAACATATGAGGAAATGGGCGGGTGCCCATCCCGACCCATATCCTATGAAAACACCACTTAATTACTCGATTGATAATTTAAAAAAAATCATATATGTGGGTCGATTTTCATGGATATCCATAGGATAGGATTCCTATTACCATTCTTTTCTGTGGTGGAGTGTAAATAAAAGGGTGTGAGGATATAAGTATCACTTGCGTATCTCCATGTGTTGGTAATTTTTTTTTTCAAACTCCAACCTCCATATAGTTTCTCAAAGTACAAAATCTATACGTCCCGTTTGTTTTTAGAGATAGAATGAGGTAATTGATAGTGAGGGGATTAATAAAATTGTGTTTATTTTAATGATAATTGTTAATGTGTGGATTGTTAAATTAACTTTATATAAAATAATAAAACAAATAAAATTATGATTTTTAGTTAGGGCAAAACACCAATAAATCCCAAATTTTAATTTGTTAAACCATTTGGTCCTGCCTTTTATTTTGTAGACTAATAAGTCATATTTGAATGTTAAAAGCTCACTATAGGCATTTTTTAAATTTCTCTCCTTTTCGAGCATCAGCAACATTAACTACACCAACAACATCATCAACATCAACTACATCATCAAATATCATCAACATCATAAAACATCATCAACATTGATCAAACATCAACTACATCATCAACATCACCAACATCATAAAACATCATCAAACATCAACTACATCATCAAACATCAACTACATCATATAACATCATCAACATCACCAACATTATAAAAAATCATCAACATCAACAAACATCAACTACAACATCACCAACATTGTGAACATCATCAAACATCAACTACATCTTCAACCTCATCAAACATCACCAACATCATAAAACATCATTAAATATCAACTACATCCTCATACATAATCAATATCACCAACATTGTGAACATCATCAAATATCAACAACATCTTCAACCTCATCAAACATCATCATACACCAATATGAGATACAATGTATTGATGTTTATACAATATAACAAACAAAGACACCATGCCAAATATAAAATATAACAAGATACCATACCAAATATAAAAATGACTAAATGGTTTACAAAAAAACACTCAGGATTAGATAGAGTAACATTTCCCAATATGAGATTTATGAGTAATTTTTCCTTTTAGTTAACAAAAAATATAAAATCATTAAACATTAATATTCAAAAAAAAAAAATGCCCAACATGTTAAAAAAAATTAAAAATTACTCATAAATCTCATATTGGGAAATGTTACTCTATCTAGTCCATAGTGTTTTTTTGTAAACCATTTAGTCATTTTTATATTTGGTATGGTATCTTGTTGTATTTTATATTTGGCATGGTATCTTTGTTTGTTATATTGTATAAACATCAATATATTGTATCCCATATTGGTGTATGATGATGTTTGATGAGGTTGAAGATGTAGTTGATGTTTGATGATGTTCACAATGTTGGTGATGTTGGTGATATTGTAGTTGATGTTTGATGATGTTGATGATTTTTTATGATGTTGGTGATGTTATTGATGTTTGATGATATTGGTGATGTTGATGATGTTTGATGATGTAATTGATGTTTGATCAATGTTGATGATGTTTTATGATGTTTGATGATGTAGTTGATGTTGATGATGTTGTTGGTGTAGTTAATGTTGTTGATGTTCGAAAATGAGAGAAATCTAAAAAAGGCCTATAGCGAGCTTTTAACATTCAAATAGGACTTATTAGTCTACAAAATAAAAGGCAGGACCAAATGGTTTAACAAATTAAAATTTGGGATTTATTGGTGTTTTACGCTAACTAAAAATCATAATTTTATTTGTTTTATTATTTTATATTTATTTTATATAAAGTTAATTTAACAATCCACACACTAACAACTATCATTAAAATAAACACAATTTTATTAATCCCCTCACTATCAATTACCTCATTCTATCTCTGAAAACAAACGGGACGTATAGATTTTGTACTTTGAGAAACTATATGGAGGTTGGAGTTTGAAAAAAAAAATTACCAACACATGGAGATACGCAAGTGATACTTATACCCCTACACCCTTTTATTTACACTCCACCACAGAAAATAATGGCAATAGGAATCCTATCATATTGATATCCATGAAAACCGACCCGCATATATGATTTTTTTTTTTAATTATCAATCGAGTAATTAAGTGGTGTTTTCATAGGATATGGGTCGGGATGGGCACCCGCCCATTTCCCCATATGTTGTGTTTAGAACTAGGGTTCTCTTCTCATTCGCACAGTGAGCCTAAGCAGATTTCATTCCAGCATCACTCGGATCTTCTCACTCCAGCATCGGCGATTTGCGAAGGCAACGATCTAGCGGTGACGATCTCCGTCGGCACTTACCATGGTGGTTCTTCGGCGTGGTGAGTTTCTCTCTCTTGTTCTCTCACTTTTTCGCTTACTGAAATTAAAGACAGATTTCATTGATTTGTTGCTGAACATACATGAAATCCCTCAACAATTCATTGGTTTAATCTGGGGTTGTGTTTTCGATCATGTAATTAATTCTTCATGATCATTGTGATCTTTTTCGTTTTTCTTGCCAGATTTTTTTTGAACTCACTTCTTGTGTGTGTGTTTACAAAATTCTAGAAAAATTTATCGGTATTTAATTTACAGTACTGAATTAAGATTTGAATCCTTTTTAGTTCTTATAGCTACTCCAGATTCCATCAATTCTACTTCCATTGGATGAGATTTCACTAAACAATCTGAAAATTGATAACAAATTGGTTTAAAGCAATTCAGAAAATGGCTATATATATATAAGTATTGAGAAGTTTTGATTCATACTTGTAAAGCTTGCAAGATGCAATCTGTAAGAAAGCAAAAGGAGGGAATTCAAAACAGATTATTTAAAATAGGGTAATCTTCATCTCATCTTCAGTAAACTAAAAACAAACCAAATGAATAAAGTAATGAACACCCATTTATCAGTCAAAATTTCATCAACAGTACAGAGACTACATTAATCCAATGAAACTTGACTTCTAAATTCAATAAATTTGCTTAATGATCTGGGTGCCCATTATCCTCCCAATACAGCCAAATAGAAAAAAGAAAAGCAACTCAATGAGGAGATAAAGAGGAACATACCTGTATACACATGGTTATTGGAGACTGGAGAGAGAAGAGAAGAGGAGAGAAGATGGACTGGTTCATCTCCAAATTACAACAATATTATTTTATTAGAATGTCTTTAACCCAGATTGATTTTGTTATATAAATCTATGAAAACAATTTTATCTCATGTTCTTGTGAGCTTATTTGATTATTTTAAAACAACCTTTTTAATTAATTAATGTGTATTTGATTTTGTTGTTGAGCCAAATAAAAAAAATAAGATTGAATGTATATTTAGCTTTGGTTGTAAACCTTGAAACGAAAAAAAAAAAAGAAAAAAAAAGAAGGGGCTATGTTGGGTTGAGGAAATCCAAACCCATTAGGAGATGGGGAGGGTAATACAATTGGGGAATGTGGAAAAATTATTATAGGGGAATAGGGATGGGGAATTAATATGCACCCCATTAACCTCCATTGTCATCCCTAACCACAGACACACTTACATCGCTAATGTATTTGTAATTTTTTCCCCTAATTTCAATTTGTATGTACTTTCCCCTTGTATTTTTTCACTTTACGTTTGATTCATAAATTAGAATAAATAAATAAATAAATAAAATAAAATGTGAATGACTATATAAATCATATCCAAAATAAAACAACATTTTCATTCACTTCCCCCCCCCCTTTATTTTCTAAGGCACCGTTTGGGAAGGAAAACTTGGGCTAATTTAGCCACGTCCCGACAAATTAGGTTGAATCAGCCACGTCCAGACAAAATGGGTTTCACGGGTATGTTTGAAACCCTTATTGGTGTGAATTTACCAAAATGCCCTGAAGAGAACCCTCTCAATTTGAGGGACAACGCCTCATCCAAAACACACACACCCTTCCGAAAGCTGAGAAGAACAAGCGAAATAGGCGATTCGAAAAGACCAGTGGCGACGATGACATCTGAACGACCTTCGCAGAGGTGATTGGAACCGGAGTACGCATCCGCGGCGGCGAACAAGAACCAACTCTCTCAAACACAAACTGATCTGCAGGTAATGCTTTATGCCCTATCTGATTTCGTTTCCCTGCTTCCGATCTGCATAGTATGGGTTCATAACGGCATCGGTTCATGACCAATCTGTTTCTTTACGGTCGTGATTGGGTTGATTACGCTTACATTACACACATTTGGGGCAGCTAGATATATAAGTATATATATATATATCTCTGTGAAAAATTATTTCGGATCTGTCTTATGTTAAAAATCTGTTCGGTTATCACGGAATGTTACGGTTACAGCTCACACATTTGGGGCAAATATGTATATATACATATATATATATATACATATATATATATAATCTGTTCTTATTTATGAAAATCTGTAAAATCTGTTCGGTTTGGGTTCATTACGGTTAGTAACAAACACATTTGGGGCATATATATATATATATATCTATTATTATTTATATATCTGTTCTTATATGAAAATCTGTAAAATCTGTTCGGTTTGGGTTCATTACGGTTACATTTCACACATTTGGGACGGATATATATCTGTTCTTATATATAAATCTGTTCGGTTTGAAGGCAGATATATGTATCTGTTCTTATATTTTCATGTGGATCAACCCATGGTAAAAAAACAGTCATTTTCATATTCAACCTGTTCTGTTCTTGGCACCTGTTCTGTTCAAAACAATCTGTTCTGCAATTTTTTTTCTTCTTGGAAGTCACATTACAAATTATTAATTTCATATCACAATTTCACATTTATGGCATTCAACTGCTGACTGATGACATCAATTCTATGAATGAATATCAATTTCTGTTACAAAATTCTGTTGATTACTTATCACTGTCATGATAAACTTCATTTAAAAATCTGTCAATTACCTATTGATGAGTTATGAAATGGTCTGTCAATGAACAAGGGAAACACATGATCTGAATGGGTTCTGTCATTTGTGAGTCAATGCTGGAGACGATGTTTCCATCTGTGAAATACCTATTGATTTGAAGAAAATTGAATTACCTATTGATTTGTCAATGGAGAAAAAAATATTTTGTATACCAATAAAAATAAAGAGCAAGAACTAATTAATGTTAAAAAAAAAAAAAAAGAAAAGACAAAAACATAAATTTTTTAAAAAAATTCAAAAAATCTAAGCATAATACGCCAAATCCAAACCCAAAATAAAAAAAAGTAACAGAAAAGAAAAAATTAAGCAAAATACGAAAAATCCAATCCCAAAATAAAAAAATTAAGAGGGAAAAAAATATTAAAGCAAAATACGCCAAATCCAAACCGAAAAAAAAAAAAAATTAAGCAAAATACGCCAAATCGAAACCCAAGATAAAAAAAATAAATAAATACCAAAATATGTCAAATCCAAATCGAAAAAAATAAAATAAAAAATTTAAGCAAAATACGTCAAATCGAAACCCAACATAATAAATAAATAAATAAATAAACCAAAATATGCCAAATCAAAAAAAAAATAAAAAATTAAGCAAAATACGCCAAATCCAAACCCAAATTTTTTTTAAAAAAAAAAAAAAAGACAAAAAAGGCAGTTTGATAATTTAACAAGAAGACATCTCACCAAAAAGCCAAAAAAAACATTCCCAAATCAAACTTTTTAGTCCCAAACTAAAATAACGAAAAAAAACCAAAAAACCAAAAAGCCAAAAAGCTACCCCACTTCCATTCCCAAACGAAGGCTTCCCCCAAATCCACGAAATGAACACAACATGGCAAATTAGGGCTAAATTCTGAGTGTCTCCCCCTCTTTCTGTATCTTGCGACCGGCAAGCGAGGAATCAAACAATTTTCGATCGGTTCTCTTATGCGAGTCCTGTCCACCAAAGTTTAGTTCTAGCTTCTAGCTTCCAGGTACCCACTCTCCTTTCCTATCCTCATCTCCTTAAATAGGTATATATACAAATTGGAAGAAGAAACAAAGGTTGCAAATTCACGAGGGAGGCGTTATCAATAGATGTTTAAGTTTAATTTTTATTTCTTAAGTTTTTGCGCATGTATAATTTCAATCGTTGGTTGGTTTTAGAACTCAGTAGAAATGGGTTTTCAATATAAAAATAAAAAAAATGGATTTTTTTCAATTCAAATTCAATCCTGATTTTCACTGACCAACTAACCAGTATTTTGTATTTTGAGTTATAGACTAAGGAATTTGAAATTGTTTGATGTTAAACATATATGTAGGCTATTCATGCTATTGATTGTAACTCAATTGGTTTTGAAGGTGTCCTTTACTACTTTTTTTTTTTTTATTTTAATTTTTAATATTTTTTTGGTGAAAAATCAACAACGAAATTCATTAAGTAATAGAAAAGGTAGAGGACAAGAAGTCCTCATACGGTGAAGAAGGACCAAACAAAATAAAAACAACTATAAAAAAACTAAAGGAAAACGAGGAAATCCAATCACTAAGGATTGCAAACAGAAGCCTAATCCCTAAAAATCAAGAAGAGTGGAACTCCTTTAAAAGGAGGAGACACAAAGGCCCAAAACAAAGCCAAAAACCTAGTCCTATCCCATAAAGAATCTACAGAAGCCTCTTTTCCATCAAAGATCCGTGAATTTCTCTCTAGCCAAAAAGTCCAGAACATAGCACAAACAATACAAGACCACAATGTTTTGGCTCTCTTAAAGCCGCCGAACCCTTCAAGCTTAACAAGAAGCATATCCTTGGAGCAACCCATTGAACATTACACAAGCTGAACAAACGCTGCCATAACTCAAGAGCTACCGAACAATGAAGAAAAAGATGATCCGTTGATTCTGAACTCCTCTTGCACATTACACATCATTGAGGGCAAAGATAGTGATTAGGCCTTCTCCTTTGGAATAGGTCATTGGTCATAATACCTCTTTAAGCTAAAGACCACATGAAAAACTTCACTTTATGAGGGATACTTTTTCATATGAAGAAGAAACAAAGGAATGAAAGACTCGTCAATGAGTTTGTCAAACAAAGATTTACAAGAAAAAATCCCTGAAGAGCTGATATTCTACACCCTTTTATCGAAAGATAATGATAAGGAAATATAACGACTTGGATTTTAAATTCACATTGGATTGATGTATAGTGGTGCCCGTCACCTTAAAACTTGTATTGTTGTTGGACTCTTGATATTAATGGGTTGACAAGTGAACTTTAAATATTATAATTGAGGACCCTTGGGTGATGTTTGGAACCTTGATTGACGCCTTAACAAGATATATAGATAAGATTAGATAAAAAGCCCCAAATTTGAGTGTGAGTTTTTGACCAGCTGTCACTTTTTTTCCCTTTTCTTGTTCCATACTTAGAATTTGAATGTGAGGTTGGAACCATTGGAAAGCTTGTTTCCGGGGCTTCAATTTGGACACAAAAACGACCTAGAACGGAATCCCGATGAGAGAGTTATACCCGTTTGAAGTTTTCACATCTGTGTTGGAAGCAGGTCCGCACGTGCGGAGATAGCGACGCACGTGCGGGACTGTGCGGGACAACAACTCAAAAACGTGGTTTTTGGACCATTTCTTACATTTTCTTTTCCTCTCTTCTTCTCCCTTCCTCCATGTCCGAAACCGTAGCCCCCAAAACCTTGATTTCCTCCACTTTTATCAACAAATCCACCATGGATCTTGCATCAAGGATAGAGAACAAGAGAAGATCAACATTTTTTTTCAACCGATTGGAATTTCGAAATTTTGGAGGAATCTCATCAAAGTTTGCTTTTCTTGCTTGAATCTTGAGGTAGGGGTCCTAGTTCTCCTTCAATGCTTCCATTAAAAGATAGATTTGTGGTATTTTGGAGTATATAAATGCAAAATCTACATTTTGAGTATATAGTTATATTATGGAAATTTAGGGATTTCGGGTTTGGAGAATTTGGGGTTTTATTGTTGGGTTTAGATTATGAATTATGAACCTAGGATGTATAGTCAAGGGGAAATTGGAAGAAAAAGTAATGGGTTAAGAAGTTTGAGTTTTTCTTGAAATTTCTAGATTTTCTAGAAACCCTAGGTTGATTTATGATGATAATCGATGTTTTGGCCCAAATTGAAGTAGAATCATGAAATTGGTAGGTTGAATTATATGTGTACAAGTTTAATTGGAATTTGGTTGTATTTAAAAATCATGTTTAAAATTTGCGAATGAACTTTGTTATGAGCATTGTAATGAATGAACTTTGTTATTAGCCTTGTAAGTTATGTTATAATGAGAAAGGAAATTTGGAAATTTGAGGAAATGATTTATTAATGTTTTAGGTGACATAATAGAATGTTGAAATGGAATTTAAGAATTTCTTTTGAAATATGTTGAATTATATTTAATGGTGTTGAGTTGAATCATGTTGATTTTGGTTTTGTGATCTAAAATGTAGAGATTTCCAAAATGGGTTTAATCTCAAATCATTTTATTAAATTCCTAGTTGGTTTGTTTAGTCATTCAACTCTAGAGGATGATTTAATGGGGTTCCTTTATGGGGATGGGAAATGTTTGGTTTTTGGTGAAAATACTAGAAATTTAGGGATTTTTGGGGAACATGGAAATGTTCATAAAATCCTTTCTTTCTTTGAATAGAAGATGAATGGGTGTAAATTTCATAATGTGTTTTGCAAGATTGGTAATCTTATATATATATTGAGTTGAAGAAATAGGTTTGAAAACTTCAGGTGTAGTCCTTAGTGCGGCCCATGTTGCAAAAATTCGTTCGCTCCGTTTTGCGTGCTTAACCATTTAGTATCTTTGAAATCTGTGTCTGGTGCCCTTAAGATGCCTGTAAGTTCATTCGAAGTAAAATAAAGCAGGAAATGGATTAAGAAAAGAACTCACGTATAAGTTGTACATGTGTGTAGGTCACAACCGGAGGACGAGCATTATTGCTAAAGATTGGAGTAATAGTAATAGTAAATGTACATTTTATTTACCGTTGATGATTAATGCCACTAACGCTCTGTTCCTTGTAAGTATTTACACGAACATTTATGATGATCGGGAATCAATGTGAACATTGAAAGATTTGCGTACACCGGTACGACTTTAGAACTTATGTTCATCCTTGAACAATGGTATCCGTATGAACCTAAGATTATTCAATTAATAAGTCATTGAGTGTGAACACTCTTGAAGAACCAGACAATTGGAAAAGCTATGTACATCCATATGAGTTTGAGATTATTCTGTTGTGATATACATGGACCCGAAGTCGTCCAAAACCTATAGTATGAATACAAAGGTCTAACATTATTATGTGACTCACGTTATGATGTGAATCGTTCTGTCACCATGAATAGTACTGTAATGACACATGTGCTTTCTGTAAATAATTATTGTTATTACCCTGTTATACACAAGACAACCGTGTCAATCTATAACTACGCTTTACTTTATCTCAAAGTTATCATTAGCACTCTGTTTTACGCAAGTTAAGTATGTTAATATATGAGAATGATGAAGGAATTTATGAACTTATGAGGCCGAGGGCCAACTTGTGAATTTATGAACTTATGAGGCCGAGGGCCAACTTGTGAATTTATGAACCTATGAGGCCGGGGACCAACTTGTGAATTTATGAACCTATGAGGCCGAGGGCCATTTTGTGAAATGTGAATCCATGAGGCCGAGGGCCATTTTGTGAAATATGAATCCATGAGGCCGAGGGCCAACGTGTGAAACTATGAATTCAAAAGGCCAAGGGCCAAGTTGTGTAGTTATGAATCTCCGTTATGAATCTCCGTTATGAATCTATAAAGCCAAAGGCTAATTTGTGAATATTTGAACCCACCAGGCCAAGGGCTAATCCATGAATTTGTGAACCAACAAGGCCGTTCTAAAAATTTGTGCAGAATCAGATTAACCACATGATTTCTACGTTCACATACACATTGATATGTATTATAATTTAAGTTGAACATGAAATTGTTGAAGTACTACTATTCACCGAGCCTAGCTCACTCGTATTTTATGCATACAGAGGTATTCAACCTGGAGTTAATCCTGACCCTGATGCTCGTCTCTGCTTTATCAACCTCAGTATGTCCAGGCACTTAAATAAAGCCCGTGTGTGTTGTGTGGTTTTGCCCAGCTTTTGGGCTTTGTATATTGAGAGGTGTATAACCTCTTCCTTGCTAATGCTTTTGTTATACGCCCAATCATGGGGTCGGGTCTGTATATGTGTATGTCTATTACTGATGTTCAGGTGTATATTTACTGTATGTTCATCTACCTTATGTAATGTGTGTGATCCTGGCATAGTAGTGGTAGCTCAATGGGTATTGGTTTACGTTATTTTATGGTATTAAATGCTTCCGTTTAGGCCCCATATGTTATACATGTCAGACTTTATGTCCGTTTCTGAAGTGGTCATGCCCAAACTTTTAGGGGCGAGTTATGGGCGTGACAGGTAACCCCATCAATCAATGTCAACAAAGATGCAAACTCAATATACTCCCTATTGCTTAGATTCCTAAGGAAACTAAAATTCCAAGAAATTGGTGCCACGGTAGAACATGCCACCGGCGCAAAGGAGGAAAGGGTTTTTTTTTTCTTGTTAATCTTTGTTTGAAAGGGTGTCCTTTACTACTATAATGGTTATCTGGACGCTAGACGTTGCAATTTAAGAGATGTGTAATTTCTTCATGTGGCGAAAAAAAAAGTATACACACAAGTTGGATGTCTTGTCTTCTTATTGGTTACCTTTTTCTTTTTTGGGATTCTCGTATTGATTTCTTTAATTTGATGATAAAACTTATTTCAAAAGCGGGTTGTTATCGAGTTCATAAAATCGCTTTGGATGGGAGGTATAAGTTTCTTGAACACCTTTTGCAGTTGATTTTTTGGTTAATGAACAAAACCCTTTTCAGATTAGTAACCTAGAGGGCCGCACACAATGGAGACACATACATAGAGACATGTACTTATGGATAAAACTATGTTGTTTTGATGTCCACTTAGAAGAATACTAGTTGGCTATGTGCGGTTGGATCGAGAAATCTGCTTTTGGACTGGACATGTTTCTCTGCCCATGTTATTGTTTGATTATTGTTTTGTGAGAGCAAGAGTTGTTGTCTTTTTCAATTGATCTTGTTCTCGGATCTTTGTTGGGATCTTGAAATGTTGAGTTACTTTTTGTCACAGCTTTAGGGAATCTTGTTGAGGTCTTGTATCAACCATGATTTACACAAAGAATCGACACCTTTTATCTAATGGATGAGCATACAAAATTCACCTTCTAGGAAAGATGGCATAGATGAAGCAAATGAAACAACTCTCGTAATCTATGGTTGTGACCTCATCCAAGAAAGTGGCATTTTACTTAAACTGTATCCTTCATTAGTTATTGTTGTTGTTGATCTTTGTTATTGTGATAAATAGCATAATTTTATGCAATACTTCCATGGGGTTGCTGAAACAGAATTTATCCAATCCACAAGAGTGTTACTAGAAAATGCAAACGCATACAGTTGAAACACACATTCCGAATTATAATACACTTTTGTTCAAAAATGGTGAATTTAATGATCCTAAGCAATCCCATAATTTTTTTCTATGTTTTTCGTTAGAAGTTCTCCGTAATAGGAAAAAAGTTAAATATAATGAACTGAAATCTAGATGGAGACTATACTATATTGGAGGTCAATTTAAGAAGTCTACCTTATCGTACCACATTTTAGCTCATGTGGTGTACCATGTTCTGATTCCCATTCCTAGTAACCAGAACAATCCGTGTTCTAGGTAACATAGATCCACGACAACCAAGTGCTACTAAACCAGTATGAATACTATAAATGCAATATGTCTTTTCCCATAGTTAGCTGGTGTTTTTCTTTAATCATATTCTCTGCAGACCTCAAGCAGTAATGGCTACTGGTCAGGTTCTATTTCATTGATTCTACTACAAGAAATCATTTGCTCGTTTTAACGTGAAGGTTTCATTCTTGTTTCATTGATTTTCTAAATTCAATTGGAAACAGGACAATGTTTACATGCTTTCTGATGTGGGATCTGATCTTATTTACTTGTAGAGAGTTGCTGCTAGTTGTGTTTGGCTTGCATCAAAACTTGAGGAAAGTCCTAGAAAAGCAAGGCAGGTACTCATTGTTTTCCACAGAATGGAATGTAGGAGGGAGAACTTACCAATAGAACATTTGGACACATTTCCTAAGGTTAGATTCCCTTCTCGTTATATTAGGACATTATACTGTCAAAAACAAGAATATTTTTGTCTATTTAGTAATGAAAGGTATCCAATTTTTTTTTCTCTATCTTTGCTTTTATTGTTTTTTTGAGGATTAAGTATTCCAATCTATTTCAAACGCTAGAATCATAGAGATTTAAAATCACATTCACATTCTCCCACAAGATATTTTTGGACCCGCCCCAACCTCCAGGTGCTGCTTGCAATATAATCAAACTTAAAGGTGGCAAGTGTAATTTATCCAAAAAAGGGATCACTAATCAATCTTTAGATTTTTCACACCATTCAAGTTCCCATTTAGCAGACTAACAGCTCAATCAAATCAAGGTTACACACAACTACAGTATTTTGGGGAGCTAAACTTGAAATGGTATACAGGCACACCTTGAAATCGGATTTCAAGAATATTAATGATGTCTGTGAGGATCCTTGTCCCTTGGATAAGACGAGCCATGGTATTCACGATCTGCAGAAGAAATATTGGCAGAAGCTAGAATTCAGTTCTTTACTAAGAAAAATATATACCAAGCATACTATTAGAATCAACATTTGAAGAAAAATAGAATGCCAACCTCGAGATGAATGATGCTTCGATTTATCTGAATGCCCTCCTGCATTTATAAAGATGACAGATCAGATATACAACTTCCATTGAAAGAAAGTAGCACCCAAAAAATAATGTAAAATAGAATTGTAACTGCAGGGATTTGGTGATGACCTAAAAAGCAGAGACATGTGACATGACAGATATACAAATTTTCAAAAAATACACGATAACATGCGGGGGACACGTGCAAAACATATAATTTTATAGGGTTAATTACATGGACCTCCCCGACCTCGTGAAGGAGATTAGTGTAATTTCATAAACTAGAAAAGAGGTATGTGTAATTAGCCCAATTTTATATATTTATTTTATGTCAAAAATTTAATCTCATCAAATTTATCAATGATAGGTATTTTACTTGATAAAAATAAATTAAAAAATGGGGCATCATGTTTCCCTAACGTGTCCAACTAGAAAAGGAAAAAAAATAAAAAAATTGGGGCAATTCCTCTAGCGTGTCCAACACGTCTGGGGTGTGTCCGTGGAGGTGTCCATGCTTCAAAAGTGATAACTGTCAAGAATTCATAAACTAACTGAATCCTTTCCTTTGTCCTTAGAACGGTGACCTCTGCCCTTGACTCTCTCTCCTTTCAATGTCCTCTCGCTCTGCTCTCGTCAATCCTTCACCTATCACGGTCCGTACCTTTAGTCTATCCTTCTCCCTTTCCCCTGTCCTGTCCCTCTCCCTCTCCTTCTCCCTTTCCTCCCTCGTCCCTGTCCCTATCCCAATCCCTCTCCTTGTTCCTTTCCCCACTTGCGTCCATCTTACGCCAGATTTCAATTTGGATACTGTGTTCTTCTTTTGCCTCTGCCTCAACAGCACGCTTCGAGAATCATCACCACTCTTCTTAGACTCTTTCAACTTGTCAAGTCGCTTTTATCTTGCACCCTTGGACCCACCAGATTCAGATTAGTCAGTCGAGCTGCCTTGGGAGAATCTTGGTATCATTATTTGCGGGACACTTAGCGAACCTTCCTAAGAAAAAGAGGAATGAGGAAAAATCAAATCACTAACCAAGCTTCCTAAAGAAGAAATGAAGTTTCTTGATTCCCACTTTTGTGTTTTCTTTGTTCTCCTAAGAAATTAAATAAAACCCATCCCATTCATTAATGACATGCAAGAAGTAGTGATAAAGTTGACAAACAAAGGACGATTTGGGGTTTGGCTAGGGGGGCAACATTAAATTGAAGCCTTGGCATGATTTATCACAATCCAACTGAACCCAATTTTCATTTGGTGGTCGAATGACTAAAGATCAACGTGATTCCAAAGTTATATTTTAGAGTTGTTCTTGAGTTAACAAATCATTTTTCTTTTTTGAAATTCTTTTATTATTAATTTAATTTTTTGTTCAATTTCTAAACATGATAATCATCATAATTTAAAACGCAATCACACGTCCGTAAAAAATAAAGATAAAATTACATCAAGACGCGCGCACACAGAGACAATTTATAAGAAAAATTTAATGTAGAAAAATTAAACATTTAAAGTGGCAAGTGCAAAGATTTTGTTGGAAAGGACAAGTAAACAAAATGGGAGGTAGAAAGATTGAAGCGACATATTTGGAACTTCAAAAGAGCAAATTGAAAAACATTTTTAATTCAGTGCAAAAGTATAATTTTCAAAAAAAGAGGGGCACATGCAATATGTGGCTCTGCCAATGTTGGCAACCATTACAGCTGCACAAAATATAACAAAGGAAATTGCACCACCACAGAAGAAACTTTTCTTTTTATCAACTTTTTCTCCTCTGCAAATGGATGCAAGCACACTGGGCTAGAGTGCGAGTGTGTATGTGTGAGTGAGAGAGAGAGACAGAGACAGAGACAGAGACAGAGAGAGAATGAGAATTCACCTTTGGAACAGGCTGAGATGGTGAATCCCACGATTTATTAGAAGTTGTAAATGAATCCCCATCCTTACAGACAGGTATATATTTTGCCTTAGGAAGGTCAGAAGATGGCGAGAACTCTACAAACCTCATCAATCCCAGATTTATTCTGATCAAATGCTTTCCACCACGGTGGATTCTCGTGAAGGGTACTTGGAATCTCTGACGTGAGATATACAACCCCACAGTGCCACAACCTCACTCTTGAACCGCACACACAAAGTCGTGCATAACCGATCAAGAAAAAGGCTAGTCAATGAAGAAGCACCTAAACAAACGAGTGCTACTTGGTATAGTAGGAATAACAAGAATAAGTTTTCGTTCTTTGACAAGTAGCCATATGAACAAAATAATGCACCATCAAAAATAAATAATGAACCATTTCTCATTTATAATTGCCTTATTCAACAACTTCACATTAAAATCTACTTTTGGTGCTAAAATTACTGTGTAGAATTTTCGTTCTAAAAATGTACCGCTAAGCTTTCACTCCTTGTAGTTTTAAGCAACCCCTATCAATAATCACATGTGCCTATCTCCAAGAACCTCAATGGAAAAACAAATTAACATAATTTTTTCTCTAACACGTGATAGTATATAAACAAGCGAGATAAAAAGTGTTTTCATACAAAGTCAGTTCAAAACCAAAAACAAAACTTGCTTGCTTATGCACAAGCACAAACAAATCCATCCAAAATGTCAAAGGTATACAGAAAAGCCAAATGGTGAGAAATCATCAATACATGATAGAGATGAATAAATAAGCATATCAAATTCCACATTGTAAAAAATTGACCACTATCCATCGTTGGTAGGATGTTGGGAGCATCATCCTAAGTATAGACCTATCATTTCACATTATTTTCACAAAGTAGTTCCTTATACTCAAATTCAAGCATGCACCATAAGTTAGTCTTTGTTAAACCACAAAACATGTTAATTTTAGAATTACATGTTAAATTCAAGTATTCAACTATTCGAGAGCTATACGCTTTTGGAAAATAAATAAACCAATCTAATGGGACAAAAATATCGAAAAGCAGTTCATCATCAACATCAAGGCTCAACAAGAAGCAAGTCAAAAGGATTGCAACAAAACTTCTAAGTAGAAAAGCAAACTCAGAACTTATAGAAGCCAGACTTTACCCCATGCATCAAGTCGATTTATTAGGGTTGAGTTTAAAGCTACCAAGTTAAATGATTGAACCATCAAACTGAAATAGGTACAAAAAATTATATTAATAATTGAGCTACTGTCATTTGCAAGATTCCAAGCTTCTTGTCTCGAGCCTGGGGTGTCTCAAGGGCACAAGGTAGTTTGATATAAATTTATGAGGATGTTTGACATGGCAGATGAAACCCATCTCCTTCAGAAGATGCCTCTCTGTTCTATTCAGTCCATTTTCAACTCTGCATATTTCGTAAACAGGCAAAACTCAATTCCAAAGATAACAACTTGCTTTGAGAAGAAGACGATCGGCTCTGTGGATCGACCGGGTCTTCCAAAACTAAATACTTAATCCTCAAAAAACAATAAAAGCAAAGATAGAGAAAAAAAATTGGATACCTTTCATTACTAAATAGACAAAAATATTCATGTTTTTGACAAGACAATGTCCTAATATAACGAGAAGGAATCTAACCTTAGGAAATGTGTCCAAATGTTCTATTGGTAAGTTCTCCTCCTACATTCCATTCTGTGGAAAACAATGAGTACCGCCTTGCTTTCTAGGACTTTCCTCAAGTTTTGATGCAAGCCAAACACAACTAGCAGAACTCTCTGCAAGTAAATAAGATCGATCCACATCGAAGCATGTAAACATTGTCCTGTTTCCAATTGAATTTAGAAAATCAATGAAACAAGAATGAAACCTTCACGTTAAAACGAGCAAATGATTTCTTGCGAGAATCGATGAAATAGAACCCCGACGAAGCCATTCTTTGCTTGAGGTCTGCAGAGAATATGATTAAAGAAAAACACCAGCTAACTATGGGAAAAGATATATTGCATTTATAGTATTCATACTGGTTTAGTAGCACTTGGTTGCCGTGGATCTATATTACCTAGAACGCGGATTGTTCTAGTAACTAGGAATGGGAATCAGAACATGGTACACCACATGAGCTAAAATGTGGTACGATAAGGTAGACTTCTTAAATTGACCTCCAATATAGGCCCTGTTTGGTAGAGCTGTGGGAAAGTGCTTATAGCTTATGCCTAAACAGCTTATAACTTATAACTATAACCATAAGCTGATTTCCAGCTTATTCTTAAAGCATCTCCTGCCCCACTCAAAGAATAAGCTGATTTCTGACTTCCAAAAAGCTATAAGCTATAAACTAAACCAAACACATCAAAATAGCTTAAATTAAGCTGAAAGCTGAAATAAGCTGTAATTAAACTCTGCCAAACAGGCACATAGTATAGTCTCCATCTAGATTTCAGTTCATTATATTTAACTTTTTTCCTATTACGGAGAACTTTTAACGAAAAACATAGAAAAAAATTATGGGATTGCTTAGGATCATTAAATTCACCATTTTTGAACAGAAGTGTATTATAATTCGGAACATGTGTTTCAATACAGGGCATTAGCATTTTCCAGTAACACTGTTGTGGATTGGATAAATTCCTGTTTCAGGCAACCCCATGGAAGTATTGCATAAAATTATGCTAATTATCACAATAACAGCATCAACAACAACAATAACTAATGAAGGATACGATTTAAGTAAAATGCCACTTTCTTGGATGAGGTCACAATAGATTCGAGAGTCGTTTGATTGCTTCATCTATGCCATCTTTCCTAGAAGGTGAATTTTGTAGCTCATCCGTTAGATAAAAGGTGTTGATTGTGTAAATCATGGTTGATACAAGACCTCAACAAGATTCCCTAAACTGTGACAAAAAGTAACTCAACATTTCAAGATCCCAACAAAGATCGAGAACAAGATCAATTGAAAAAGACAACAACTCTTGTCTCACAAAACAATAATCAAACAATAACATGGGCAGAGAAACATGTCCATCAAAACAGATTTCTCGATCCAAGCGCACATAGCCAACTAGTATTCTTCTAAGTGGACATCAAAACAACATAGTTTTATCTATAAATACATGTCTCTATGTATGTGTCTCCATTGTGTGCGACCCTCTAGGTTACTAAACCGAGAAGGGTTTTGTTCATTAACCAAAAATTCAACTGCAAAAGGTGTTCAAGAAACTTATACCTCCCATCCAAAGTGATTTTGCGAACTCGATAACAACCCAGTTTTTGAAATAAGTTTTATCATCAAATTAAAGAAATCAATACAAGAATCCCAAAAAGAAAAAGGTAACCAATAAGAAGACAAGACATCCAACTTGTGTGTATACTTTTTTTCGCCACATGAAGAAATTACACATCTCTTAAATTGCAACGTCTAGCGTCAGATAACCATTATAGTAGTAAAGGACACCCTTTCAAACAAAGATTAACAAGAAAAAAAAAACCCTTTCCTCCTTTGCGGTGGCATGTTCTACCGTGGCACCAATTTCTTGAATTTTAGTTTCCTTAGGAATCTAAGCAATAGGAGTATATTGAGTTTGCATCTTTGTTCACATTGATTGATGGGGTTTCCTTATCTTTGTCTTTCGATAAAAGGGTGTAGAATATCGGCTCTTGAGGGTTTTTCTTGTAAATCTTTATTTGACAAACTCATTGACAGTCTTCCATTCCTTTGTTTCTTCTTCATATGAAAAAGTATCCCTCATAAAGTGAAGTTTTTCATGTGGTCTTCAAACTCAAAGAGGTATTATGACCAATGACCTATTCCAAAGGAGAAGGCCTAATCACTATCTTTGCCCTCAATGGTGTGTGATGTGCAAGAGGAGTTGAATTAACGGATCATCTCTTTCTTCATTGTTCTAGCTCTTGAGTTATGGCGGCGTTTGTTCAAATTGTGTAATGTTCAATGGGTTGCTCCAAGGATATGCTTCTTGTTAAGCTTGAAGGGTTCGGCGGCTTTAAGAGAGCCAAAACATTGTGGTCTTGTATTGTTTGTGCTATGTTCTGGACTTTTTGGCTAGAGAGAAATTCACGGATCTTTGATGGAAAGGAGGCTTCTGTAGATTCTTTATGGGATAGGACTAGGTTTTTGGCTTCGTTTTGGGCCTTTGTGTCTCCTCCTTTTAAAGGAGTTCCACTCTTCTTGATTTCTAGGGATTAGGCTTCCGTTTGCAATCCTTAGTGATTGGATTTCCTCGTTTTCCTTTAGTTTTTTTTATAGTTGTTTTTATTTTGTTTGGTCCTTCTTCACCGTATGAGGACTTCTTGTCCTCTACCTTTTCTATTACTTAATGAATTTCGTTGTTGATTTTTCACCAAAAAAATATTAAAAATTAAAAAAAAAAAAGTAGTAAAGGACACCTTCAAAACCAATTGAGTTACAATCAATAGCATGAATAGCCTACATATATGTTTAACATCAAACAATTTCAAATTCCTTAGTCTATAACTCAAAATACAAAATCTTGGTTAGTTGGTCGGTGAAAATCGATTGAATTTGAATTGAAAAAATCCATTTTTGTATTTTTATATTGAAAACCCATTTCTCGAGTTCTAAAACCAACCAACGATTGAAATTATACATGCTTAAAAAACTTACCAAATAAAAATTAAACTTAAACATCTATTGATAACGCCTCCCTCGTGAATTTGCAACCTTTGTTTATTCTTCCAATTTGTATATATACCTATTTAAGGAGATGAGGAGAGGAAAGGAGAGTGGGTACCTGGAAGCTAGAAGCTAGAACTAAACTTTGGTGGACGACCGGACTCGCAAGAGAACTGATCGGGAAAATTGTCGGATTCACTGCCTTGCCAGTGTCGCAAGATACAGAGAGAGGGGGAGACACTCAGAATTTAGCCCTAATTTGCCATGTTGTGTTCATTTCGTGGATTTGGGGGAGTTATTAGCCTCCCTTTGGAAGGGAAGGGGGTTGGTTTTTGGTTTTTGGTTTTTGATTTTTTTTGATCTTTGATTTTTTTTATTTTTTTATTTTTGGGTTAAAAAGTTTGGTTTGGGAAGGATTTTTTTGACTTTTTGATGAGGTGTCTTCTTGTTAAATTATCAAACTATCCTTTTTGCCTTTTTTTTTTTTTTATTTTTAATTTTGGGTTTAGATTTGGCGTATTTTGCTTAAATGTTTTTTTTTTTTTTGGGTTTGGATTTGACATATTTTGGTTTTTATTTATTTATTTAATTATTTATTTATTTATTATGTTGGGTTTCGATTTGACGTATTTTGCTTAAATTTTTTATTTTATTTTTTTCGGTTTGGATTTGGCATATTTTGTTTTTTTTTTTTGTTTTTTTTTGTTTTTTTTTTATGTTGGGTTTCGATTTGGCGTATTTTGCTTAATTTTTTTTATTTTTATTTTTTTTTCCGGTTTGGATTTGGTGTATTTTGCTTTATTTTTTTTTTTTCCTCTTAATTTTTTTATTTTGGGATTGGATTTTTCGTATTTTGCTTAATTTCTTTTTTGGAAAAATTACTAGTAAATCCTATGTGGTAGAAAGTTAAACCATTTAGTCCTATAAGTTTTCTTATGCACTGTACGGGAAAGAAATACGCCTTCTCGTATAATCCTGTTGATCAAGTCTGCGCTCCTCCGTACGACGTCGCTTTATCACTTGAAAACACAAACGTAAGCTAGCCGGCGGGTGTGTGCCGGAAACCTCTCCGATGCCTAAGTCAGTAAGCTTGACAATAGACAAAAGCTCTGTGCATTCAGGGAGCAAAATTGTGTTACCTCTCCAAAGGTGATATTAGTGAGCTTATATAGGTTTCGCGTGGCACAATCCTGGTAGGACTCTTATTCCTCCATGTGCAGAGTCCTTCTAGGATTACTCCTCCTTGCGTAGAGTCCTCCTTGGATTCATACTCCTGGAAGACAATGCTTATCCTCCAACACCCCCCCTCACTGCTTAAACCAAGTGAGATGGTTTTACCTCGGTTGAATGTCAATACAGCCGAACTAACATGACCATGCTTAAGCCGCAAAGTAGACCGAGCTCCAGACCTCACTCCGACTGTGGTGACCGTCTTTACACTTGGACCGAGCTACCACTCTTCACTCCGACCATGGTGACCGTCTCCACACTTGGACCGAACTACCACTCTCCACTCCAACCATGGTGACCGTCTCCACACTTGGACCGAACTACCACTCTCCACTCCGACCGTGGTGACCGTCTTCACACTTGGACCGAGCTACCACTTGGATCATGGTGACACCTCTACCTCGGCTGACTCTTTTACCTCGGCTGATATCTTTACCTCGGCTAACATTACGGTCAACCAAGTTACTTCGGCTCTTCTCTCTGTTTGAATACCTTGCTTGGTAGCTCGGCCATAGCATTGACTGCCACTAGGAAGTAGCTAAGTCCCGTAGCTAGGTCCCGTGGCTAGGTCTCATAGCTAGGCCGCGTAGCTAGGTCCAATAGCTTGGTCCCGTAGCTAGGTCTTGTAGCTCGGTCTCGTAGTTAGGTCCTGTAGCTCGGTCTCGTAGTTAGGTCCTGTAGCTCGGTCTCGTAGTTAGGTCCTGTAGCTCGGTCTCGTAGTTAGGTCCTGTAGCTCGGTCTCGTAGTTAGGTCCTGTAGCTCGGTCTCGTAGTTAGGTCCTGTAGCTCGGTCTCGTAGATAGGTCTCGTAGCTAGGTTCCATAGCTCGGCCCAACTTGTTTACAAATTACCCTCTCATGCACTATTTGGTCCCACTATCTACATCAATAACATCATTAATATTATCAAAACATTAGCTACATTAGCAACATTAACTGCACCAATCGACAATATCAAACATTAAAAAAACATCATCCAAAAAAAAAATGTGAACATCATCAACATCAACAACATCGTAATGTTCTTCAGCGATGTTCTAATCAGATCGAATCAATACGAGCCCTAATCGACTCCCCAACAGACAAATCCATGATTCTTCTTCTACCAAGACTCATGTTTGGCACAACGACCAACCACCCCTGAGACCTGCTCCGCCCGACGACTCGTCGGAGCTTAATCGGAAACCTAATGACCCCAACACCCATGGAGAATCGTCTCACGGGGGGCTTTTTGACTATTAATTTGACCCTTCTGGGATCATTCCCCACGCTAAGGAAGACTCCAGCGGCGACGATTTGAGATTCTGGCGAAGCCCGTTCTTTCAACAACTTGAGCAACGGCTGAACTCCGCCTTCTTCGACGATCATCTTCTTATTCAAATCGTTGTCTCGGGCAAGAGAAGGAGGTTGTTGGCAACGTCGATACGGCAGCGGTGGTAGTGGTTCATTTGTACGACGGCGATGTAGGTCCAGACAAATGCGAGGGTAGGGTCGTTGCTAGCGATGAGAGGGAGAGAGAGATTGGGGCCTTCGCCGTCGGAGTCGAAATCGAAAATGGAGAAGAGCCAGGTGACGTCAGCGAAGGAGAAATCGAGGAGGGAGGAGACCTTGCGGTGGTCTGTTTGAAAGATTTTCATTCAATACGTTTAGGGTTTTTTCTAATTAGGGTTTTTTTTATTTATAAAAAATATATAAGAATTGTATAGATGACTTTTGATGATGATGTTTTTGACGATGGCAATGAAGCTTGATGATGGCGATGATGTGTGTTGTTTTGATGATGATGACGTTTGATGTTGTTTTGATGGTGTTGTTGTGATATTTGATGTTGTGATGTTGTGTTGATGATGATGTTGTGATGTTTGATGTTGTCTTGATGATGATGTTTGATGTTGTTTTGATAATGATGTTGTGATGTTTGATGTTGTTTTGATGATGATGATGATGTTGTTTTGACGATGATGATGTTTGATGCTTAATGGTCATTAACATTGGGATAGGACCTAGCGGTTCATAAGAAAATTCATAGGACCAAATGGGTTCAGAACAGACTGTTTTGAACAGAACAGGTGCTAAGAACAGAACAGGTTGAATATGAAAATTACTGTTTTTTTACCATGGGTTGATCTATATGAAAATATAAGAAAAGATACATATATCTGCCTTCAAACCGAACAGATTTATATATAAGAACAGATATATATCTGTCCCAAATGTGTGAAATGTAACCGTAATTAACCCAAACCGAACAGATTTTACAGATTTTCATATAAGAACAGATATATAAATAATAACATATATATATATGCCCCAAATGTGTTTGTTACTAATCGTAATGAATCCCAACCGAACAGATTTTACAGATTTTCATAAATAAGAATAGATACATAAATAAGAACAGATATATATATATATATATATATCTACCCCAAATGTGTGAGCTGTAACCGTAACATTCCGTGATAACCGAATAGATTTTTAACATAAGAACAGATCCGAAATAATTTTTTACATATATATATATACTTATATATCTAGCTGCCCCAAATGTGTGTAATGTAAGCGTAATCAACCCAATCACGACCGTAAAGAAATAGATCGGTCATGAACCGATGCTGTTATGAATCCATACTATGCAGATCGGAAGTAGGGGAACGAAATCAGATAGGCCATAAAGCATTACCTGCAGATCGGTTTGTGTTTGAGAGAGTTGGTTCTTGTTTGCCGCCGCTGATGCGTACTCCAGTGCCGATCACCTCTGCGAAGGTCGTTCAAATGTCGTCGTCGTTGCTGGTCTTTCTGAATCGCCTATTTCGCTTATTCTTCTCAACTTTCGGAAGGGTGTGTGTGTTTTGGATGAGGCGTTGTCCCTCAGATTGAGAGGGTTCTCTTCGGGGCATTTTGGTAAATTTACACCAATAAGGGTTTCAAACGTACCCGTGAAACCCATTTTGCCTGGACGTGGCTGATTCAGCCTAATTTGTCGAGACGTGGCTAAATTAGCCCAAGTTTTCCTTCCAAGACGGTGCCTTAGAAAATAAAGGGGGGGGGGAAGTGAATGAAAATGTTGTTTTATTTTGGATATGATTTATATAGTCATTCACATTTTATTTAATTAATTTATTTATTTATTCTAATTTATGAATCAAACGCAAAGTGAAAAAATATAAGGGAAAAGTACATGCAAGTTGAAATTAGGGGAAAAAATTACAAATACATGAGCGATGTAAGTGTGTCTGTGCTTAGGGATGGCAATGGAGGTTAATGGGGTGCATATCAATTCCCCATCCCTATTCCCCTATAATAATTTTTCCACATTCCCCAATTGTATTACCCTCCCTATCTCCTAATGGGTTTGGATTTCCCCAACCCAACATGACCCCTTTTTTTTCTTTTTCTTTTTCTTTTTTCGTTTCAAGGTTCACAACCAAAGCTAAATATACAATCAATCTTATTTTTTTTATTTGGCTCAACAACAAAATCAAATACACATTAATTAATTAAAAAGTTTGTTTTAAAATAATCAAATAAGTTCGCAAGAACATGAGATAAAATTGTTTTCATATATTTATATAACAAAATCAATCTGGGTTAAAGACATTCTAATAAAATAAGGTTGTTGTAATTTGGAGATGTATCAGTCCATCTTCTCTCCTCTTCTCTTCTCTCTCCAGTCTCCAATAACCACGTGTGTACAGGTATGTTCCTCTTTATCTCCTCATTGAGTTGCTTTTCTTTTTTCCATTTGGCTGTATTGGGAAGATAATGGGCACCCAGACCATTAAGCAAATTTATTGAATTTAGAAGTCAAGTTTCATTGGATTAATGTAGTCTCTATACTGTTGATGAAATTTTGACTGGTAAATGGGTGTTCATTACTTCATTCATTTGGTTTGTTTTTAGTTTACTGAAGATGAGATGAAGATTACCCTATTTTAAATAATCTGCTTTGAATTCCCTCATTTTGCTTTTTTACAGATTACATCTTGCAATCTTTACAAGTATGAATCAAAACCTCTCAATACTTATATATATATAGCCATTTTCTGAATTGCTTTAAACCAATTTGCTATCAATTTTCAGATTGTTCAGTGAAATCTCATCCAATGGAGCGAAATTGATAAAATGCAGTAGTTATAAGAACTAAAAGGATTAAAATCTTAATTCAATACTATAAATTAAATAACAAGAAATTTCTCTAGAATTTTGTAAAAACACACACAAGAAGTGAATTCAAAAAAAATCAAGAAAAAGCAGCAGATCACAATGATCATGAAGAATTAATTACATGATCGAAAACACAAACCAGATTAAACCGTGAAACCAGTGAATTGTTGTGGGATTTCATGTATGTTCAGCAACAAATCAATGAAATCTGTCTTTAATTTCAATAAGCGAAACAGAGAGGGAAGAAGAGAGAACAAGAGAGAGAAACTCACCATCTTGGGAGAACTAGTAGTGGTAGCGGCCGGAGATCGCCGCTAGATCATTGCGCCATAAATCGCCGATCTTTGGAGTGAGAAGATCCGAGTGATGCTAGAATGAAATCTGCTTAGGCTCACTGTGCGAATGAGAAAAGAACCCTAGTTCTAAACACAACATATGGGGAAATGGGCGGGTGCCCATCCCGACCCATATCCTATGAAAACACCACTTAATTACTCGATTGATAATTAAAAAAAAATCATATATGTGGGTCGGTTTTCATGGATATCCATAGGATAGGATTCCTATTGCCATTCTTTTCTGTGGTGGAGTGTAAATAAAAGGGTGTGGGGGTATAAGTATCACTTGCGTATCTCCATGTGTTGGTAATTTTTTTTTTCAAACTCCAACCTCCATACAGTTTCTCAAAGTACAAAATCTATACGTCCCGTTTGTTTTCAGAGATAAAACGAGGTAATTGATAGTGAGGGGATTAATAAAAGGGCAAAACACCAATAAATCTCAAATTTTAATTTGTTAAACCATTTGGTCCTGCCTTTTATTTTGTAGACTAATAAGTCTTATTTGAATGTTAAAAGCTCACTATAGGCCTTTTTTAGATTTCCCTCCTTTTCGAACATCAGCAACATTAACTACACCAACAACATCATCAACATCAACTACATCATCAAACATCATCAACATTGATCAAACATCAACTACATCATCAAACATCATAAAACTTCATCAACATTGATCAAACATCAACTACATCATCAAACATCATCAACATCACCAACATCATAAAACATCATCAAACATCAACTACATCATCAAACATCATCAACATCACCAACATCATAAAAAATCATCAACATCATCAAACATCAACTACAACATCACCAACATTGTGAACATCATCAAACATCACCAACATCATAAAACATCATCAAACATCAACTACATCATCATACATAATCAACATCACCAACATTGTGAACATCATCAACTATCAACTACATCTTCAACCCCATCAAATATCATCATACATCAATATGGGATACAATATATTGATGTTTATACAATATAACAAACAAAGATACTATGCCAAATATAAAATATAACAAGATACCATACCAAATATAAAAAGGACTAAATGGTTTAAAAAAAAACACTATGGACTAGATAGAGTAACATTTCCCAATATGAAATTTATGAGTAATTTTTAATTTTTTTTAACATGTTGGGCATTTTTTTTTTTAATATTAATGTTTAATGATTTTACATTTTTTGTTAACTAAAAGGAAAAATTACTCATAAATCTCATATTGGGAAATGTTACTCTATCTAGTCCATAGTGTTTTTTTGTAAACCATTTAATCCTTTTTATATTTGGTATGGTATCTTGTTATATTTTATATTTGGCATAGTATCTTTGTTTGTTATATTGTATCACATATTGGTGTATGATGATGTTTGATGAGGTTGAAGATGTAGTTGATATTTGATGATGTTCACAATGTTGGTGATGTTGATTATGTATGATGATGTAGTTGACGTTTGATGATGTTTTATGATGTTGGTGATGTTTGATGAGGTTGAAGATGTAGTTGATGTTTGATGATGTTCACAATGTTGGTGATGTTGTAGTTGATGTTTGATGATATTGATGATTTTTTATGATGTTGGTGATGTTTGATGATGTAGTTGATGTTTTATGATGTTGGTGATGTTGATGATGTTGATGATGTAGTTGATGTTTGATCAATGTTGATGATGTTTTATGATGTTGATGATGTTTGATGATGTAGTTGATGTTGATGATGTTGGTGTAGTTAATGTTGCTGATGTTCGAAAAGGAGGGAAATCTTAAAAAGGCCTATAGTGAGTTTTTAACATTCAAATAGGACTTATTAGTCTACAAAATAAAAGGCAGGACCAAATGGTTTAACAAATTAAAATTTGAGATTTATTGGTGTTTTGCCCTTTTTTTTAATTATCAATCGAGTAATTAAGTGGTGTTTTCATAGGATATGGGTCGGGATGGGCACCCGCCCATTTCCCCATATGTTGTGTTTAGAACTAGGGTTCTCTTCTCATTCGCACAGTGAGCCTAAGCAGATTTCATTCCAGCATCACTCGGATCTTCTTACTCCAGCATCGCCGATTTGCGAAGGCAACGATCTAGCGGCGGCGATCTCCGTCAGCGCTTACTACGGTAGTTCTCCGGCATGGTGAGTTTCTCTCTCTTGTTCTCTCTCTGTTTCGCTTATTGAAATTAAAGACAGATTTCATTGATTTGTTGCTGAACATACATGAAATCCCTCAACAATTCACTGGTTTCACCGGTTTAATCTGGGTTTGTGTTTTCGATCATGTAATTAATTCTTCATGATCATTGTGATCTGTTTTCGTTTTTCTTGCCATATTTTTTTTGAATTCACTTCTTGTGTGTGTGTTTACAAAATTCTAGAGAAATTTCTCGGTATTTAATTTATAGTACTGAATTAAGATTTTAATCCTTTTTAGTTCTTATAACTACTCCAGATTTTATCAATTCTGCTTCCATTGGATGAGATTTCACTGAACAATCTGAAAATTGATAGCAAATTGGTTTAAAGCAATTCAGAAAATGGCTATATATATAAGTATTGAGAGGTTTTGATTCATACTTGTAAAGATTGCAAGATGCAATCTGTAAAAAAGCAAAATGAGGGAATTCAAAGCAGATTATTTAAAATAGGGTAATCTTCATCTCATCTTCAGTAAACTAAAAACAAACCAAATAAATAAAGTAATGAACACCCATTTACCAGTCAAAATTTCATCAACAGTATAGAGACTACATTAATCCAATGAAACTTGACTTCTAAATTCAATAAATTTGCTTAATGATCTGGGTGCCCATTATCCCCTCAATACAGCCAAATGGAAAAAAGAAAAGCAACTCAATGAGGAGACAAAGAGGAACATACCTGTACACACATGGTTATTGGAGACTGGAGAGAGAAGAGAAGAGAAGATGGACTGGTTCATCTCCAAATTACAACAACATTATTTTATTAGAATGTCTTTAACCCAGATTGATTTTGTTATATAAATATATGAAAACAATTTTATCTCATGTTCTTGTGAGCTTATTTGATTATTTTAAAACAAACTTTTTAATTAATTAATGTGTATCTGATTTTGTTGTTGAGCCAAATAAAAAAAATAAGATTGAATGTATATTTAGCTTTGGTTGTAAACCTTGAAACGAAAAAAAGAAAAGAAAAAGGGGTCATGTTGGGTTGGGGAAATCCAAACCCATTAGGAGATGGGGAGGGTAATACAATTGGGGAATGTGGAAAAATTATTATAGGGGAATGTGGATGGGGAATTAATATGCACCCCATTAACCCCCATTGCTATCCCTAACCACAGACACACTTACATCGCTCATGTATTTGTAATTTTTTCCCCTAATTTCAACTTGCATGTACTTTCCCCATGTATTTTTTCACTTTGTGTTTGATTCATAAATTAGAATAAATAAATAAATAAATAAAATAAAATGTGAATGAATATATAAATCATATCCAAAATAAAACAACATTTTCATAAATTTGTTTTGTTTGTGGCTTTCGAATTGGTAGTCCGTTCGGACTAGAATGGGCATTGGGTGAGCAAATTGTTAGGTTGGCCGAAGATGTGGTATTACAAAAATAGTCCGTCAGCTTAGTGAGTTGCCGGACGTCCGGCTGGTCAACTACAAATTATTATTATTATTGTTAGGGTAATGCACTAATAAATCCCAAATTAACAACTTATACACTGTTTAGTCCTAAAAGTTTTCTTATAGACTGAAAGGTCCCATTATAGGAAAATTGACCATAGAGGGCATATACATCAAACATCATCATCATCAAAACAACATCATCGTTATCAAAACAACATCAAACATCACAACATCATCATCAAACAATATCAAACATCATCATCAAAACAACATCAAACATCACAAACATCATCATCAAAACAACATCAAACATCACAACATCATCTTCAAACATTATCATCATCAACATCAAACGTCATCACATCATCAACAACACAACAACACAACATCAAACATCACAACAACATCATTGGATATAATATTAATACACTAATTAATGGATATAATACCACTCTTCAACCATTGGATTGAATCTATCAAAATGTCCACACACAATCATTTCTCATTAAACCTAATTCACACCATCAATCCATCTCATTTCATTCATCGTCCGTTGCTCTTCGCCTCCCTGATCGGCGTCACTAGCCTTGCTGCCACCGCGCCGCCGCTCTTCGCTTTCGGTCTTTGCTCTTAAAGGTAATGCGTAGCTCTCTCTCTCTTTTTGTTCTTTCTCTTTGCTCTATCTCCATTCCTTAATGCTCCACAGATTTCTCTTTCTGTTGGCTCAATTCTTTAGGGTTAGAAACAACGCCGAAAGCTTTGTAGTTGTCGAGAACACTGATCCAGTACCACACCGATCAACATCGTCAACATCAGCATCGATCCACACCGATCCAGTACCACCGCCGTGAGATCGTGACCTTTCTGCCTTCGTGGTTCGCAATCCTCTGCAACGTTTGTTGGGAAAAGGCCGATCTTCATGTTGATGTTCGCTGAATCTTAATATTTTTGTTGTGATGTTAATGTTGATGATGATGTTTGATAATGTTGATGTTGGTGATGATGTTTGATGTTTGCTGGATCTTAATGTTTGATGAATAATGATTATCAATGTTTGATGAATAATGTTGATAAATGGGTCTTAACATTCAAATGGGTATAGATGTTGGTGATGTTAAGTAAATGTCGAAGACGAAGTTTGATGTGAATGACGGCTTTGATTGCTTGTTGTATTCCTCGTGGTTTTGTTTTGTTCTAGGGTTTTTTGAACAGTTGTTGTGAAAGGTTGGAGCTTTTGGACGTATCTGGGAAGTTCGAGCGGAGGTGGTGACGATTTAGTTGACGGTGGCATATTTGTGTACTGTTGCGAGGACTCGATGTGGCGGCGGAGGACTCGCTCGAAGTCCGTCGACGGCGGCGATCCACCGCCTCTTCTTCTCCTTCCCATTTTCATCTCTCTAGGGTTGAGCTCGGTTGAAGGCGGGGGAGAGAGAGAGAACGAAAGGTTTTGGTGAGTTATGAGTTTGGGAACTCGGCGAGTCAACTTCGATCTTTGTGAATGTAGGTGGTTCGGAGATTACATGGGCTAGACAACTTGAGCTCGTATTTCAATTATAAGGCCTAAGATGGGCCTATAGGCCTGTAGGGTTGTACTTTAAAATTTTTGCAGGAATTGGAAATTATATAACTAGTCATTTGCATTTTTATAATTTTATAATTTACAATTCTCTGAAAAAAAAAATAGATCCGTTTGTAATTGTGTACTAAACAAGAAGTCCTCCATCTATTAGATCAAAACTATTATAAAACTATTGTCTAAAATATAAGAGAAAAAGTGAGAGAAAATAATTACGTGTCTCTTTATAATTGAAATGACAAACCACGTATGATATAAGTTAAACCTAAAAAAAAAATTAAAATTTTTCGCATTAGACATTTAAAGATTGGGATTGAGTATCGTAAATCTTCCCCATCTCCGTTTTGACAATGTATGATAAATTATATTTTCAATTGTTATTTGAATTTTATTTTGTTTCCACATCTTCTAATAGTAAACAAGTACATAAAATCTTTATACTTCAATTCATGTTTTAATATAGTCTTCCTCTCACTCACTGTTAAATAAAAATTTGGATAAAAAGTATGTGTAGGTCGCAAGAGTCTGTTTTGGAGACATTGGAGTAAAAAAATTATAAAACAAATTACACATTTTTACCTTTAATTATAAATAAATAAAAAAATCACTCAAATTTCACATGGAGACCCCCTGTAATAATTATGATTCAATCCTTTTAGTTTCTCTTGTTTCAATTTTCACTCAAATTTTAAAACAACTTATATTTGGAAAATTTATTTTAAAATAACATGAATTGGAAAATAACTCCCCACACACAAGAGTTCACATTTATAGAAGATCATGAATGCATATATGTGTTCCTTCGTTTCATTGATCAAGGATCTACAAAAGACTACAACAGGACCAAAGGGACTTTCACCTTTGAAAGGGTTACTAAAAACACTTCAAAAGGAAACACAAAGATCCTAACTTGAGTTTTGGAAAGGAAAAAAAAAAAAAAAAAAATCAATCAAGATAAACTTTAACATCAATACCATTGTCAATGAGAGACTGAACAACAGCTCTTATCTTCCCTTCAAACTTATCTCTCTCCCTCGAAGTATACGAAGCCGTGTAGACATCCGCTTCTTGTGCTCTCTCTGCTAAAATCCGTTCTACGGCCAAACACGCCGATATATCTGATCGCGACTTGAGTGCGGCTTTGATGTCTTTGGAGTTGGTACTAGCAACCGCAACTTGCTTGCTCGTCACCCTGTGAGTGAACGAGGCCGAAACAAAGCGTTTAGATATGAACACGCCAAGCGTAAATGGCTCCATGTAAGCTATTGTACGCTGTTTGAAGGATACGTGCTTGTCTGTATTCTTCGACTTATTCTCCTTCTGGTATGTGTATGGCCGGCTATTGTCATCGTCGAGATAATCCTCTACCCCAAAAAAGCTTCTTGGTCCCAAAGAAGGCTGTGAAATTATAAAATAGGTTAAAGATATAAAAAGGGACAAATACATCAAAGTTAGATTTTGAACAAGAAAACTTCAAATTCTTTCACAACAAATTGTACAAGTTTTAGAGCCTGTAAGATTTTTGTTTTATTGATGATAGGGTGAATTACACTAATCACCCTTGTCGTTTGGAAAAAAATAAAATAAAATAAGCTCTACAAGTTTATCATAATTACATTAAACACTCTTTTAGTAAGGCTAAAACAAGCATAACTAATGTAGTTGGTGTGTAAACACATGAATAATCAATGACAAAATATAGTGTAAATGTTATGATATTATCATATCCTAAGAAGTACGGACATGGACACGTGACACGATATGGACACGCAGACATGTAAATTTTCAAAAAAATGTAGGGCACGACACGTTAAGGACACGTTCAAAATATATATTTTTATAATATGTATATTTTTAAATGTTTAATATATATTTCATGTCAAATATTTAATTTTGTCAAATTTATCAACCTTAGATATGCTATTTTAGTAAAAAAATAATAAAATAATAATTTTTTTTTGAAAAAAATAGTACTCAGAATGTCCCTAACGTATCCCTTGCGTGTCCTCAACGTGTCCCATGCGTGTTCTCAGCATGTATCCGCAGTGTGTCCAAAGTGTTCCAGCGTATCCAACTCTTTCCAGCGTGTCCGACACTTGTCCAAAGCGTATCCATGTCCAACATGTGTAGAACGCCTGTACACGACCTCCAGAAAGGTGTCTATGCTTCATAAATCATATCATAACATCAATTTTTTTTTTTCAACTAGACGAATTACTAATTACTGATGAAAAGTGTCACATGAATGAAATTCATAGGGATACAGTGTAATTATGCCAAACTTGTGGGGGCTTGGCATATTTTTCAAACCTCAAGGGAGGTCAATGTAATTTATCCTTGATAATAAAATCATTTTACCTTTGACTACAACTTGGGTGCCAAAATCACTGCCTTCAGTTGTCTTGGTTTTAAGTTGTCATATTAAAATTTTAGAGCAAGAGTGGAGATTTCAGAAGCAAGTTAAATCAATCAAGAAGTTGTAAGTGACTAGAACAAGAGTGTTTTAACAATTTTAAGAACATAAAAAACCTAAAAAATAGCGAAGATGCTTCAACCGAGTAAAAGCAAACCAATTCACTCCTTAACAATAACAAGCGCTTTTTGAGGGGGAAAATGGACCACTACGACACCAACCTTTTCAAATTTGCATAGCTATTTGGAATGCAAGCCAGACTTCTAGCTGTTGCATCTCAAATATATTATGCTACAATAAATCTTCATTCAACATAGTTATAACATGATTCTTAGATGTTTTCCTGGAGTGTCAAGTTCAATGAACTATAATCAGCATGAAAATGAGTAGCTAACAAAATCTTTCAAAACTCACAATGATTTTAACTATTATATTCAGTCATAAGCAAGACGTAACTAAATTGGCTGAGGATCTCAACTTTGTTGATGTAAATGGCATCCTATTCACACAAAGATACCTTGCGGTTTCTGATGTGAATATCAACAATGTTTTATACGGTTAATTAAGATTTTTGCCATATTTCATATTATAAGGATTGGATTCACTTTCTAGACCCGTATTTGCCACACTACTTGATTTGATCAGTATAACAAATTACTCATTATCCACAACAGTTCTTTCAGATCCCAAAAAATTCATTGGCATGTTGTTCTCATCACCTCGCCAATGTTTCCTTGGTTCTAAGGTTGGCAATAGCAATACATTACGAAAAGAGAAAAGCAAAATAGCGTCTATACTATGTCCAAAAACAATGGCAAGAATGAACACTGCGAAGGACTCAATAGCAGTAACATCAAATTATTGGAAATCAAGCTAAAAAAAATATATATATTTTGTTGAACATAGCTAAACACACAATTCAAACTAACATAAAAATGGCAACTTTTGCCCCCCAAAAAACATAACAGACATAAAATTTACTAATTGAAAGATTGCTACTGCTGCATTAATTGTCAGCTTTAGGGTGCCAAAAAAAATTATCATGATCCATATTCTATAGAAAGTTGATTCAAGAGAAAAATATATCCGGTACCCTCAAAACAAAATTCAAGAGTGTACCTGGCCACAGTGAATACCTCTTGTTTGTGAATACAAACAAAGCCTAATTTTATCACCTCCATGAGCACATAACTTGTGATATGCTTGTTTCAACATGGTTCCAAAAACCAAACTCCTGCTAGAAAACAAACAACAGTTCCATTAGTCGCACTACAATTTCAACAGGAAATTATGATTCTAATATGTGCATCAACGTACACTGTTATATGACCAAGCTTTTTAGACACTACAATTTCAGTGGGAAATTATGATTCAACAGACACCTATGTTTGGAATGAGTGATTTGGAGAGAAAAGAAAAGAAATGGAGTGACATGTATTTCTCCTATTTGTTTGGATAATCTAAGTAGAGAGAAATGGAAAGAAATGGAGAGAAACTCATTTCTCTTATAAGCCTCATTTTCAATTTTCCCAAAACTGGAGAGATTGGGAGAGAAAAGAAACCATTATTTTTACAATACCAATTTTGTCCCTATAAAAATAAAAGAAATAAAATGATTGAAAATATAAAAAGGTTATTTTGGTAATATAACATAAAATAATTTCTTTTCTTTTCTCTTAATGAAAACTAACCAAACAAGAATGAGAGAAATCACAATCATTTCTTTTCTTTTATTTCTTCTTTATCCAAACAAAAAAGAGAGAAATCACAATCATTTCATTTCTTTTCTCTTCTCTTATTACTTTATTACTTAAGTAATCATATCTTTTCTTTTCTCTCCTAAGTTCCCAAACATAGTGCTAATAATAATATACTAAAATTCCCAGGGTCCAAAATTACTTCTTTTTGACATTTATTTGAACACAAAAGAGACATTGTAGTTCCATTTTCTGTTTCTGTACTAGTTCATTTACATTGGCAAATTCAGCACAAATTAAAATTCCAAACTTTATGCCTCAGATTTGCTGATAAACACGCAATCATCAAACAACAAACGAATTGAGTCAACCCAGTCAGCTAAAAAGAATATCAAAAAAACCCAAATCGAGTACTCATTCACCGAGTAACAAAACACCCATTAGTTTTTCATAATCACATCCATATATAAAGAAACGACTGAATCGATTAGATATATTGGGTCTGACCCAATATGGGTCGAAGTCTATTTGATCACAGGAAAAGCTTACCTGGTTCGATTATGAAGTGTAAACAATGACACGAGTTTCAGCGACTGACGGTGACGAAACGGAATAGAAGTTCAGTCCAGTTCCAGGCGGCGGAGAAGGGTGGTGCTGTCGAGGCGAAGTGCCTGAGAATGCCGTCGGCGAGTGACCGCGGACTCTACGGTACGCTCCGTGGATGGTGTCTGCCTGGTTATTTTCTTGGGAACCAAACAAACACCCGATTCTTAAAGCCTAAACCCTTCGAATATGAAGATTTTGGAAAATCCTATTTTTTTTTTAAAAATAATACAAATTTATTCACATTAACTTAAAAATTACTCAGAAATTAATTTCTACCGCATTCTATGTGGAGTCCATATATATCTCATACTACACAGATTAATCTAAATATTATACTACACAAATTAATCTCTACCAAACAATCACTCACTTAAGAAATTCTAAATAGATAAGTCTGAGTCCCTTTAATAAAAAAATTTGATTGTAAAAATAAAAATTAAATTACATTAACCTAATTTAAAGTTTAGAAAAAAAAAAAAAAAAAAAACGACACTCTCTCACAATTTTTACATAATTATATTAGACTATCTTAATATTTTAATTTATATTACTTTTAGTTCATTTTCATCAATAATTTATTTCATTAGTCATATGAATGAGGAAAAAAAATATTATCATTGTTTTTAGGGTGATGCACTAATAAATCTCAAATTAACAACTTATACACTGTTTAGTTATAAAAGTTTTCTTATAGACTGAAAGGTCCCATTATAGGGAAATTGACCATAGAGGGCATATACATCAAACATCATCATCATCAAAACAACATCATCGTTATCAAAACAACATCAAACATCATCATCAAAACAACATCTAACATCACAACATCATCATCAAACAACATCAAACATCATCATCATCAAACAACATCAAACATCATCATCATCAAACATCACAACATCATCATCAAATATCATCATCATCAACATCAAACGTCATCACATCATCAACAACACAACAACACAACATCACAATAACATCATTGGATATAATAGTAATACACTAATTAATGGATATAATACCACTCTTCAACCATTGGATTGAATCTATCAAAATGTCCACACACAATCATTTCTCATTAAACCTAATTCACACCCTCAATCCATCTCATTTCATTCATCGTCTATTGCACTTCGCTTCCCTGATCGGCGTCACTAGCCTTGCTGCCACCACTGCGCGCTCTTGCCGCTTAAGTAGTAGCTCTCTCTCTCTCTCTTTGTTCTTTCTCTTTGCTCCATCTCCATTCATTAATGCTCCACAGATTTCTCTTTCTGTTGGCTCCATTCCTTAGGGTTAGAAACAACGCCGAAAGCTTTGTAGTTGTCGAGAACACTGATCCAGTACCACACCGATCAACATCGTCAACATCATCATCAAACAACATCAAACATCATCATCATCATCAACAAACAACATCAAACATCAAACATCACTGATCCAGTATCAAACATCACAACATCGTCATCAAACAACATCAAACATCATCATCAAAACAACATCAAACATCATCATCAAAACAACATCAAACATCATAAACATCATCATCAAAACAACATCATCATCATCAACATCAAACGTCATCACATCATCAACAACACAACAACACAACATCAAACATCACAATAACATCATTGGATATAATATTAATACACTAATTAATGGATATAATACCACTCTTCAACCATTGGATTGAATCTATCAAAATGTCCACACACAATCATTTCTTATTAAACCTAATTCACACCCTCAATCCATCTCATTTCATTCATCGTCTGTTGCACTTTGCCTCCTTGATCGGCGTCACTAGCCTTGCTGCCACCGCACTGCCGCCGCTCTTCGCTCGTCGCCGGTGCTGCTCTTCGCTTGTGGTACGTAGCTCTCTCTCTTTCTTTGTTCTTTCTCTTTGCTCTATCTCCATTCCTTAATGCTCCACAGATTTCTCTTTCTGTTGGCTCCATTCCTTAGGGTTAGAAACAACGCTGAAAGCTTTGTAGTTGTCGAGAACACTGATCCAGTGCCACACCGATCAACATCGTCAACATCAACGCCGATCCACACCGATCCAGTACCACCGCCGTGAGATTGTGACCTCTCTGCCTTCGTGGTTCGCAATTGTCTGCAACGTTTGTTGGGAAAAGGCCGATCTTAATATTGATGATGATGTTGGTGATGATGTTAATGTTCGCTGGATCTTAATGTTTTTGTTGTGATGTTAATGTTGATGATGATGTTTGATAATGTTGATGTTGGCGATGATGTTTGATGTTCGTTGGATCTTAATGTTTGATGAATAATGATTATCAATGTTTGATGAATAATGTTGATAAATGGGTCTTAACATTCAAATGGGTATATATGTTGGTGATGTTCGATCCTTGTTTGATGACTAATGTTGGTGCTGATGATGATTATTAAATAAACAACCTTACCAAAATAAAATGGGACTAAATGGTGCATAAGAAAACTTTTAGGACTAAATGGTTCAACTTTTCAGAAAATAGGATTTATGAGTAAATTTTCCTAAAAAAAAACAGATTTTATAAATATTGACGTGACATTTACAATAATGTTATTGTAATGAGTTTTGTTTCTGGATTTTAATTTTTTTAAATTAAATAACAATTTTTATTAATAAATTATAAGTTGGAGAATAAAAATCATAAAGTAATATTTTAAGTAAATTACATTAATATCTTTTGTGATTTAGACAAAATATAGTAAATCTTGCAGTTTTAACATAATTAGATCGACTTGTCCTCTAAGCATCTCCAACCCACTAGGCATATGATGCTTGTTAGTCAAAATGCCTAATGTGACTCACTTTTTTCAACTCTAATGCACTAGGAATATGATTTGGCATTTTGGCTCAACTCACATTCACTAGCTACATGTAGCTAGCCTTCAAGGCTAAGCAAAATGTATTTAATCATTAGGATTATTTCCCTCCATCTTTGTTGCTGACGTGGCATTCTATAAAGTTAATAGTATTTGAATGAATAGCTAAAATAAAGAGCATGGTTGGAGTAGAAACGTATAATAGTTGACAGGCAAAATAAAATGTATACTTTATAGTAATATTTAGATAGGTAAAATGCCTACTAGACTAAACAAATTGAAAGCAAGTAGCATAAAAAAAAATAAGAATAAATATATATTTAAGTATAAAAACAATGATAATATTTTTTTTCCTCATTCATATGACTAATGAAATAAATTATTGATGAAAATGAACTAAAAGTAATATAAATTAAAATATTAAGATAGTCTAATTTAATTATGTAAAAATTGTAAGAGAGTGTCTTTTTTTCTTTTTTTTTTCTAAACTTTAAATTAGGTTAATGTAATTTAATTTTTATTTTTACAATCAAATTTTTTTATTAAAGGGACTCAGACTTATCTATTCAGAATTTCTTAAGTGAGTGATTGTTTGGTAGAGATTAATTTGTGTAGTATAATATTTAGATTAATTTGTGTAGTATGAGATTTATATGGACTCCACATAGAATGTGGTAGAAATTAATTTCTGAGTAATTTTTAAGTTAATATGAATAAATTTGTATTATTTTTAAAAAAAAAATAAGATTTTCCAAAATCTTCATATTCGAAGGGTTTAGGCTTTGAGAATCGGGTGTTTGTTTGGTTCCCGAGAAAATAACCAGGCAGACACCATCCACGGAGCGTACCGTAGAGTTCGCGGTCACTTGCCGACGGCATTCTCAGGTACTTCGTCTCGACAGCACCACCCTTCTCCGCCACCCGGAACTGGACTAAACTTCCACTTCGTTTCGTCACCGTCAGTCGCCGAAACTTGTGTCATTGTTTACACTTCACAATCGAACCAGGTAAGCTTTTTCTGTGATCAAACAGACTTCGACCCATATTGGGTCAGACCCAATATACCTAATCGATTCAGTCGTTTCTTTATATATGGATGTGATTATGAAAAACTAATGGGTGTTTTGTTACTCGGTGAATGAGTACTCGATTTGGGTTTTTTTTTTTAGCTGACTGGGTTGACCCAATTCGTTTGTTATTTGATGATTGTGTGTTTATCAACAAATCTGAGGCATAAAGTTTGGAATTTTAATTTGTGCCGAATTTGCCAATGTAAATGAACTAGTATAGAAACAGAAAATGGAACTACAATGTCTCTTTTGCGTTCAAATAAATGTCAAAAAGAAGTAATTTTGGACCCTGGGATTTTTAGTATATTATTATTATTAGGTGTCTGTTGAATCATAATTTCCCATTGAAATTGTAGTGTCTAAAAAGCTTGGTCTTATAACAGTGTATGTTGATGCACATATTGGAATCATAGTTTCCTGTTGAAATTGTAGTGCGACTAATGGAACTGTTGTTTGTTTTCTAGCAGGAGTTTGGTTTTTGGAACTATGTTGAAGCAAGCATATCACAAGTTATGTGCTCATGGAGGTGATAAAATTAGGCTTTGTTTGTATTCACAAACAAGAGGTATTCACTGTGGCCAGGTACACTCTTGAATTTTGTTTTGAGGGTACGTGATATATTTTTCTCTTGAATCAACTTTCTATAAAATATGGATCATGATAATTTTTTTTGGCACCCTAAAGCTGACTATTAATGCAGCAGTAGCAATCTTTCAATTAGTAAATTTTATGTCTGTTATGTTTTTTGGGGGCCAAAAGTTGCCATTTTTATGTTAGTTTGAATTGTGTGTTTAGCTATGTTCAACAAAATATATATATATTTTTTTAGCTTGATTTCCAATAATTTGATGTTACTGCTATTGAGTCCTTCGCAGTGTTCATTCTTGCCATTGTTTTTGGACATAGTATAGACGCTATTTTGCTTTTCTCTTTTCGTAATGTATTGCTATTGCCAACCTTAGAACCAAGGAAACATTGGCGAGGTGATGAGAACAACATGCCAATGAATTTTTTGGGATCTGAAAGAATTGTTGTGGATAATGAGTAATTTGTTATAATGATCAAATCAAGTAGTGTGGCAAATACGAGTCTAGAAAGTGAATCCAGTCCTTATAATATGAAATATGGCCTGAAAATCTTAATTAACCGTATAAAACATTGTTGATATTCACATTTGAGAAACTGCAAGGTAAGCCATGTGAATAGGATGCCATTTTACATCAACAAAGTTGAGATCCTCAGCCAATTTAGTTACGTCTTGCTTATGACTGAATATAATAGTTAAAATCATTGTGAGTTTTGAAAGATTTTGTTAGCTACTCATTTTCATACTGATTATAGTTCATTGAACTTGACACTCCAGGAAAACATCTAAGAATCATGTTATAACTATGTTGAATGAAGATTTATTGTAGCTTAATAGATTTGAGATGCAACAGCAAGAAGTCTGGCTTGCATTCCAAATAGCTATGCAAATTTGAAAAGGTTGGTGTCGTAGTGGTCCATTTTCCCCCTCAAAAAGCACTTGTTATTGTTGAGGATTGAATTGGTTTGCTTTTACTCGGTTGAAGCATCTCCGCTATTTTTTTAGGTTTTTTATGTTCTTAAAATTGTTAAAGCACTCTTGTTCTAGTCACTTACAACTTCTTGATTGATTTAACTTGCTTCTGAAATCTCCACTCTTGCTCTGAAATTTTAATATGACAACTTAAAACCAAGACAACTGAGGGCAGTGATTTTGGCACCCAAGTTGTAGTCAAAGGTAAAATGATTTTATTATCAAGGATAAATTACATTGACCTCCCTTGAGGTTTGAAAAATATGCCAAGCCCCCACAAGTTTGGCATAATTACACTGTATCCCTATGAATTTCATTCATGTGACACTTTTCATTAGTAATTAGTAATTCGTCTAGTTGGAAAAAAAAATTGATATTATGATATGATTTATGAAGCATAGACACCTTTCTGGAGGTCGTGTACAGGCGTCCTACACATGTTGGACATGGATACGCTCTGGACAAGTGTCGGACACGCTGGAAAGAGTTGGATATGCTGGAACACTTTGGACACACTGCGGATACATGATGAGAACACGCATGGGGCACGTTGAGGACACGCTAGGGACACGTTAGGGACATGCTGAGTACTATTTTTTTCAAAAAAAATTATTATTTTTTAAATTTTTTTTTACTAAAATAGCATATCTAAGGTTGATAAATTTGATAAAATTAAATATTTGACATGAAATATATATTAAACATTTAAAAATATACATATAATAAAAATATATATTTTGAACGTGTGCTTAACGTGTCGTGCCCTACATTTTTTTGAAAATTTACATGTCTGCGTGTCCGTATCGTGTCACGTGTCCGTGTCTGTACTTCTTAGGATATGATAATATCATAACATTTACACTATATTTTGTTATTGATTATTCATGTGTTTACACACCAACTGCATTAGTTATGCTTGTTTTAGCCTTACTAAAAGAGTGTTTAATGTAATTATGATAAACTTGTAGAGCTTATTTTATTTTATTTTTTTTCAAACGACAAGGGTGATTAGTGTAATTTACCCTATTATCAATAAAACAAAAATCTTACAGGCTCTAAAACTTGTACAATTTGTTGTGAAAGAATTTGAAATTGTCTTGTTCAAAATCTGACTTTGATGTATTTGTCCCTTTTTATATTTTTAACCCATTTTATAATTTCACAGCCTTCTTTGGGACCAAGAAGCTTTTTTGGGGTAGAGGATTATCTCGACGATGATAATAGCCGGCCATACACATACTAGAAGGAGAAGAAGTCGAAGAATACAGACAAGCATGCATCCTTCAAACAGCGTACAATAGCTTACATGGAGCCATTTACGCTTGACGTGTTCATATCTAAGCGCTTTGTTTCAGCCTCGTTCACTCACAGGGTGACGAGCAAGCAAGTTGCGGTTGCTGGTACCAACTCCAAAGACATCAAAGCCGCACTCAAGTCGCGATCAGATATACCGGCGTGTTTGGCCGTAAGACGAATTTTAGCAGAGAGAGCACGAGAAGCGGATGTCTACACAGCTTCGTATACTCTGAGGGAGAGGGTTAAGTTTGAAGGGAAGATAAGAGCTGTTGTTCAGTCTCTCATTGACAATGGTATTGATGTTAAAGTTTATCTTGATTGATTTTTTATTTTTTTTTCCTTTCCAAAACTCAAGTTAGGATCTTTGTGTTTCATTTTGAAGTGTTTTTAGTAACCCTTTCAAAGGTGAAAGTCCCTTTGTGTCACGACCCAAACCCGCCCCTATATGTTTAGCATCGTAACCGGCCAGTAATCCTTAGATTACCTACGGCCTCTGAGCGAATGCAGCATATAATAAGGGCTAAGGAAGCAATATACGAAAATATAAATGTCCAATGAGCTGTGTTGACTTACATGAAATAGAATAATTTTAAAACTTTAATTACATAACCATAAGTCAACCATACAGTATATTATACCCACACACTTACACAAATGTACAGCCAACATAATTAACATAAGTCTCATGCATAACAGACTAAACAAAACTAGATCCCAAGACACTTCGGGAACCTCCACGTGAGGCACAATGGTCGGTGACAACGAAACACGCCCCCACAAAACCTTCGGGCTTGCACTCCAGAATGCTCACCTATAATATATATATACAAACAGTGAGCTAAAGCCCAGTGAATAACATTAAGGTAAAGGGGTTAGTGAACGAAATCCCGAACATTTTATATGTACAAAACAGATCATAGCATAATCATAGTCATCTCATATCAGAACATAATAATGGCATATCCCATAGAACATATCACATATCCAAAACGTCTTCCGACTAGAGTAACCGGTCCCGGACACCGATTAAACAAACACCACAATGAAGTGGCTAACGAGATCTCGTAAATGTCATGGACCCGTATTTTCATACCGTCCCCCATGACTTGGGACTATCTATGGATGCCATAATAGATTTCAAACATGGATCTTCGTTCACAGAAACATATATCATTTCAGAAATCATAGCTTGATATATCACGTTTGGAACATAATTTCATATGAACGTATCTTTACGGTAACGTTACTCACAGTGGTTCCGTAGATGGTCAATCACTCCTCGGACGTTGACCTACAAGCACAAAATACATAACACAACGTATCTCATCATTACACATTCATGTGGCCATTAAGACTTAGCTTTCATTACATTGGTTCATGTTCATTCTTAACACATGGCTTAGAACACACACACACCCTTGCAATCTCTTAGTGTGATTCATTCTTATTACAATGCTCAAGTCACATATATACTTGCCATTCTTTATCTTAGTGTGCGTTTCTAGCCCATAACCTCATTACTATAGTTTAATTAAGGCTTAGGAATGCCTAAGATGTAATGAGGATGTCAAAACATGCCTTGGAACACTTAGGCAAAATTTCAGAATTTTAAGTCCTCGCTCGAGCGAAGCTTTCCTCGCTCGAGCGAGCATATAGAACTGACACTCCGCTCGAGCGTAGACTTCCTCGCTCGAGCGGACATGGAAAGATGTGAGTGGTAGCTCGAGCGCACATCCCTTCGCTCGAGCGATCTGTAAATTATGCAAAACTTCTGGGAGCTCGAAATTTACGCTCGAGCGTACTTTTGGTCGATCGAGCGAAGTGCATAATCTCAGAGTGGTCGCTCAAGCGAGAACCCCTTCGCTCGAGCGAGCCTGCAAAATCTGGAATTTCCAGATTACATCCCCCAAGTGCAAACTCGACATTCAACCCTTCAAAACTCATCTCTTGGGCCCTAAAACTTGAGATAACCCAGAAAACTTGTAGAATATTAAGGTTTAAAGATCAATTTACAAAATCATGGCCCAAGGTTTGTCAAAAACTTACATTTTCAACTTGAATTTCAAGAAGTAAGACATGCATGTGACTTCTTTAAAACTCTTGTCTTCAAAACTCTTGAAACTTGCAATTTGAGCTCCTTAGCCCCATGCATGCAAGAAATCCTTCTCAAAACATGAATTTAAGCTTTTAAAACATGATGATTCAAACATGCATGCACCAAATAACTCCCAAAATAAGTTAGATGCTCAAAATCAAACTCAATGACAACCTACTATGTAAATGTACACATGCATGAATTAAAAACAGCAACCAAGCTCTAAATACATACTCTAATGAGCCCATCTTTTCAAAAACATGATGAATCCATGGCCTTGAACATAATTATAAACATGCATGTAGATTTTTATGAAATTAACTTCAAAATGCAAGAATTTATGCATGCATGCATGATTTGCAACTCAACTCTTCTTCTAAGGCTCAAATTACATGCTTAAACTCATATTCCTCATGAATTCAACAATTAAACACATCACCCACATGAATTATCTTACCTAGAGCATTGGTCTTGCTAAGAACTTGCTTAATCTTGAAGAGTACATGCAATTCTTGAATTTCTTCTTCAATTTTCTCCCCCTCTCTCTCTAGAATTGCTCTCCCTCTCTCTCTAAAATGTTTCTCTTGTTTTTGGGTCTAAGAAATGTGGCTGAGGAAATGGTATGAAAGGCTCTCAACCAAGTCCTAAATAATGATGTAGAGTAAAGCTACTCAATGGCATTTAGGTAATTAATCAAACTAATGTGTTTTAACATTATTTAATCCAATTCAATCATACCAAATCACATTTTAATTAAATATGCCATAAGGTTCTAAAAATTCCAATTAACATATTGGTATAAACAATTCCGGGTTTAGATGCCGATAAGGCTTTCAATTTTACAATTTAAACCATTAAGCATTGACAGATGATTTAACGGTCAACTGGTAGGCGACCAATTATGTTACAAATTACCTATCAATCCCATCATTAATCTTAATTACTTAATTAACATCCTTAACTACCAGTTATGAGCTAATTACGGGTCGGGGTTATTACACTTTGGTCCTGTTGTAGTCTTTTGTAGATCATTGATCAATGAAACGAATGAACACATATATGCATTCATGATCTTCTATAAATGTGAACTCTTGTGTGTGGGGAGTTATTTTCCAATTCATGTTATTTTAAAATAAAATTTCCAAATATAAGTTGTTTTAAAATTTGAGTGAAAATTGAAACAAGAGAAACTAAAAGGATTGAATCATAATTATTACAGGGGGTCTCCATATGAAATTTGAGTGACTTTTTTATTTATTTATAATTAAAGGTAAAAATGTGTAATTTGTTTTATAATTTTTTTACTCCAACGTCTCCAAAACAGACTCTTGCGACCTACACATACTTTTTATCCAAATTTTTATTTAACAGTGAGTGAGAGGAAGACTATATTAAAACATGAATTGAAGTATAAAGATTTTCTGTACTTGTTTACTATTAGAAGATGTGGAAACAAAATAAAATTCAAATAACAATTGAAAATATAATTTATCATATATTGTCAAAAACAGAGATGGGGGAAGATTTCTGAGACTCAATCCCAATCTTCAAATGTCTAATGCGAAAAATTTTAATTTTTTTACGTAGGTTTAACTTATATCATACGTGGTTTGTCATTTCAATTATAAAGAGACACGTAATTATTTTCTCTCACTTTTTCTCTTATATTTTAGACAATAGTTTTATAATAGTTTCGATCTAATAGATGGAGGACTTCTTGTTTAATACACAATTACAAACGAATCTTTTTTTTTTTTTTCCAGAGAATTGTAAATTATAAAATTATAAAAATGCAAATGACTAGTTATATAATTTCCAATTCCTTCAAAAATTTTAAAGTACAATCCTATGGGCCTATAAGCCCATCTTAGGCCTTATAATTGAAATACGGGCTCAAGTTGTCTAGCCCATGTAATCTCCGAACCAGCCTCGCAGCCCACGGCACTGAGTTGACTCGCCCGAGTTCCCAAACTCATAACTCAGTCAAAACCCTTCTCGTTCTCTCTCTCTCTCTCTCTCTCTCTCTCTCTCTCTCTCCCGCCCTTCAATTGAGCTCTGAACCCTAGAGAGAGATGAAAATGGGAAGGAGAAGAAGAGGCGGTGGATCGCCGCCGTCGACGGACTTTGAACGAGTCCTCCGCCGCCACATCGAGTCCTGTAACAGGCACAAATACGCCACCGTCGACGAAATCGTCAGCCACCTCCGCTCGAACTTCCCAGGATACAGTCGTCAAAAGCTCCAACCTTTCACAACTACAGTTCAAAAAACCCTAGAACACATCAAATCGACGAGCATTACATCAAGCAATCAAGGCCGTCCGTCCACATCAAACTTCGTCTTCGACGACGAAGAAGAAGAAGAAGAAGAAGAAGATGAATCTGCTCGTAAGAAGGTGAAGAGAATCGACGCGAGTGAGAAGAGGTTGCAGCGATTGGAAAATCAACACATTCGAAGGAAGCGAATTGGTATCATCGATCAATCGAGTTCTTCGTCTGAATCGGAATCAGAATCGGCAGACGGTGCAGTGTCGACATCGGAACGCGATTCTGATGAAAAATTGGAGCCAGAGTTCGATTTGATGAAGTCGATGCTTCGTGCGAGTTACTGTGAATCGAAGGATCTTGAAAAATTGAAGGAGAATGTGGAGGTGGAATTGGTTGTTAACAATAAGGCCGATGATAAGGTTGATTTGCTTGAAGGAGATATGAAAAGATTTGAAAAAGGTTTGAATGGTGATGGCGATGGTGGTGGTGGTGAAGAGGTGAAAGAAAAGGATGGGCCAAGATTCAGGATTTGGGTGGGATGAGTGGAGTTGTGGAGGAATTGAAGATGGAGGTGATAGTTCCATTGTATCATCCTTTAGCATTCTGAGGTGGCTCGGAGTGAGGCCGATGGCGGGATTTTGTTGCACGGTCCGCCAAAGTTGTGGAAAGACGGCTTGCTCATGCCATTGCTAATGAGACTGTGTTCCATTCTATAAGATTTCTGCTACTGAATTGGTCTCTGGTGTTTCAGGTATTAATTAGTGTTTCTATTCAATAATATATAAATATTTTTCTACTTCGTTTAGTTTGATTAGTTTCACCAAAAAATTTCATGAAATCCAGGCAAAAACAAGTTTTTCACCAAATTTGATGAAGAAGCTCTAAGATAAGCTTGGAGTTTCTGAAAAGGATTTTGATGAAAATTTTGACAGAGTGAGGATTGGTGCATTCAATTTTTTCACCAATCAAGTTTTTTGTTAGTTAATTTTGATTAAAAAAAACTAATGGAGCATCCCATATGAGATCAAGCTTTTAAGTTTTAACCAATTTTTTAACCAATTGATGAATAAAAAAGGTAAGAGTATCTATCTCCAATCCTTCATCAAATCCTTTGTCAAATTTAAATTTGATGAAATTTTTGTTGAAAATGAGATCCAATCCTTTCATCAAACTTTTATCAAATCAAGTTTTCATGAGATGGCAATTGTTGCATATTGCTGGCTCCCAGAAACCATTTACTGGTCTTCTTGCTTCCCTGGGATCAGCTTTGTGATGGAGAAGCTTTCTAATGCTTATAATTATTGTATTTTTTGTGGTAAATATTTCAGGTGCATCGGAAGAAAACATTCGGGATCTTTTTATGAAAGCAGATAGAACAGCACCATCTATTGTATTCATTGACGAGATTGCTGCAATTGCTTCAAAACGAGAGAATCTACAGAGGGAGATGGAGAGAAGGATTGTGACACAGTTGATGACTTGCTTGGATGAATCACACAGGCTTGTACAACCGGCTGATGCAAACACAAATGCAGAAAGTTCTGATTGCAGACCAGGCTATGTTCTTGTGATTGGAGCTACCAATAGGCCTGATGCGGTTGATCCTGCATTAAGGAGGCCTGGATGATTTGATCGTGAGATTGTTTTAGGTGTTCCAGATGAAAATGCAAGGGTTGAGATTATCTTTGCTCTGACACGCAATCTTAGACTTGAGGGTGCTTTTGATCTTGTGAAAATAGCCAGGTCCACGCCAGGGTTTGTTGGGGCTGACTTGGCGGCTCTAGCTAACAAGGCTGGTAACCTTGCTATGAAGAGAATTATTGACAGAAGAAAGTCTGATCTATCTGGAGAACCTACAGATGTGGATCATACTGAAGACTGGTGGAGGCATCCATGGCTGCCTGAAGAGATGGAAAATCTTAGCATCACTATGGCTGATTTTGAGGTATCTAGATTTTTTGAATGAATGCTATCTAATATTATTAATATTTCGAAAATGCAACATACTTTTAATTTTGATGTTGCTTCTTCTCAATACATGTTTTTCTTATCAGTATCATCCTTTGGAAGAAGTATCTTCATTTTCTTCATGATACTTCAGCGATCTAAATTTTAGTTGAGTTTAATGATTTAACAGTTCGCTTTTGTGCTTCAATGGGAAATTCCTTTAATCTGAATGTGCATGTAGTTGAACATGTAGAATTGCTGGATGCTGTATAATGGTTTTATGATGTAGCATTTTTCATATCTGAAATTGAGATTGACTACTTATTTTGTTGTCTATACTTAAAAATAATTTTTGTTTTAAATTTTGAATGAGTTATTTTGTGATTGATTTACTGATAAAATGATGGCCATCACAAAACCATGTTACCTGCAGGAAGCGGCTAAAATGGTTCAACCCTCTTCAAGAAGAGAAGGATTTTCTGCCATTCCTAATGTGAAATGGGAAGATGTCAGAGGGCTCCATTTGTTAAGGAAGAAGTTTGACCGTTACATAGTTAGGCGTATAAAATATCCCGAGGATTATGAGGTAATTATTACATTTAAATGTCAAATTATAAATCACCGTCAAGATGGTGCAGAGGGAAACCAACGTAAGGGTAGAGTAGAGTCATCCTATGTTTTTGACATCATAAGGTTTGTGTTCTTAGATTTAGCTGGCATTTTCAGGGATTCAGGGTAGATCTAGAGACAGGATTTTTGCTTTATGGACCTCCAGGCTGTGGGAAAACATTGATTGCTAAGGCTGTTGCCAATGAGGCTGGAGCCAATTTCATTCATATCAAGGTTTGTCACTTTATTTTCACTGTCCAATCTTTTGTTTAAACATGCTAATTTCAACTGTAATTTCTAAATTATGTTCACCGGTAAAGGGCCCTGAACTTCTGAACAAATATGTTGGTGAAAGCGAGTTGGCTGTTAGGACAATATTCAGCCGAGCAAGAGCATGTGCCCCGTGCATACTTTTCTTTGATGAGGTAAGTGGCTTGTTACTGTTGGTACTATTCCCAATATTTCTGACTTAAATTATGAAAATATGGACCTCTTTCAACATAACAATGATGCATTTAGATAATTATGGAATCATGGACCTCCCTTCTTCATCAAACTTTACATCTACTTTTGGCCATGATTGCAAGATAGGGAAGAACGGCAATTCCATATTCCTATCAATGCAGAAAGGACAGAGCCATTCACATCACAAGCACTTTATGTAAATTTTTTATTCATTCATCTCTCTCTTGGGATTTTTTTTTCCCTTCTTGGTCTCCATTTATATTTCATAGGACTAAAATTTAAGCCAACTATATAATAGTGTAATTGTATATAGACTGCCCTTTTCAGTTTAACAATGAAGTCTTGTATTTTAAAAAAAAAATAAAAATGGTCCAATAATGATCTGCACTCTGTCATAAAACATGGGCTGGACAGGGCTTGCTGCTAGTTGAACTTCACATGTTCAGATGAGTTGTTTTATTTTAGCCAAAATCCTTAATGGGTTTGGTTGACAGTTATATACGTATAGAATTGGTCTTTGTATCAGTCATTACTATCAGTGTTTTTAACTTGTGCTCATCTGTCGCTTCAACATCTGCAGGTGGATGCTTTGACTACAAAGCGTGGAAAGGAGGGGGGCTGGGTTGTTGAGCGGCTTTTGAACCAGGTCTAACAAATTTACCTATTCGGTATTTGAATTCACTTGTGCTCACCTACTCATCTTATGTCTTTAATGAAATGCATAATGAGTTGGGGAAGAAAACTTTCCGAACGAGAACCAACGAACCACACAAACCACACCGGAACAAATGTCGCAAGGATTGGTTTGCTTGGTTTGTGAATGGGTTTTGTGTCACAAAATGAGAATTGCACCAACACTAGGGGACTGAGTCACACCCTAATGCTTCCTTTATCAAAACTTTATTATCAGATTATGGATTTGACAATGAATTCATTTCTTATTATGCAGCTACTGATAGAGCTAGACGGTGCAGATCAGCGACGTGGTGTTTATGTCATTGGTGCCTCCTCTTGGTTTTAAATATCAATACAATATGTAACGGAAGTTTGGTCTCCCGATATGTATCCAGATACTTGTTTAAAACCATTCTCACTTGCGTCTGCACACTCAACTCTGCCATTGTGCATGTGCATGCTTGTGCCAAGTGTGGCTCGTGGTTGGGCTTTTCCTGACTGCTCAATTTCTGTTTTTGTTAATGCTAGATGAATGAAGCAGCCATGGCTGCTCTCGAAGAGAAACTGACGGCCCAAAGCAGTTCAGATGCTGATCATCCGATTTCATTGACTATCAAGAAAACACATTTTGAGCAGGCACTGAAAAAAATCTCTCCATCAGTCTCGGACAAGGTTTGGGAGTTACCCTTGCTTAGTTGTTTCTTGATGCTCATGTGTGTTGTCCCCTTATACAGCTCGCCTTTTCTCGGCTTTCTAATCTCTCTGTTTTGTATGGGGTGCAGCAAAAACATTACTACCATCGTTTGTCAGAAAGCTTCAGAGCGGCATGAGAGTAGACGGGGTGGGAGTATTCCAATTGTTTGGGATCTGATTTCATTGTCTTTGTAGATGCCATCATTCATTTCAAGTTGGTGGATACTCTTTCAACCTGTGGTATCTGAGAGGGAAGACAGCAGCCCAACTCGGGAAAAACCAGGGTTCCTTAACCATGATCAATTGTGATCGCCTAGTATTAACTAAAGTTGTGTTGTGGTTTTGAATTTGGAGAAGGGAAATAAATTAGAAAAAAATGAAATAGAAGTTGAGATTTTTTTGGTTATTTTCTCTTCAAGATTTAAATACAGCCCCCCCCCCCCCCCCCTCTAAGGGATATTAGAAGCTTTAAGTGTAATTTAAACTAACGTTGGGTTTGTCAAATATCATTTTTTTTATTTTTTATTTTATTTTTAAGGATAGCTAGTGGTAAATCATTTATTTATTATATTAAAGATTCACATTTTTAGATCTATAAATTCACTTACAATGATGTGATGAGGAGTTGGCTTAATATTATTGGTGTATAAGAGCATCTCCAACGCTTTGAGTAAAAGTTTGATCTGATATGTTATGCTTTAATCGCTTCATTAAATCTGGTTGGTCATCCAGTTGATTATTCGACCAATCGTCCGGTTTAAAGCAAATTTTCAACAAAATTTTGCCAAGGCAGTCATTCATTCGGATGTTCTGTCGGTCATCTACCCGGTCGTCCACCAATGGTTGCCTACAAAATTTGTTGAAAGGTTTAATGCTCCCTTGATTTCTGACCTCACCTTCATTTGATATGGGTTTGAAGTCATGGTTGGAACAGAAAAAAGGAACGTGTTAAGCGTTGGAGACGTTCTAACAAATAAAAAATTTACACATATCATGCAACATCGTTATACATGCAATCGTGAAAATATTTTAAGGGTCTCAAACATTTTTTCTGTGGTATGAAAAATCTTCAAAAATCATCTTTGTTATTGGGAAATTTTAGGTAAGTCGCTTTTTTTCTTTTGGGGAAATTAAACTGATATCCCCTGAGATTTTTATTTAATATATATCTCCCTTCATATTTAAAAAGTTACACTTATCTCCCTGTCAAATTAAATGATATATTTATCCTTAACCTTTATTCATATAAAATAATACAAATATTTTGTTCATGTCATTTCAAGGGAAATAACAATCATCTTTTTTAGTTTAACTTACACAAAAAATTGAGTTTTTTTATTTTTTTTTATTTTTCGTATTTATTTTTTTATTTTTACTGATTTTTTTTAATATCTTAAACATTTTATTTTTATTTTTTAGATACACCTCATTTAGATATATTTAAGAAGTATAATATGTTGTGATTTTTTTTTTTTTAAATTCACCAAAAACAAAAATATAAAAATTCAATACATTATCTTGTTTGTTATATTCAATGATTTTTTTAAAATTTTGTGCACAAAATTTATACTTTTATATATATCTAGATTAAATTGATCTAATTTAAATATAATGGTAGAAATAAAAAAAAAATTATATTCATATATAAAAAATTATACAAAAAATATCTTTAAAAGGCAATACGGTCAATTAAAAAATTTGAAGGCATAACATCAATCATTTAGAGAGCAATTTGTAATGAGATTATAAACTTCAAAAAAAAAAAATGTAATTTTTTCAAAGCTTTGGTCGGTCCGCCATCTGATCGATTTGGGTGTTAGCCCGTGGAGCCCACCACGGGTCCCGTTTTAAAAATCTGAACCGTTCAATGTGTAGAACTCGTCGAGTACTATATGCCTATGAAAAATCACGTTGATCGGATATCGATAGCTATGTGATCAAAATATTTTTTTATCAACCGTTAATTAATTCACCGTCCATTTTTTTTATACAAAACTGATTTGATCACATAGCTATCGATATCCGATCAACGTGATTTTTCATAGGCATATAGTACTCGACGAGTTCTACATATTGAACGGTTCAGATTTTTAAAACGGGACCCGTGGTGGGCCCCCACGCCCATCAAATAATCCAAATTCAATGAGAAGTCATCCCCTTTTCAAATGTAAGATGAGATTGTATTTAAACAGAAACCTGAAGGATGTCAGTGTAATTTATCCTTTTCTTTTAGATTCCCAACTAATAAAAACTCTCAATGAAACTTTTTTTTTATAAAATAAAACTTAAATGCCACATCCAAATTTTGCTTAAAAAAATGTTCTTCACTATTGTTAGCTAGTGGTCTAGCTTTTTTCAGTTTGGGTGATTGGAGTTTTTTTTTCAGTGAAATTAATTTCAAAAAAATTTTAAAAAGTTCATAAAAAATAGAAATAACTAAAATTACTTTGGGGAATGCACCAATAAATTTCAAATTTATATCTTGTAACCCATTTGGTCCTATGAATTTTCTTATAAACCATTAGGTCCTATCTCAATGTTAATGACCATTAAATATCAAATATCATCATCATCAAAACAACATCAAACATCATTATTGATAATACAGTTCGTTCTCGGTGGATGGACTAGACTGATCCAAGCTCCTTAAACCCACGCCCGAGTGATGAAGCCCACTGGAAGACCTGCAAACAAGTTCAATGGGGAACAGAGTAGTCCCCCAGTGAACCCTCCGGCGTGTAAATTAGAAGTGGAAGTAGTGGATATATATATATATATAGAGAGAGAGAGAGAGAGAGGGGGTTAGGGGAATAGAAAAATGCTTAACCTTCTTCTTGCCTTCCATGCTTGCTTATATTCCTTGGTAATCATTTCACTGTTCCTTCCGACGTGCCTCCCTCGCCGAAAGCCTGTGATGCAGCCTACCTTGTTCAGGGTAAGGAGCGTTGTTCCGACGGGAATGTGTTGTCGTAATAAATGCTGTGATGGGCCGTATTAATGGTGATGTATTGTGGCAATAACTTTGCAGATCTTTGTCTGACGCGTGGGCTCAAGACCGCCATGTGTCCGAGTATCATTGGCCTTCCCTACTCAGTTGGCTTCCAGCTGTCCTGGGTTTTATTACCCGGGTTATGTAATGGGGTCTAAATGGTGGGCTTGGGTTTGTTCACTGTGGGTTGTGGTCCTTGTGGGCCTATCCATGTCAGTAGTCCCCCATTCCCGAGTGCAGCTTCAGTCCAACGAAGGGAATAGTAATGAGGAAGATGAGTCCGACCGCGAGGGTGCCGACCGTGAGGGCGGCCGAGCGAGAGAGGCCGACCTCGGCCGACCGTGAGGGTGGCCGAGCGGGAGAGGCCAACCGCGGCCAACCACGAAGGTGGCCGAGCGGAAGAGGCCGACCGTGAGGGTGCCGACCGCGAGGGTGGCTGAGCGGAAGAGGCCGACCGTGAGGGTGGCCGAGCGGAAGAGGCCGACCGTGAGGGTGGCCAAGCGGGAGAGGCCGACCGTAAGGAGTGCCGACCACGAAGGGTGCCGACCGCGAAGGTGGCCGGGCGGAGGGGCACGGGGCTCAAAAGGCGGCGTGTCACGTGGTGATTTGAAGTGGAAAAGACAAGGTAAGGGGAGGAGTCAGTCCATCGTGACCATACATGTGGCAAGATCGTGGGGGGGGGGGGGAAGTGGGGCGTTGGAGTAAAAATGAAACGATAGGTCATTTTGGGGTTGAAAAGACGGTTTTGGCGGATGATTTTGAAAAGTTTTCAAACTGGCGAACATTAATTTGGATCCTTGGAATACAGGCAAACCATGGGCTTTTGGCATCATTCGATTCACCTACTTCTTTACAAAAACTCAAAACATCCCTAGTGTCAATTCCTTCGTTAGTGACAATACATCCTTGAAGCACTTTTTCAATTTTCTTGCACCTGCATCAGAGGTGATTCGCAAACACAGTTTAGAAATGGCCCAGGAAGAAGCTGCGATGGTAAGGGTGGACCCGCTCGGGGATGACGATGCGGAGGAGCTAGCAGCACAATATAGGGCAGAAAGGGTGGTGGAGTCGGGGGTGCGGTCCCATGGTTCCACCATGATTGCGGCGCCGACGCCAATCAGTCAGGTGGAACCAGACCACTGGCATTCGAGGGCTGACAGATCCGTTATTACTGCGGCGGAGTTAGAGGCTATCCGCGAAAGGTACCAGATTCCTGTGGAGGTGGAGTTGTCGCTGGCCACATCAACAGAGAGGCCGTCTGACGCCAGGCCAGGAGAGTTTTCTCTCTATGAAGAAGCCCTAAAGGGTGGGCTGAGGTTGCCACTGCCACAAATAGTGGTGGGCGTGTTCAACCATCTGGAGGTGGCACCAGGGCAACTAATACCCAATGCATGGAAGATCCTGCTGGCTTGCGCAAGTGCATGGCCAAAGGCGAATGGAGGGCAGGCTATGATTGTGGAGGAGTTCTTCGGCTACTACAAGGCGTCAGGGCAGCAGGAGACTTGGGTCACCCTTCAGGCGGCGGCAGGGAAGGGTTTAGTGGCGGGGTTGCCAACGTCCATCAAAGGTTGGAGGCCACGGTGGTTCTACGTGTCCACTTCTGGAGGGGCTGGTGTGCGCACAGTGTGGAAGGTGCCAACCAGGTCTGTGGAGCGAAAATTGGGGGCGGCGGCAGAGGAGAGGGTGAAGAGAGTGAAGAAGTGGAGGGAGAAGGAAAAAACTAAGTGGAATGAACTCGTTCATCCATCCGCGCTGTTTGAGGCGGGGTTGGGTCCGAAACCAATCGGTGGGGATCTCGACCGAGCGGAATTGGAGGCTAGGAGAAGAGTGCAGGAGGCGGAAGATCGGGCCATCCTAGCCAAGGCCAAAAAATTTAAGGAGGCGCAAGAAGGCCGACCGGTTCAACCGATCGCACGAGAGAGGATCCGATCGCGCCCAAGGCCACTGGGGGGGAAGGACTTAAGCAGTTTTGAGCCGCGACCACTTCCAGTTGATCCTGTGAAAGAGCAAGCCAGGAGGGAGGGGGAGGCTCTGAAGAAGAAGAAGAAGAAGAGGAGTGTCCCAGAGGAAGGTGTAGATGAGCCTAGGCCAAAAAAGGCTAAGGTCGTTCCAGGCACGGCAGAGACCTCTGTGGTCAAGGATGCCCCAGAAGTGGTGGGGGTGACCCCAAGGTTGGAGGTCGTGGAGATAGCCCCACCAATACAAGTGGGAGTTGGGGTGGCTAGCGCAGAGCCGAGCGTGGGGCAACAGACCTAAAGGGGCCCTGATCCCCAGGAAGGAGGAGTCAGTCTTGCCACAGTAATTTATCATGCCCACGCCGTGGCTGGACGGTTGGAAGGAGAGGAGGAGCCAGCTAGGGCAGGAGCAGACCGACTGGTAAAGATTGTGGAGGAGTCTACTCTGCGTTCGACATCCAAATTCAGTGAGGCTGACCTGTTGAGGGGGTTATGCTCCGCTCAAATGGAGGTAACCACCTTGGCAGGGGCCCTTCTGAGGAAGGTGGAGGCTGCCAAGTTAAAGGCGGAGGAAGCCAAGACTCAGCTCGCAAAGTTGAAGAAAGAGAGTGCGAGTTGGGCGAGTGCTCATGCCGATTTGCAAGCGGCCAAGGTGGAGCTGGAGGACACACGCCGCCAGATTATGTCGCTTGAGTTCCAACTGGTTAGCGAGCGGAAGAAGGTGGATGAGGCCCAAAGGGCGTGCGTCATCGCAATTGAACACCATAAAGAGGCGATGCTCAACAATGAAGAGCTAGTTAGGCAAAAGGATGAGGCAGATGTGAAGGTGGGCGCTCTGCAAAAGGAGCTGGAGGGCGAGCGCGCCAAGGCTGTGGAAGAGAAGGAGACGCTTCATAAGGAGTTAGAAGCGGAGAGGGCCAAGGCAACCGTTGAAAGGGAGGTTCTCCAGAAGGAGTTGGAGGCAGAGAGGGCCAGAGCGGCTGATGAGAAGGCGGCATTGTTGAAGGAGATGGAGGAAGGGAGGGCGAAGGCGGCCACTGAGAGGGCGACCCTGCAAAAAGAGTTGGACGAAGAAAAGGCGAAGGCAGCCTCCGAAAGGGCGGCCTACCCTGATTTTTATGTTGCAGCAGTTGATCAATTCAAGGGGTCCCCTGAGTTTCAAATGGTCGTCGACGCAGCAGTCGCCAGCAACTTGGCGAGGGAGGAGTCGGCTGGGACGGGCTCGTCAAGGATGACTGCGGGGGGAAGAACTGAGTCTGAGGTTATTGAGAGCTTCCAGAGGTCAGATTTCTACAAACATGAAATGGCTGAGTACTGGGACAGTGGGTGGAAGATGTTCAAACGCAGAGTTGAAGAACTGTTCCCAGGCTTAGACCTAAGTAGTGTGACAATTGGGGAAGACGACGTGGCTCAGACCCCCCTGGATGAAGGTGTTGAAGAGGAAGATCTGGTTTCCAGCGGGGATGAAGAGTGAACTGAAGTAGTGTTTTGTTTTGTCTTTGCATACACATTGTAACTTTTTATTTTTTTGTTTTTTTTTTTGAAGTATTGTAGTGGACTGATGTACATATTTCGAAATAAATAAAATTTCCTTTGATTTTCTATGGTTCGATTGTGTTTGTTTATGTGTAAGTCTTACAGAGGTATAATAAAAATCCAATATTGGGTAAAGTTAAAAGATCCTTTATGCATAGTGAGACTGGACTTGTATAAAAACTTAAAGGGGAGTGGGATTGAATTAGGTAGAAATGGAATGCAGAGCAAAATGGGAGTTGTACGAAAATTCAGTGAAGTTCAAAGTAATGTTGGAATAGGACTTGTATGAGAATTCCATGCAAAGTAAAATAAAAAACCCCTTAATGTGTAATGTAAGCTGACATGGGACTTGTATAAAAATTTATATAAAAATTCACGCTAGATGATGGAGGAAATGATCTAATCAGTAAATGAAACATGTGAGGACATCTTGGGAGTTTTGACTAAGTAAAGGCTAGTGTAAAAACTTTGATTTGGAATTGTGACTGTCAAAGGAAAGTAGGGATCGCCTTGATGCGCGTGGTAAATTTTATTAAGGATATGATTATGGAATGTTACTGATGGTGGAATTGAGGTTGTAAGTAAGGCATTCGGACTGTAGGTGGCATGCATCTGGTTGAGTCTTTTAGGCCTTCGGTCATGGCCGAGGGCTTTAGAAGTGCTCGATCTGGTGAGGCTTTGAGGTGCTCGATGCGCCGAGGGCTTTGGTGCTCAGTCTGGCTGAGGCTTGTGAAGGGCTCGGTCTGGCCGAGGCTTTTGGTGCTCAGTCTGGCTGAGGCTTTTGAAGTGCTCGGTCTGGCCGAGGCTTTTCGTGCTCGGTCTGGCTGAGGCTTTTGAAGTGCTCGGTCTGGCTGAGGCTTTTGAGTAAGTGCTGCAAGTAAAAATGTTATTGAGGTGACAGGGGTAGCTGAGAGACAAAATTGTTGTCATGAGGAATGTAGTCCAATGATCAAAATTCATATTGCATCAAAAAGAAAGTACAACTAAGTGATACAAATAGCTTATTGAAAGTAGCGTCTCAAGTGTTCAGCGTTCCATGGGTGAGGAAGGTCGCGACCCTCCATGTCTTGAAGTCGGTAAGTGCCTGGACGCGGTCTGGCTTTCACGACATAGGGCCCCTCCCATTTGGCTGCCAGTTTTCCCTCAGTCGGATTTTTGGTGGCAAGAGTGGCCTCTCTTAAAACAAGATCTCCTACGGCAAATTCCCGTGGTCGGACTTTGTAGTGCGTTCTCATTTTCTGTTGGTATGAGGCCAATCTGACTGCAACGGTTTCCCTGAGCTCTTCAATTAGGTCCAAATCCGCGCGACGGAGCTCTTCAGTGAGCGCTGGATCTGAATGCAGAACTCGTGGAGTGGGCAGACCGATTTCCACTGGAATAACCGCCTCAGCGCCGTATGTTAGGCGAAAGGGGGTTTCTCCAGTGGGGGTCCGAGCTGTTGTCCGGTAGGCCCAGAGCACATTCGGCAGTTCCTCAGCCCAAAGTCCCTTAGCAGCTTCCAGCTTAGTCTTAATGATCTTCAGAAGAGAACGATTGGTGACCTCGACTTGGCCATTAGCTTGGGGATGGCCAGGGGAGGAGAAACATGGTTGAATCTGGAGATCTGCACAGAACCTTCTGTACTTGGCATTGTCGAATTGCTTGCCGTTGTCTGACACAATGGCTTGAGGAATGCCAAACCTGCAAACGATCGATTGCCAGATGAACTTGGTTGTGTTCCGCTCGGTAATGGTGGCTAAGGGTTCAGCCTCTACCCACTTGGTGAAGTAGTCAATGGCGACGACTGCGAACTTGGTCTGGCCTCGGCCAGTGGGAAGTGGACCGATCAGGTCGATCCCCCATTTGGCGAATGGATAGGGGCTGCAAAGCGTGATCAACTCTGTAGGCGGGGTATGGGGGATGTTGGCAAAGTGCTGACACTTATCGCACTTGAGAACAAAATCAATCTCATCTTGATTAAGAGTTGGCCAAAAGTAACCAGTGCGGAGTATCTTGTGTGCTAGGGACCTGCTGCCCGAGTGGTTGCCGCAAATTCCCTCATGGATTTCCTGCATGACATAGGTTGCTTGTGTTGAATTGAGGCAGCGCAGATATGGTCGTGAAAAACCACGCTTGTACAGGATGCCACCGTCGAGAAGATAATTGGACGACCGAGCCCTTACTTTGGTGGCCTGCTGTTTATCGTCTAGGAGGGCCCCTGTCGTCAGAAATAGGATGATGTCGGATGCCCAAGGGATGGGTTCGATCTGGAGGAACTGCACTTCGTGCAGGTCGGGTGTGATGGCAGGATAAGTTAGGTATTCGAGGCGGACTCCGTGGCTGAGGTCGGACTGGTCGGCAGAGGCCAACTGAGCCATCTCATTTGCTTTGGAATTTTCCGCCCGAGGTATGTGTTTGATTTGGAAAGTATTGAAGAGGCGAACAAGGGGTAGTGTCATGTCCCTGTAAGCCCGCATTGTGCCATCCTTGGCATCGAATTCCCTCGTGATCTGACCGACGATGAGCTGGGAGTCACTGAACACACGGATGTGGCTGACACCAATGTCCTTGGCTAGACGGAGGCCTGCTATCAACGCTTCATATTCAGCCTCATTGTTGCTGGCCTCAAACAAGAGACGGAGAGTGCATTTGAAATAACCACCTTCAGGAGAGGTGAGGATGAGGCCCGCCCCACTACCTTCCCTCCGGGATGACCCGTCGACGTTGAGAGTCCAAGAATGGGGGTCTTCTGGTTCAGCAGGGGTTGGTGGAAGTGGAGGAGTAGTGGTTGGGGTGATATTGGTGAATTCTAGAATGAAGTCGGCTACAGCTTGCCCCTTGATTGTTGTGCGAGGGCGATAGGAGATGTCAAACTGGCTGAGTTCCACTGACCATTGCATAAGTCGGCCAGAAAGTTCTGGCTGCTGGATGATCTTCTTCAGGGGTTGGTCGGTGAGGACCACTATGGAGTGGGCCTGGAAGTAAGGACGAAGTCGTCTGGAGGCGATGACCAAGGCCAGGGACAACTTTTCTAGCAGTGGATAATTCTGCTCTGCCCCCCTGAGAGCTCGGCTGATGTAGTAGACCGGCCGTTGGACTGAGCCATCTTCCCGTATAAGAGCTGCACTGACGGCGGTGTTTGATACTGCTAAATAGAGGAAGATGGGCTCGCCGGTGATTGCTTGTGAAAGGAGGGGGGGTTGGCCATGCATTGCTTCAACTGTTGGAAAGCTTTTTCGGATTCAGTCGTCCATTCGAAAGTCTGCCGAAGAACTTTGAAGAATGGTAGGCACTTATCTGTTGCGCGGGAAATGAACCGGTTGAGGGTCGCCACTCTGCCAGTGAGTCGTTGAACTTCCTTCATGGTTTTGGGTGACTGCATCTCAATTAAGGCCTTGATCTTTTCCAGGTTGGCCTCAATGCCGCGCTGACTGACCATAAAGCCCAAGAACTTTCCAGATCCTACGCCAAAGGCGCACTTCTCTAGGTTGAGCTTCATCTGGTACTTGCGAAGTGTGGCAAAGGTCTCCCGTAGGTCGGTCAGATGGTCAGTGGAGAGTTTGCTTTTGACTAGCATGTCGTCCACATACACCTCCATGTTCCGACCGATCTGATGTTGGAAAACTGCATTGACTAGCCGTTGGTAGGTGGCCCCCGCATTCTTCAGTCCGAACGGCATGACACGGTAGTGGTAGGTACCTCGATCGGTGATGAAGGATGTGTGTTCCCGATCAGATGGGTGCATCATGATTTGGTTGTATCCAGAGAAAGCATCCATGAAGCTGAGCATTTGGTGACCGGCCGTGGCGTCGACCAGCAGATCAATGCGGGGGAGTGGATAGCTGTCTTTGGGGCAAGCTCGGTTTAGGTCGAGTAATGTCAGCTTGACGCCACTTACCATTGTTCTTGGACTAGAACCACATTGGACACTACTTAGGATAATTGACATTTTGGATGAATTGAGCCTCGAGGAGTTTGTCCACCTTGCGCTATGAGATTATTACGCTGGGTGGAAAATCTGCCGCTTTTGGCGGTATGGTCGGAAATGGGGTTCGATCTTTGGCGGTGAGTTATGAAGGAGGGTCGATGCAGCATGTCCGAGTGAGTCCGAACAAATCGTCATTGTGTTCGGTCGGGAGGCGATAAGGTACTGGTTTGGGGGGATAGTTGACTACCGATCTTGGCGGTTTTTGTCGGGTTAGTGGGGTCGATGGGAACCTCAATAAGCTCCTCAACAGGTTCTCCCCTAATCAGCTCATTTTCGTCTCGGACATCAAGTCCTTCAATGATCATGGCCTCCCTCAGCTTGACTTCTTTAAGTGAAGCAACATAACACTCCCTGGCCACGGTCTGCTCTCCTCTGACTGTTCCGACCCCGAGGTCGGTGGGAAACTTGAGGGCAAGATGATAGGTGGATGTGATGGCTTGGAAAGCGTTTAGGGCGGTGCGGCCCAGGATGATGTTGTAGGCAGATGGGCAGTCGACCACAAAGAAGGTGAGCAACTTGGTGGCCTGCCGTGGGTATTCGCCAATGGTGATGGGAAGATCAATGAAACCAATAGAGGTCACACGGTCGCCGGTGAAGCCGACCAGGGGGGTTTGGAGTGAAGACAAGCTTTCTTCCCCAATCTTGAGCTGGCGGAAGCAGTTGAGGAAGATGATGTCTGAAGAGCTGCCGTTGTCGATGAGAACTCGTCTGACCTTGTAGTTGGAGAGGATGGCTGAGATGACAAGGGGGTCATCATGAGGATAACGGATGCCTGTACAGTCGGCGTCCGTGAATGTGATGGGCTCTGTCCACTGCTTGGGCTGCTTGGGGGGTCGGTCGATCGTGGTAACTGCCTTATCTGAGCCTTGACGTATTTCTCTAAGTTCTGCCTTTTGAGCCGAGCGGGAGGGTCCCCCGCAGGCGAGTCCACCTGAAATGACTCTGATTTCACCAACTGGCGGGGGTGGGTTACCTTGGGGCCGAAATTTGTGGGGTCGATCATGGCTGGATTTGGTTGGTTGGGCTGCGTGGTGGCTGCGTCGGCGGTTGTCTCTGTGGGGTTCGGTTCTTGGCCTTTGCTGAGAGCGGGTGTCTGTGAATCGACTTAGACGCCCCTGGCGGATGAGGGTCTCCACCTGATCCTTGAGACTGATGCAATCGTCAGTGTTATGGCCATGGTCCTGGTGGAAACAGCAATATTTAGATTGGTCTTTCCGGTTGGAAGGGATCCATGGAGGAGGCCACTTGAGGGTAGTCCCGTTGGATCGATTGAGGACATGTTCCATGGGAGAATTGAGAGGCGATATCCGGAGGGGCCTGACCGTGGCCGATCGATAAGCGGTACTTGGCTATGATACTGAGTGTTGCTGGGTTCTTGGTCTTTTCTCTTTTCTCTGGGGGTCGGGTTTTTAGCTGTTGGATCTTGCCGAGCGGCTAGTGAATCCTCGACATTCATGTATTTTTGGGCTTTGGAGAGTAGGACTGCCATGGAGATCGGGGGGTTCTTGGAGAGGGAGAAAAGGAAATCAGATGACCGCAGACCGGCCATGAAGGCTGTGAGGATGACCTTGTCGTCATTTTCGGCAACTTGTAGGGCTTCGGCGTTGAAGCGAGTAACGAAGCTGCGCAGTGATTCCCCATCGGTCTGACGGATGTTAGCGGTTAGGCCGGCGTCGTTAGTCTTTGAGCTCGATAAAATGGCTCAAGAAAGAGTCACTGAGATGCTGAAAAGTGGAGACCGAGTCCGGTGTTAACTGGCTGAACCACAGCCGAGCCGAGCCCTTCAGTGTCACGGGAAAGACTCGGCACATGATTTCGTCAGGGAAGGCATGGAGGATCATGAGGGTGCGGTAGGTCTCCAGATGGTCGACCGGGTCAGTTGTGCCATCGAAGGAGTCAATGGTGGGCATTTTGAATTTGGCAGGCAGGGGTTTGTCTCGGATGGAAGCGACAAATGGCGAGTTTGCGGTGGTGGAGGGCTTATGCTGGATGTTCTGCATAACCCCTTGCAGCTGGAGCTTCATGGCTCGGAGTTCAGCGTCCCAGAGGGGGATGTTGTCACCACCAGAGGGAGATGTGTTGGATCTTTGCTAGCCTCTCCCTCGAAAGGTGCTATGACCGATGGGTGTGGGAGTGGAGATGGCGGATTTATATGTGGGTGGGGAGGTTGCAAACCGTCCAAGTTAGGCGGATTGGGTTGTGGGGCAGTATGGTCGGGAGTTCGTTCTGGGTCGGTCAGGATATCTGGAGGTGGCGGTGGAGGAATGGGGAGGTTTCTCTGGAGTAGAGCGTTTATTAAGGCTTGGTTTTGCTGGGCCATGCGGTTGATGCTGTTAGTAAGTTCGATGAAGTATTGTGGCGGGTTGTTTGGATTGGGAGGGTCGGCTTGATGATCAGCAGCATTATGGTGAGAAACCATGGATCTAGTCGTGACCATACACTTGACGGGTGAGGTGAAAAGGTTACTGGAATAGGGTCTCCAGCAACAATGAACACAACTGGCACGCGGACAAACTAGGTTCCCACAGACGGCGCCAACTGATAATACAGTTCGTTCTCGGTGGATGGACTAGACTGATCCAAGCTCCTTAAACCCACGCCCGAGTGATGAAGCCCACTGGAAGACCTGCAAACAAGTTTAATGGGGAACAGGGTAGTCCCCCAGTGAACCCTCCGGCGTGTAAATTAGAAGTGGAAGTAGTGGATATAGAGAGAGAGAGAGAGGGAGAGGGGGTTAGGGGAATAGAAAAATGCTTAACCTTCTTCTTGCCTTCCATGCTTGCTTATATTCCTTGATAATCATTTCACTGTCCCTTCCAACGTGCCTCCCTCGCCGAAAGCCTGTGATGCAGCCTACCTTGTTCAGGGTAAGGAGCGCTGTTTCGACGGGAAGGTGTTGTCGTAATAAATGTTGTGATGGGCCGCATTAATGGTGATGTATTGTGGTAATAACTTTGCAGATCTTTGTCTGCTGACGTGGATTGCTCTGCACCTGCCATGTGTCCGAGTATCATTGGCCTTCCCTACTCAGTTGGCTTCCAGCTGTCCTGGGTTTTATTACCCGGGTTATGTAATGGGGTCTAAATGGTGGGCTTGGGTTTGTTCACTGTGGGTTGTGGTCCTTGTGGGCCTATCCATGTCAATTATCAAAACAACATCAAACATCACAATATCATCATCAACATCAAACATCATTATCAAAACAACATCAAACATCACAAACATCATCATCAAAACAATGGAAATCAATCCGAAATGGTGGACAACAACGATAACGAATCAGAAAACAATGCTAACCAAAGACATAACAATGAAAGAGAATGACAAACACTAAGAACATCAGTACCCTTTTTCTGGGAGATCGCAAAAATGGAGAAAACACTGTTAATCAATAAAAATCATCCCTCCGAAACCGTTTACATTACCAGAACGAATTGAAAAAAAAAAAAAAAACACTAAGAACATCAATACTCTTTTTCTCCCTTCTCCAATTCCTCCCCAATCCAACCTGTATCATCTCTCTCTCTCTCTCTCTATACATGGATTTTTCTGTCTAACCTATATTTCTTCAGTCCCGATTGCTCTGCTCCTCTACCTCTCCTTCCTTTGCCTGGGGCACCACTACCCTCCTCCGCCCTCCTCTCCAAATGGGTAACTGTTGCTCTCGCGGCAACAACGACTCCGATCCAATGAACACCGACAACACCACCTCCAAGAAGGGTTCTGCAAACTCTAACCCTGACCCCAACTGTAATAACCCCGATCCGTAATTAGCCGCTAATCAGTAATTAAGTGATTAAGATTGATGATGGGATTAATAGGTAATTTGTAACATAATTGGTCGCCTATCTGTTGACCGTTAAATCATCTGTCCATGCTTAATGGTTTAAACTGTAAAATTGAAAGCCTTATCGGCATCCAAACCCTGAATTGTTTACACCAATATGTTAATTGGAATTTTTAGAACCTTATGACATATTTAATTAAAGTGAGATTTGGTATGATTAAATTAGCCTAAATAAAGTTAAATCGCATTAGTTCCGTTATTTACTGAATTGCTACTTAGTGGCCTATCTCTACAATTTTATTGAGACTCATTCATGTACATTACAACACATTTCCTCAGCTCATTCTTGAGAGCCAAAACCGAGAGTAAGAGTGTAGAGAGAGAGAGAGAATGGATTTCACCAAATATTGGCTAGGAGACTTGGAAGATTAAAGGAGTTTTACAAACATTGAGCTTCTCTACCTTGAATTGAAGACTCTAGGTGAGAATTCAACCTCTAATTTGTGAACCTAAGTCACTTAGCATGAGATTTCTTCAAGATTATGGGTTTAATCATGTAATGGAGCTTAGAAGGAGGAATTGTAGCTCAAATCATGCATGCATGCATAAATTTCCAAGTTTTGGGTTTGATTTCAAAGGTTTCTTCCATGCATGTGTTAACATCTTCTACATTTTGGCCATTCAACTTGTTTTCCATCAAATCACCAAGTTTGATCATGTTTTGGAAGGTTTAGTGTGGTAGAAGTTCTTACATGTCATGTTCATGAATTGATTTTGGGTTTCAAGTTGTTTTCATAGAGAATTCTAGCATGCATGTCCACAATATTGATTTAATCCATAAGTTCATCTTGTTTTTCCATCAAATCAGCAAGTTTCCAGTTATTTCATGGTGTTTGATTATGCTTTAAGAGATTTGAAACAAGAAAAGTCCATGCATGTGGTGTTCTTGAGCATTCATCATGTTTTAAGTTGAAAATGTGAGTTTTGACAAACCTTGGGCCATGATTTTTATAAATTGATCTTTGAACTTTCATATTCTACAAGTTTTCTGGGTTATCTCAAGTTTTAGGGCCCAAGTGATGAGTTTTGGTTAGTTAAATTCGAATTTTGAAGTTGGAGGTGCAATCTAGAAATTCCAGATTTTGCAGCCTCGCTCGAGCGACCACTCTGAGATTGTGCACTTCGCTCAAGCGACCAAAAGTCCGCTCGAGCGTAAATTTCAAGCTCCCAGAAGTTTGCATCATTTACAGATCGCTCGAGCGAAATCATGTGCGCTCGAGTGACCAGTCACATTTTTGCATGCTCGCTCGAGCGAGGAAAGTTTCGCTCGAGCGAGGACTTAAAATTCTGAAATTTTGCCTAAGTGTTCCAAGGCATGTTTTGACATCCTCATTGCATCTTAGGCATTCCTAAGCCTTAATTAAGTTATAGTAATGAGGTTATGGGCTAGAAACACACTCTAAGAAAAGAATGTAACAAGCTTATGAACGACAAGTGTGTGTGTGTGAGTTGAGCATTGTAATAAGTATGAACCACATTAAGAGAATGCAAGGGTGTGTGTGTTCTAACATTGTGATAAGAACCAACGTGATGTAAGCTAAGCCTTAATGGCCACATGAATGAGTAATGATAAGATTCGTTGGTGCTATGTATTTTGTGATTGTAGGTTAATGTCTGAGAAGTGATTGACCATCTACGGAACCACTGTGAGTAACGTTATCGTAAAGATACGTTGATATGAAATTATGTTCCAAATGTGATATATCAAGCTATGATTTCTGAAATGAGATATGTTTTTGTGAACGAAGATCCATGTTTGAAATCTATTATGGCATCCATAGATAGTCCCAAGTCATGGGGGATGGCATGAAAATGCGGGTCCATGACATTTACGAGATCTCGTTAGCCACTTCATTGTGGTGATATGTGTTTAATCGGTGTCCGGGACCGGTTACTCTAGTCGGAAGACGTTATGTGATATGTTCTATAGAATATGCCATTATTATGTTCTGATATGAGATGACTATGATTATGCTATGATCTGTTTTGTAAGTATAAAATGTTCGGAATTCGTTCACTAACCCCTTTACCTTAATGTTATTCACTGGGCTTTAGCTCACTGTTTATATATATATGTATATAGGTGAGCATTCTGGAGCGCAAGCCCGAAGGTTTTTGTGGGGGGACTGTGTTCTGTTGTCAGCCAACCATTGTGCCTCACGTGGAGGTTCCCGAAGTGTCTTGGGATCAAGTTTTGTTTAGCTCTGTATATGTATGAGGCTTTATTTTAATTACGTTGGCTGTACTTAAGGATTTGTACGTGTGTGGATATAACATAATGTATGGTTGAGTTATGGTTATGTATATAAAGTTTTAAATTAGTCTGTTTCATGTAAGTCAACACAGCTCATTGGACAATTATACTTATGTATTTGCTTCCGCTAGCCCCTTAATATTTGTTATTTTGTTCTGAGGCCTTCGGTAATCCAAGGATTACTGGCCTGTTACGATACTAAACCTATAGGGGCGAGTTTGGGTCGTGACAAAGGATAATATATGGTTGACTACTAGTTATGTAATTAAAGTTTTAAAATATACTGTTTCATGTAAGTCAACACAGCTCATTGGACAATTATAATTTTTGTATATTGCTTCCGCTAGCCCCTTATTATATGTTAATCTGTTCAGAGGCCTTCGGTAATCCAAGGATTACTGGCCGGTTACGATGCTAAACCTATAGAGGCGGGTTTGGGTCGTGACACCAACAACCCAGAAACGGCCGGAGCCACCGATCATCCCAAAACCACTCCTCCTTCCACCTCCCCGAACCCCTCCTCCAAACCCTCGAAGGCCGTGGCGATAGAACCGGTTCTAGACTGTCCGATGGAAGACGTGAAATCAATCTACAGTGTTGGAAAGGAACTGGGAAGGGGACAATTCGGAGTCACCCATTTGTTACGTGTTCAATCTGTTTGTGTTTTGAATTGTAATCGAGACTGCAGGAGGAATTGATCTGGAAATTGATGATGTTCACATTTTTTTTTATAATGTTTTGTTAATGTTTGATATTGTCGATTGGTGCAGTTAATGTTGCTAATGTATCTAATGTTTTGATGATGTTAATGATGTTGTTGATGTTGCTGATGTAGATAGTGGGACTAAATGATGCATAAGAAAACTTGTAGGACTAAATGGTTTAACTTTCTACTATATAGGATTTACTGGTAATTTTTCCAATTACTTTTTTAGCCCTTTTTTTTTTTGGAAATTTCTTTCATACATGGACCAGAAAAGTAAATTCACATAATTATAAAAAAAAAATATCACTAAAGACACACAAAAAAAAAAGAAAAAAAGAAGGCTTTCTATTAGCAATATGACAAACACCTTCCACCCAAACAGGACCTTAAAAAGAAAAAGAAAAATGCATGCTGGGAAATTCCGCAGAGATGAACTTCAACCAGAGAAGGAAATAATTGTGATGGGCCTGAGGATCAACCATAGCATTCTGCAGCAGGACAATGTAACCACATAGTACATGCACATAGAAAGAAACAAAAAAATGTTGTGATTGATTTGAATTTAAAATAAATTATATAAAAGATAAAATATAAAAAAGAGCCAAGCAAGTTATTTCCATGATCATACAATGCATGCTGTGAAATAAGACTATGCTAAAGATCAGTAGATGTATAGCAGCACTTAAAAAGAAAAAAGAAAAAAGAAAAAAAAACAACAATTAATGTTCTCTGCTAAGGCTCGGTTAAGTCTTGAACCTTTGCACTGATCAAGCCAACTTTGCTCTTTGCAAGGTGGGCGCACTTGAAATTGGAATTCAGTCACTAATTTTGCCAAAAAACGGGATTCAATCAAGCTCACCTATGCAAATAAAAAAATTTAAAAAGATTACTTGGTTAGTCAATTGTGGGAGAAAGCAAAAAAGATAAATTGGTTGGCCAATTATTTCAACTAAAAGATTTTCATGATGCAGATGTTGAATTTGTATTCTGTTTTACAATAGGAACTCTCATTTATTACTCTCTTAATGATAGGTGTAAATGATTCAAACACCTCTTTAAGTTCTCTGAAAAAGATGACATACTGGTTTTCTAAAATCTAGAGGTTAATCATGTCTATAAATCACACAATTGACATAATTACACTAACTTCTCTTTTATTAAGACTACAAAGCGGCCGAAACTAATGCAAATAGTAGAGGAATCTACTTCGTTTAAGAATAATATGGATTCTACTGAAATAGTTAATCAATAATCAGTTTTTAATTCCAATCTATTTCAAACGCTAGAATCATAGAGATTTAAAATCACATTCACATTCTCCCACAAGATATTTTTGGACCCGCCCCAACCTCCAGGTGCTGCTTGCAATATAATCAAACTTAAAGGTGGCAAGCGTAATTTACCCAAAAAAGGGATCACTAATCAATCTTTAGATTTTTCACACCATTCAAGTTCCCATTTAGCAGACTAACAGCTCAATCAAACCAAGGTTACACACAACTACAGTATTTTGGGGAGCTAAAACTTGAAATGGTATACAGGCACACCTTGAAATCGGATTTCAAGAATATTAATGATGTCTGTGATGATCCTTGTCCCTTGAATAAGACGAGCCATGGTATTCACGATCTGCAGAAGAAATATTGGCAGAAGCTAGAATTCAGTTCTTTACTAAGAAAAATATATACCAAGCATACTATTAGAATCAACATTTGAAGAAAAATAGAATGCCAACCTCGAGATGAATGATGCTTCGATTTATCTGAATGCCCTCCTGCATTTATAAAGATGACAGATCAGATATACAACTTCCATTGAAAGAAAGTAGCACCCAAAAAATAATGTAAAAATACTATTAGAATCAACATTTGAAGAAAAATAGAATGCCAACCTCGAGATGAATGATGCTTCGATTTATCTGAATGCCCTCCTGCATTTATAAAGATGACAGATCAGATATACAACTTCCATTGAAAGAAAGTAGCACCCAAAAAATAATGTAAAATAGAATTGTAACTGCAGGGGTTTGGTGATGACCTAAAAAGCACAGACATGTGACACGATAGATATACAAATTTTCAAAAAATACACGATAACATGCGGGTGACACGTGCAAAACATATAATTTTATAGGGCTAATCACATGGACCTCCCTTGACCTCAGGAAGGGAGATTAGTGTAATTTCATAAACTAGAAAAGAGGTATGTGTAATTAGCCCAATTTTATATATTTATTTTATGTCAAAAATTTAATCTCATCAAATTTATCAATGATAGGTATTTTACTTGATAAAAATAAATTAAAAAATGGGACATCATGTTTCCCTAATGTGTCCAACTAGAAAAGGAAAAAAAAATAAAAAAATTGGGGCAATTCCTCTAGCGTGTCCAACACGTCTGGGGTGTGTCCGTGGAGGTGTCCATGCTTCAAAAGTGATGACTGTCAAGAATTCATAAACTAACCTGAATCCTTTCCTTTGTCCTTAGAACGGTGACCTCTGTCCTTGACTTTCTCTCTTTCCCTTTCAATGTCCTCTCGCTCTCGTTCCCTGTCAGAATCCCTTCCCCTATCACGGTCCCAACCTTTAGTCTATCCTTCTCCCTTTCCCTGTCCCCGTCCCTCTCCTTCTCCCTTTCCCTGTCCCTGTCCCTCTCCTTCTCCCTTTCCCTGTCCCTGTCCCTGTCCCAATCCCTCTCCTTGTTCCTTTCCCCACTTGCGTCCATCTTACGCTCAGATTTCAATTTGGATACAGGTTCTTCTTTTGCCTCTGCCTCAACAGGCACGCTTTCAGAATCATCACCACTCTTCTTAGACTCTTTCAACTTGTCAAGTGCTGCTTTTATCAGTGCACCCTTGGACCCACCAGATTCCAGATTAGCTGTGGCCGGAGCTGCCTTGGGAGTACTGGTATCATTATTTGCAGGCGGGACACTTAGCGAACCTTCCTAAGCAAAAGAGGAATGAGGAAAAATCAAATCACTAACCAAGCTTCCTAAAGAAGAAATGAAGTTTACTGATTCCCACTTTTGTGTTTTTCTTTGTTCTCCTAAGAAATTAAATAAAACCCATCCCATTCATTAATGACATGCAGTAAGTAGTGATAAAGTTGACATACAGTGACGGAGCCAGGATTTTGGCTAGGGGGGCAACATTAAATTGAAGCCTTGGCATGATTTATCACAATCCAACTGAACCCAATTTTCATTTGGTGGTAGAATGAAAGATCAACGTGATTCCAAAGTTATATTTTAGAGTTGTTCTTGAGTTAACGAATCATTTTTCTTTTTTGAAATTCTTTTATTATTAATTTAATTTTTTGTTCAATTTCTAAACATGATAATCATCATAATTTAAAACACAATCACACGTCCGTAAAAAATAAAGATAAAATTACATCAAGACGAGCGCACACAGAGACAAAATTTATAAGAAAAATTTAATGTAGAAATATTAAACATTTAAAGTGGCAAGTGCAAAGATTTTGTTGGAAAGGACAAGTAAACAAAATGGGAGGTAGAAAGATTGAAGCGACATATTTGGAACTTCAAAAGAGCAAATTGAAAAACATTTTTAATTCAGTGCAAAAGTATAATTTTCAAAAAAAGAGGGGCACATGCAATATGTGGCTCTGCCAATGTTGGCAACCATTACAGCTGCACAAAATATAACAAAGGAAATTGCACCACCACAGAAGAAACTTTTCTTTTTATTAACTTTTTCTCCTCTGCAAATGGATGCAAGCACACTGGGCTAGAGTGCGAGTGTGTGTGTGTGAGTGAGAGACAGAGACAGAGACAGAGACAGAGAGAATGAGAATTCACCTTTGGAACTGGCTGAGATGGTGAATCCCACGATTTATTAGACGTTGTAAATGAATCCCCATCCTTACAGACAGGTATATATTTTGCCTTAGGAAGGCTGTAAAGATGGGCGAGAACTCTACAAACCTCATCAATCCCAGATTTATCTGCATCAAATGCTTTCCACCACGGTGGATTCTCAGGAAGGGGTACTTGGAATCTACGAGCAGCAGCACATACAACCCCACAGGCCACAACCTCACTCTTGAACCGCACACACAAAGTCGTACGCAAACTGATCAAGAAAAAGGATAGTCAATGAAGAAGCACCTAAACAAACGAGTGCTAACAGGTATAGTAGGAATAACAAGAATAAGTTTTCTGTTCTTTGACAAGTAGCCATATGAACAAAATAATGCACCATCAAAAATAAATAATGAACCATTTCTCATTTATAATTGCCTTATTCAACAACTTCACATTAAAATCTACTTTTGGTGCTAAAATTCGCTGTGTAGAATTTTCAGTTCTAAAAAACAGCCGCTAAGCTTTCACTCCTTGTAGTTTTGAGCAACCCCTATCAATAATCACATGTGCCTATCTGTCCAAGAACCTCAATGGAAAAACAAATTAACATAATTTTTTCTCTAACACAGTGATAGTATATAAACAAGCAGATAAAAAGTGTTTTTATACAAAGCTGGGGTTCAAAACCAAAACAAAACTTGCTTGCTTATGCACAAGCACAAACAAATCCATCCAAAATGTCAAAGGTATACAGAAAAGCCAAATGGTGAGAAATCATCAATACATGATAGAGATGAATAAATAAGCATATCAAATTCCACATTGCAAAAAATTGACCACCATCCATGGTTGGTAGGATGTTGGGAGCATCATCCTAAGTATAGACCTATCATTTCACATTATTTTCACAAAGTAGTTCCCTTATACTCAAATTCAAGCATGAACCATAAGTTAGTCTTTGTTAAACCACAAAACATGTTAATTTTAGAATTACATGTTAAATTCAAGTATTCAACTATTGCTGAGAGCTATACAGTTTTTGGAAAATAAATAAACCAATCTAATGGGACAAAAAATATCGAAAACAGTTCATCATCAACATCAAGGCTCAACAAGAAGCAAGTCAAAAGGATTGCAACAAAACTTCTAAGTAGAAAAGCAAACTCAGGAACTTATAGAAGCCACAGACTTTACCCCATGCATCAAGTCAGATTTATTAGGGTTGAGTTTAAAGCTACCAAGTTAAATGATTGAACCATCAAACTGAAATAGGTACAAAAAAATTATATTAATAATTCAGAGCTACCTGTCATTTGCAAGATTCCAAGCTTCTTGTCTCAGTTCTGGGGGTGTCTCAAGGGCTGCAAGGTAGTTTGATATAAATTTATGAGGATGTTCGACATGGCAGATGAAACCCATCTCCTTCAGAAGATGCCTCTCTGTTCTATTCAGGTCCATTTTCAACTCCGCATATTTCTGTAAACAGGCAAAACTCAATTCCAAAGATAACAACTTGCTTTGAGAAGAAGACGCATCAGGCTCTGTGACTGACCGGGTCTTCCAAAACTAAATACTTAATCCTCAAAAAAACAATAAAAGCAAAGATAGAGAAAAAAAAATTGGATACCTTTCATTACTAAATAGACAAAAATATTCATGTTTTTGACAGTACAATGTCCTAATATAACGAGAAGGGAATCTAACCTTAGGAAATGTGTCCAAATGTTCTATTGGTAAGTTCTCCCTCCTACATTCCATTCTGTGGAAAACAATGAGTACCTGCCTTGCTTTCTAGGACTTTCCTCAAGTTTTGATGCAAGCCAAACACAACTAGCAGCAACTCTCTGCAAGTAAATAAGATCAGATCCCACATCAGAAAGTATGTAAACATTGTCCTGTTTCCAATTGAATTTAGAAAATCAATGAAACAAGAATGAAACCTTCACGTTAAAACGAGCAAATGATTTCTTGCAGTAGAATCGATGAAATAGAACCTGACCAGTAGCCATTACTGCTTGAGGTCTGCAGAGAATATGATTAAAGAAAAACACCAACTAACTATGGGAAAAGACATATTGCATTTATAATATTCATACTGGTTTAGTAGCACTTGGTTGCCGTGGATCTATGTTACCTAGAACGCAGATTGTTCTAGTAACTAGGAATGGGAATCAGAACATGGTACACCACATGAGCTAAAATGTGGTACGATAAGGTAGACTTCTTAAATTGACCTCCAATATAGTATAGTCTCCATCTAGATTTCAGTTCATTATATTTAACTTTTTTCCTATTACGGAGAACTTTTAACGAAAACCATAGAAAAAAATTATGGGATTGCTTAGGATCATTAAATTCACCATTTTTGAACAAAAGTGTATTATAATTCGGAACATGTGTTTCAATACAGGGCGTTAGCATTTTCCAGTAACACTGTTGTGGATTGGATAAATTCCTGTTTCAGGCAACCCCATGGAAGTATTGCATAAATTATGCTAATTATCACAATAACAGCATCAACAACAACAATAACTAATGAAGGATACAGTTTAAGTAAAAGGCCACTTTCTTGGATGAGGTCACAACCATAGATTCTGAGAGTTGTTTCAGTTGCTTCATCTATGCCATCTGTCCTAGAAGGTGAATTTTGTAGCTGCTCATCCGCTAGATAAAAGGTGTCGATTGCTGTGTAAATCATGGTTGATACAAGACCTCAACAAGATTCCCTAAACTGTGACAAAAAGTAACTCAACATTTCAGTATCCCAACAGCATCCAGAACAAGATCAATTGAAAAAGACAACAACTACTGTCTCACAAAACAATAATCAAACAATAACATGGGCAGAGAAACATGTCCAGTCAAAACAGATTTCTCGATCCAACTGCACATAGCCAACTAGTATTCTTCTAAGTGGACATCAAAACAACATAGTTTTATCTATAAATACATGTCTCTATGTATGTGTCTCCATTGTGTGCGACCCTCTAGGTTACTAAACTGAAAAGGGTTTTGTTCATTAACCAAAAATTCAACTGCAAAAGGTGTTCAAGAAACTTATACCTCCCATCCAAAGTGATTTTGCAGAACTCTGATAACAACCCAGTTTTTGAAATAAGTTTTATCATCAAATTAAAGAAATCAATACAAGAATCCCAAAAAAGAAAAAGGTAACCAATAAGAAGACAAGACATCCAACTTGTGTCTATACTTTTTTTTTCGCCACATGAAGAAATTACACATCTCTTAAATTGCAACGTCTAGCGTCCAGATAACCATTATAGTAGTAAAGGACACCCTTTCAAACAAAGATTAACAAGAAAAAAAAAAACCCTTTCCTCCTTTGCGCCGGTGGCATGTTCTACCGTGGCACCAATTTCTTGGAATTTTAGTTTCCTTAGGAATCTAAGCAGTAGGGAGTATATTGAGTTTGCATCTTTGTTGACATTGATTGATGGGGTTTCCTTATCTTTATCTTTCGATAAAAGGGTGTAGAATATTAGCTCTTTAGGGGTTTTTTCTTGTAAATCTTTATTTGACAAACTCATCGACGAGTCTTCCATTCCTTTGTTTCTTCTTCATATGAAAAAGTATCCTTCATAAAGTGAAGTTTTTCATGTGGTCTTCAGCTCAAAGAGGTATTATGACCAATGACCTATTCCAAAGGAGAAGGCCTAATCACTATCTTTGCCCTCAATGGTGTGTGATGTGCAAGAGGAGCTCAGAATCAACGGATCATCTCTTTCTTCATTGTTCGGTAGCTCTTGAGTTATGGCAGCGTTTGTTCAGCTTGTGTAATGTTCAATGGGTTGCTCCAAGGATATGCTTCTTGTTAAGCTTGAAGGGTTCGGCGGCTTTAAGAGAGCCAAAACATTGTGGTCTTGTATTGTTTGTGCTATGTTCTGGACTTTTTGGCTAGAGAGAAATTCACGGATCTTTGATGGAAAGGGGGCTTCTGTAGATTCTTTATGGGATAGGACTAGGTTTTTGGCTTCGTTTTGGGCCTTTGTGTCTCCTCCTTTTAAAGGAGTTCCACTCTTCTTGATTTCTAGGGATTAGGCTTCTGTTTGCAATCCTTAGTGATTGGATTTCCTCGTTTTCCTTTAGTTTTTTTTATAGTTGTTTTTATTTTGTTTGGTCCTTCTTCACCGTATGAGGACTTCTTGTCCTCTACCTTTTCTATTACTTAATGAATTTCGTTGTTGATTTTTCACCAAAAAAATATTAAAAATTAAAAAAAAAAAAAGTAGTAAAGGACACCTTCAAAACCAATTGAGTTACAATCAATAGCATGAATAGCCTACATATATGTTTAACATCAAACAATTTCAAATTCCTTAGTCTATAACTCAAAATACAAAATACTGGTTAGTTGGTCAGTGAAAATCAGGGATTGAATTTGAATTGAAAAAAATCCATTTTTTGTATTTTTATATTGAAAACCCATTTCTACTGAGTTCTAAAACCAACCAACGATTGAAATTATACATGCGCAAAAACTTACCAAATAAAAATTAAACTTAAACATCTATTGATAACGCCTCCCTCGTGAATTTGCAACCTTTGTTTCTTCTTCCAATTTGTATATATACCTATTTAAGGAGATGAGGAGAGGAAAGGAGAGTGGGTACCTGGAAGCTAGAAGCTAGAACTAAACTTTGGTGGACGACCGGACTCGCAAGAGAACTGATCGGGAAAATTGTCGGATTCACTGCCTTGCCAGTGTCGCAAGATACAGAGTGAGGGGGAGACACTCAGAATTTAGCCCTAATTTGCCATGTTGCGTTCATTTCGTGGATTTGGGGGAGTTATTTAGCCGCCCTTTGGGAAGGGAAGGGGGTTGCTTTTTGGTTTTTGGTTTTTGGTTATTTGAATTTTGAATTTTTTTTTTTTTTTTTTTTTGAGGTTAAAAAGTTTGGTTTGGGAAAGATTTTTTTGGCTTTTTGGTGAGGTGTCTTCTTGTTAAATTATCAAACTGCCCTTTTTGCCTTTTTTTTTTTTTTTTTTAATTTTGGGTTTGGATTTGGCGTATTTTACTTAAATGTTTTTTTTTTTGGATTTGGCATATTTTGGTTTTTATTTATTTATTTATTTATTATGTTGGGTTTCGATTTGGCGTATTTTACTTAAATTTTTTATTTTATTTTTTCGGTTTGGATTTGGCACATATATATATTTTTTTTTTTTTTTGATTTTTTTTTTTATGTTGGGTTTCGATTTGGCGTATTTTGCTTAATTTTTTTTTTTTTTCGGTTTGGATTTGGCGTATTTTGCTTTATTTTTTTTTTCTTCTTAATTTTTCTATTTTGGGATTGGATTTTTTGTATTTTGCTTAATTTTTTTTTAGAAAAATTACCAGTAAATCCTATGTGGTAGAAAGTTAAACCATTTAGTCCTATAAGTTTTCTTATGCACCATTTAGTCCCACTATCTACATCAAGAACATCATTAATATCATCAAAACATTAGCTACATTAGCAACATTAACTGCACCAATCGACAATATCAAACATTAACAAAACATCATCCAAAAAAAAAAAAATGTGAACATCATCAACATCAACAACATCGTAATGTTCTTCAGCGATGTTCAAATCAGATCGAATCAATACGAGCCCTAATCGACTCCCCAACAGATAGATCCATGATTCTTCTTCTACCAAGACTCATGCTTAGCACAACGACCAACCACCCCTGAGACCTGTTCCGCCCAACGACTCGTCGGAGCTTAATCGGAAACCTAATGACCCCAACGCCCATGGAGAATCGTCTCACGGGGGGCTCTTTGGCTATTAATTTGACCCTTCTGGGATCATTTCCCACGCTAAGGAGGACTCCGGCGGCGACGATTTAAGATTCTGGCGAAGCCCGTTCTTTCAACAACTTGAGCAACGGCTGAACTCTGCCTTCTTCGACGATCATCTTCTTATTCAAATCATTGTCTCAGGCAAGGGAAGGAGGTTGTTGGCAACGTCGATACGGCAGTAATGGTGGTGGTTCATTTGTGCGACGGCGATGTAAGTCCAGACAAAGGCGAGGATAGGGTCGTTGCTAGCGATGGGAGGGAGAGAGAGATTGGGGCCTCCGCCGTCGGAGTCGAAATCGAAAATAGAGAGGAGCCAGGCGACATCAGCGGAGGAGGAATCGAGGAGGGAGGAGACCTTGCAGTGGTCTGTTCGAAAGATTTTCATTCAATACGTTTAGGGTTTTTTCTGATTAGGGTTTTTTTTATTTATAAAAAATATATAAGAATTGTATAGATGACTTTTGATGATGATGTTTTTGACGATGGCGATGAAGCTTGATGATGACGATGATGTGTGTTGTTTTGATGATGATGACGTTTGATGTTGTTTTGATGGTGTTGTTGTGATGTTTGATGTTGTGATGTTGTGTTGTTGATGATGTGATGACGTTTGATGATGATGATGTTTGTGATGTTTGATGTTGTTTTGATAATGATGTTTGGTGTTGATGATGATGTTGTGATGTTTGATGTTGTTTTGATGATGATGTTTGATGTTGTTTTGATAATGATGTTATTTTGATGATGATGATGATGATGTTGTTTTGACGATGATGATGTTTGATGCTTAATGGTTATTAACATTGAGATAGGACCTAACGGTTCATAAGAAAATTCATAGGACCAAATGGGTTACAAGAAAATTCATAGGACCAAATGGGTTCAGAACAGACTGTTTTGAACAGAACAGGTGCCAAGAACAGAACAGGTTGAATATGAAAATTACTGTTTTTTTACCATGGGTTGATCTATATGAAAATATAAGAAAAGATACATATATCTGCCTTTAAACCGAACAGATTTATATATAAGAACAGATATATATCTGCCCCAAATGTGTGAAATGTAACCGTAATGAACCCAAACCGAACAGATTTTACAGATTTTCATATAAGAACAGATATATAAATAATAACAGATGTATATTAAATTATATATATATATATCTGCCCCAAATGTGTTTGTTACAAATCGTAATGAACCCCAACCGAACAGATTTTACAGATTTTCATAAATAAGAGCAGATATATATATTTATATATATATGTATATATACATATCTTCCCTAAATGTGTGAGCTGTAACCGTAACATTCCGTGATAACCGAATAGATTTTTAACATAAGAACAGATCCGAAATAATTTTTTACAGATATATATATATACTTATATATCTAGCTGCCCCAAATGTGTGTAATGTAAGTGTAATCAACCCAATCACGACCATAAAGAAATAGATCGGTCATGAACCGATGCCGTTATGAATCCATACTATGCAGATCGGAAGCAGGGGAACGAAATCAGATAGGCCATAAAGCATTACCCGCAGATCGGTTTGTGTTTGAGAGAGTTGGTTCTTGTTCGCCGCCGCTGATGCGTACTCCGGTGCCGATCACCTCTGCGAAGGTCGTTCAGATGTCGTCGTCGTTGCTGGTCTTTCTGAATCGCCTATTTCGCTTATTCTTCTCAACTTTTGGAAGGGTGTGTGTGTTTTGGATGAGGCGTTGTTCTTCAAATTGAGAGGATTCTCTTCAGGGCATTTTGGTAAATTTACACCAATAAGGGTTTCAAACATACCCGTGAAACCCATTTTGTCTGGACGTGGCTGATTCAGCCTAATTTGTCGAGACGTGGCTAAATTAGCCCAAGTTTTCCTTCCAAGACGGTGCCTTAGAAAATAAGGGGGGGGGGGGAAGTGAATGAAAATGTTGTTTTATTTTGGATATGATTTATATAGTCATTCACATTTTATTTAATTAATTTATTTATTTATTCTAATTTATGAATCAAACGCAAAGTGAAAAAATATAAGGGAAAAGTACATGCAAGTTGAAATTAGGGGAAAAAATTACAAATACATGAGCGATGTAAGTGTGTCTGTGCTTAGGGATGGCAATGGAGGTTAATGGGGTGCATATCAATTCCCCATCCCTATTCCCCTATAATAATTTTTCCACATTCCCTAATTGTATTACCCTCCCCATCTCCTAATGGGTTTGGATTTCCCCAACCCAACATGACCCCTTCTTTTTCCTTTTCTTTTTTAGTTTCAAGGTTCACAACCAAAGCTAAATATACGATCAATCTTATTTTTTTTATTTGGCTTAACAACAAAATCAAATACACATTAATTAATTAAAAAGTTTGTTTTAAAATAATCAAATAAGCTCACAAGAACATGAGATAAAATTGTTTTCATATATTTATATAACAAAATCAATCTGGGTTAAAGACATTCTAATAAAATAAGGTTGTTGTAATTTGGAGATGTATCAGTCCATCTTCTCTCATCTCTCTCCAGTCTTCAATAACCATGTGTGTACAGGTATGTTCCTCTTTATCTCCTCATTGAGTTGCTTTTCTTTTTTCCATTTGGCTGTATTGGGGAGATAATGGGCACCCAGACTATTAAGGAAATTTATTGAATTTAGAAGTTAAGTTTCATTGGATTAATGTAGTCTCTATACTGTTGATGAAATTTTGACTGGTAAATCGGTGTTCATTACTTCATTCATTTGGTTTGTTTTTAGTTTACTGAAGATGAGATGAAGATTACCCTATTTTAAATAATCTGCTATGAATTCCCTCATTTTGCTTTTTTACAGATTGCATCTTGCAATCTTTACAAAGTATGAATCAAAACCTCTCAATACTTATATATATATATATAGCCATTTTCTGAATTGCTTTAAACCAATTTGCTATCAATTTTCAGATTGTTCAGTGAAATCTCATCCAATGGAAGCAAAATTGATAAAATCTGGAGTAGTTATAAAAACTAAAAAGGATTCAAATCTTAATTCAGTACTATAAATTAAATACCGAGAAATTTCTCTAGAATTTTGTAAACACACACACAAGAAGTGAATTCAAAAAAAATCTGGCAAGAAAAACGAAAACAGATCACAATGATCATGAAGAATTAATTACATGATCGAAAACACAAACCCAGATTAAACCGGTGAAACCAGTGAATTGTTGAGGGATTTCATGTATGTTCAGCAACAAATCAATGAAATCTGTCTTTAATTTCAATAAGCGAAACAGAGAGAGAACAAGAGAGAACAAGAGAGAGAAACTCACCATGCCGGAGAACTACCGTGGTAAGCGCTGACGGAGATCGCCGCCGCTAGATCATTGCCTTCGCAAATCGCCGATGCTGGAGTGAGAAGATCCGAGTGATGCTAGAATGAAATCTGCTTAGGCTCACTGTGCGAATGAGAAAAGAACCCTAGTTCTAAACACAACATATGGGGAAATGGGCGGGTGCCCATCCCGACCCATATCCTATGAAAACACCACTTAATTACTTGATTGATAATTAAAAAAAAATCATATATGTGGGTCGGTTTTCATGGATATCCATAGGATAAGATTCCTATTGCCATTCTTTTCTATGGTGGAGTGTAAATAAAAGGGTGTGGGGGTATAAGTATCACTTGCGTATCTCTATGTGTCGGTAATTTTTTTTTTCAAACTCCAACCTCCATATAGTTTCTCAAAGTACAAAATCTATACGTCCCGTTTGTTTTCAGAGATAAAACGAGGTAATTGATAGTGAGGGGATTAATAAAAGGGCAAAACACCAATAAATCCAAAATTTTAATTTCTTAAACCATTTGGTCCTGCCTTTTATTTTGTAGACTAATAAGTCCTATTTGAATGTTAAAAGGTCACTATAGGCCTTTTTTAGATTTCCCTCCTTTTCGAACATCAGAAACATTAACTACACCAACAACATCATCAACATCAACGACATCATCAAACATCATCAACATTGATCAAACATCAACTACATCATCAAACATCATAAAACTTCATAAACATTGATCAAACATCAACTATATCATCAAACATCATCAACATCACCAACATCATAAAACATCATCAAACATCAACTATATCTTCAACCCCATCAAACATCATCATACATCAAAATAGGATACAATATATTGATGTTTATACAATATAACAAACAAAGATACTATGACAAATATAAAATATAACAAGATACCATATCAAATATAAAAAGGACTAAATGGTTTACAAAAAAAAACTAAGGACTAGATAGAGTAACATCTCCCAATATGTAATTTATGAGTAATTCTTAATTTTTTTTAACAATTTGGGCAATTTTTGTTGAATATTAATGTTTAATGATTTTATATTTTTTGTTAACTAAAAGGAAAAATTACTCATAAATCTCATTTTGGGAAATGTTACTCTATCTAGTCCATAGTGTTTTTTTGTAAACCATTTAGTCCTTTTTATATTTGGTATGGTATCTTGTTATATTTTATATTTGGCATGGTATCTTTGTTTGTTATATTGTATAAACATCAATATATTATATCTCATATTGGTGTATGATGATGTTTGATGAGGTTGAAGATGTAGTTGATGTTTGATGATGTTCACAATGTTGGTGATGTTGATTATGTATGATGATGTAGTTGATGTTTGATGATGTTTTATGATGTTGGTGATGTTTGATGAGGTTGAAGATGTAGTTGATGTTTGATGATGTTCACAATGTTGGTGATGTTGATTATGTATGATGATGTAGTTGATGTTTTATGATGTTGGTGATGTTGATGATGTTTGATGATGTAGTTGATGTTTGATCAATGTTGATGATGTTTTATGATGTTGATGATGTTTGATGATGTAGTTGATGTTGATGATGTTGTTGGTGTAGTTAATGTTGCTGATGTTCAAAAAGGAGGGAAATCTAAAAAAGGCCTATAGTGAGTTTTTAACATTCAAATAGGACTTATTAGTCTACAAAATAAAAGGCAGGACCAAATGGTTTAACAAATTAAAATTTGGGATTTATTGGTGTTTTGCCCTTTTTAGGGTGATGCACCAATAAATCCCAAATTAACAACTTATTATAACAACTATCATTAATTTGTTTGTTTTATTATTTTATATTTATTTTATATAAAGTTAATTTAACAATCCCCACACTAACAACTATTATTAAAATAAACACAATTTTATTAATCCCCTCACTATCAATAACCTCGTTCTATCTCTGAAAACAAACGGGACGTATAGATTTTGTACTTTGAGAAACTATATGGAGGTTGGAGTTTGAAAAAAAAAATTTACCAACACATGGAGATACGCAAGTGATACTTATATCCCCATACCCTTTTATTTACACTCCACCACAGAAAAGAATGGCAATAGGAATCCTATCCTATGGATATCCATGAAAACCGATCCACATATATGATTTTTTTTTTTAATTATCAATCGAGTAATTAAGTGGTGTTTTCATAGGATATGGGTCGGGATGGGCACCCGCCCATTTCCCCATATGTTGTGTTTAGAACTAGGGTTCTCTTCTCATTCGCATAGTGAGCCTAAGCAGATTTCATTCCAGCATCACTCGGATCTTCTTACTCCAGCATCGCCGATTTGCGAAGGCAACGATCTAGCGGCGGCGATCTCTGTCGACGCTTACCACGGTGGTTCTCCGGCATGGTGAGTTTCTCTCTCTCGTTCTCTCTTTGTTTCGTTTACTGAAATTAAAAACAGATTTCATTGATTTGTTGCTGAACATACATGAAATCCCTCAACAATTCACTGGTTTCACTGGTTTAATCTAGGTTTGTGTTTTTGATCATGTAATTAATTCTTCATGATCATTGTGATCTGTTTTCGTTTTTCTTACCAGATATTTTTTGAACTCACTTCTCTTGTGTGTGTTTACAAAACTCTAGAGCAATTTCTCGGTATTTAATTTACAGTACTGAATTAAGATTTGAATCCTTTTTAGTTCTTATAGCTACTCCAGATTCCATCAATTCTGCTTTCATTGGATGAGATTTCACTGAACAATCTGAAAATTGATAGCAAATTGGTTTAAAGCAATTCAGAAAATGGTTATATATATATATAAGTATTGAGAGGTTTTGATTCATACTTGTAAAGCTTGCAAGATGCAATCTGTAAGAAAGCAAAATGAGGGAATTCAAAACAGATTATTTAAAATAGGGTAATCTTCATCTCATCTTCAGTAAACTAAAAACAAACCAAATGAATGAAGTAATGAACACCCATTTACCAGTCAAAATTTCATCAACAGCACAGAGACTACATTAATCCAATGAAACTTGACTTCTAAATTCAATAAATTTGCTTAATGATCAGGTGCCCATTATCCCCCAATGACCAAATGGAAAAAGAAAAGCAACACAATGAGGAGACAAAGAGGAACATACCTGTACACACATGGTTATTGGAGATTGGAGAGAGAAGAGAAGAGAAGAGAAGATGGACTGGTTCATCTCCAAATTACAACAACATTATTTTATTTGAATGTCTTTAACCTGATTGATTTTGTTATATAAATATATGAAAACAATTTTATCTCATGTTCTTGTGAGCTTATTTGATTATTTTAAAACAAACTTTTAATTAATTAATGTGTATCGATTTTGTTGTTGAGCCAAATAAAAAAAAAAAGATTGAATGTATATTTAGCTTTGGTTGTGAACCTTGAAACGAAAAAAGAAAAAGAAAAAGAAAAAAATGGGGTCATGTTGGGTTGGGGAAATCCAAACCCATTAGGAGATGGGAAGGGTAATACAATTGGGGAATGTGGAAAAATTATTATAGGGGAATGTGGATGGGGAATTAATATGCACCCCATTAACCCCCATTGCCATCCCTAACCACAGACACACTTACATCACTCATGTATTTGTAATTTTTTCCCCTAATTTCAACTTGCATGTACTTTCCCCATGTATTTTTTCACTTTGTGTTTGATTCATAAATTAGAATAAATAAATAAATAAATAAAATAAAATGTGAATGAATATATAAATCATATCCAAAATAAAACAACATTTTCATAAATTTGTTTTGTTTGTGGCTTTCAAATTGGTAGTCCGTTCGGACTAGGATGGGCATTGGGTGAGCAAATTGTTAGGTTGGCCGAAGATGTGGTATTACAAAAATAGTCCGTCAGCTTAGTGAGTTGCCGGACGTCCGGCTGGTCAACTACAAATTATTATTATTATTATTATTAGGGTGATGCACCAATAAATTCCAAATTAACAACTTATACACTGTTTAGTCTTAAAAGTTTTCTTATAGACTGAAAGGTCCCATTATAGGGAAATTGACCATAGAGGGCATATATATCAAACATCATCATCATCAAAACAACATCATCGTTATCAAAACAACATCAAACATCATTATCAAAACAACATCAAACATCACAACATCATCATCAAACAACATCAAACATCATTATCAAAACAACATCAAACATCACAACATCATCATCATCAACATCAAACGTCATCACATCATCAACAACACAACATCAAACATCACAACAACATCATTGGATATAATATTAATACACTAATTAATGGATATAATACCACTCTTCAACCATTGGATTGAATCTATCAAAATGTCCACACACAATCATTTCTCATTAAACCTAATTCACACCCTCAATCCATCTCATTTCATTCATCATCCGTTGCTCTTCGCCTCCACGATGCGTCACTAGCCTTCTTTGCCACCGGCGCCGCCGCTCTTCGCTCGTTGCCCGTGCTGCTCTTCGCTTGTGGTACGAAGCTCTCTCTCTCTCTTTGTTCTTTCTCTTTGCTCTATCTCCATTCCTTAATGCTCCATAGATTTCTCTTTCTGTTGGCTCCATTCTTTAGGGTTAGAAACAACGCTGAAAGCTTTGTAGTTGTCGAGAACATCGATCGATTACCAAATCAACATCGTCAACATTAGCGTCGATCCACACCGATCCAGTACCACCGCCGTGAGATCGTGACCTCTCTGCCTTCGTGGTTCGCAATCGTCTACAACGTCTGTTGGGAAAAGGCTGATCTTCATGTTGATGATGATGTTGGCGATGATGTTGATGTTATTTGAATCTTAATATTTTTGTTGTGATGTTAATGTTGATGATGATGTTTGATGATGATGATGTTGGTGATGATGTTTGATGTTCACTGGATCTTAATGTTTGATGAATAATGATTATCAATGTTTGATGAATAATGTTGATAAATGGGTCTTAACATTCAAATGGGTATAGATGTTGGTGATGTTAAGTCGTCGAAGCGAAGTTTGATGTGGATGAGCGGCTTTGATTGCTTGATGTAATGCTCGTCGATTTGATGTGTTCTAGGGTTTTTGAGCGGTTGTTGTGAAAGGTTGGAGCTTTTGACGCGTATCTGGAAGTTCGGCGGAGGTAGGCGGCGATTTAGTTGTGATGGCGTGTTTGTACTGTTGCGAGGACTTGATATGGCGGCGGAGGACTCGTTCGAAGTTCGTCGACGGTGGCGATCCACTGTCTCTTCTTCTCCTTCACATTTTATCTCTCTCTAGGGTTGAGCTCGGTTGAAGGCGGGAGAGAGAAAACGAAGGGCTTTGACCGAGTTATGAGTTTGGGAACTCGGGCGAGTCAACTTCGATCTTTGTGAGTGCGAGGTAGGTTGAGAATTACATGGGCTAGACACGAGCAGTATTTCAATTATAAGGCCTAAAATGGGCCTATAGGCCCGTGGGGTTGTACTTTAAATTTTTGCGAGGTGGAAATTATATAACTAGTCATTTGCATTTTATAATTTTATAATTTACAATTCTCTGAAAAAAAAAAGATCCGTTGTAATTGTGTACTAAACAAGAAGTCCTCCATCTATTAGATCAAAACTATTATAAAACTATTGTCTAAAATATAAGAGAAAAAGTGAGAAAATAATTACGTGTCTCTTTATAATTGAAATGACACACCACATATGATATAAGTTAAACCTCGTAAAAATATTAAAATTTTAGCATTAGACATTTAAAGATTGGGATTGAGTCTCGAAATCTTCCCCATCTCATTTTTGACAATGTATGATAAATTATATTTTCAATTGTTATTTGAATTTTATTTTGTTTCACATCTTCTAATAGTAAACAAGTACATAAAATCTTTATACTTCAATTCATGTTTTAATATAGTCTTCCTCTCACTCCTTTGTTAAATAAAAATTTGGATAAAAAGTATGTGTAGGTCGCAAGAGTCTGTTTTGGAGACATTGGAGTAAAAAAATTATAAAACAAATTACACATTTTTACCTTTAATTATAAATAAATAAAAAAATCACTCAAATTTCACATGGAGACCCCCTGTAATAATTATGATTCAATCCTTTTAGTTTCTCTTGTTTCAATTTTCACTCAAATTTTAAAACAACTTATATTTGGAAAATTTATTTTAAAATAACATGAATTGGAAAATAACTCCCCCCACACAAGAGTTCACATTTATAGAAGATCATGAATGCATATATGTGTTCTTTTCGTTTCATTGATCAATGATCTACAAAAGACTAAGCAGAACAAAGGGACTTTCACCTTTGAAAGGGTTACTAAAAACACTTCAAAAGGAAACAAAAAGATCCTAACTTGAGTTTTGGAAAGGAAACAAAAATAAAAAATCAATCAAGATAAACTTTAACATCAATACCATTGTCAATGAGAGACTGAACAACAGCTCTTATCTGCCCTTCAAACTTATGTCTCTCCCTCGGAGTATACGAAGCCGTGTAGACATCCGCTTCTTGTGCTCTCTCTGCTAAAATCCGTGCTACGACCAAACACGCCAGTATATCTTATCGCGGCTTGAGTGCGGCTTTGATGTCTTTGGAGTTGGTACCAACAACCGCAACTTGCTTGCTCGTCACCCTGTGAGTGAACGAGGCCGAAACAAAGCGTTTAGATATGAACACGCCAAGCGTAAATGGCTCCATGTAAGCTATTGTCTTATTTGTTTGAAGGATCGTCTTGTCTGTATTCTTCGACTTATTCTCCTACGGTATGTGTATGGCGGCTATTGTCATCGTCGAGATAATCCTCTACCCCAAAAAGCTTCTTGGTCCCAAAGAAGGTGAAATTATAAAATGGGTTAAAGATATAAAAGGACAAATACATCAAAGTCATATTTTGAACAAGAAAACTTCAAATTCTTTCACAACAAATTGTACAAGTTTTAGAGCCTGTAAGATTTTTGTTTTATTGATGATAGGGTGAATTACACTAATCACCCTTGTCGTTTGAAAAAAATAAAATAAAATAAGCTCTACAAGTTTATCATAATTACATTAAACACTCTTTTAGTAAGGCTAAAACAAGCATAACTAATGTAGTTGGTGTGTAAACACATGAATAATCAATGACAAAATATAGTGTAAATGTTATGATATTATCATATCCTAAGAAGTACGGACATGGACACGTGACACGATATGGACACGCAGACATGTAAATTTTCAAAAAAATGTAGGGCACGACACGTTAAGGACACGTTCAAAATATATATTTTTATAATATGTATATTTTTAAATGTTTAATATATATTTCATGTCAAATATTTATTTTGTCAAATTTATCAACCTTAGATATGCTATTTTAGTAAAAAAATAAAAAAATAATAATTTTTTTTTGAAAAAAATAGTTCTTAGCATGTCCCTAACGTATCCCTTGCGTGTCCTCAACGTGTCCCATGCGTGTTCTCAGCATGTATCCGCAGTGTGTCCAAAGTGTTCCAGCGTATCCAACTCTTTCGGCGTGTCAGACACTTGTCCAGCGTATCCATGTCCAACATGTGTAGGGCCTTTGTACCACGACCTCGAGAAAGGTGTCTATGCTTCATAAATCATATCATAACATCAAATTTTTTTTCAACTAGGCGAATTACTAATTCTTGATGAAAAGTGTCACATGAATGAAATTCATAGGGATCTGATGTAATTATGCCAAACTTGTGGGGGCTTGGCATATTTTTCAAACCTCAAGGGAGGTCAATGTAATTTATCCTTGATAATAAAATCATTTTACCTTTGACTACAACTTGGGTGCCAAAATCACTGCCCTCAGTTGTCTTGGTTTTAAGTTGTCATATTAAAATTTTAGAGCAAGAGTGGAGATTTCAGAAGCAAGTTAAATCAATCAAGAAGTTGTAAGTGACTAGAGCAAGAGTGCTTTAACAATTTTAAGAACATAAAAAACCTAAAAAATAGCAGAGATGCTTCAACCGAGTAAAAGCAAACCAATTCACTCCTTAACAATAACAAGCGCTTTTTGAGGAGGAAAATGGACCACTACGACACCAACCTTTTCAAATTTGCATAGCTATTTGGAATGCAAGCCAGACTTCTAGCTGTTGCATCTCAAATCTATTATGCTACAATAAATCTTCATTCAATATAGTTATAACATGATTCTTAGATGTTTTCCTGGAGTGTCAAGTTCAATGAAATATAATCAGCATGAAAATGAGTACCTAACAAAATCTTTCAAAACTCACAATGATTTTAACTATTATATTCAGTCATAAGCAAGACATAACTAAATTTGAGGATCTCAACTTTGTTGATGTAAAATGGCATCCTATTCACACGCTTACCTTGCGGTTTCTCGGATGTGAATATCAACAATGTTTTATCACGGTTAATTAAGATTTTAGGGCCATATTTCATATTATAAGGACTGGATTCACTTTATAGACCCGTATTTGCCACACTACTTGATTTGATCATTATAACAAATTACTCATTATCCTAACAGTTCTTTCAGATCCCAAAAATTCATTGGCATGTTGTTCTCATCACCTCGCCAATGTTTCCTTGGTTCTAAGGTTGGCAATAGCAATACATTATGAAAAGAGAAAAGCAAAATAGCGTCTATACTATGTCCAAAACAATGGCAAGAATGAACAACGAAGGACTTAATAGCATTGACATCAAATTATTAAATCAAGCTAAAAAAAAAAAAATTTGTTGAACATAGCTAAACACACAATTCAAACTAACATAAAAATGGCAACTTTTGCCCAAAAACATAACACACATAAAATTTACTAATTGAAAGATTGCTACTGCTGCATTAGTAGTCAGCTTTAGGGTGCCAAAAAAAATTATCATGATCCATATTCTATAGAAAGTTGATTCAAGAGAAAAATATATCCTGTACCCTCAAAACAAAATTCAAGAGTGTACCTGGCCACAGTGAATACCTCTTGTTTGTGAATACAAACAAAGCCTAATTTTATCACCTCTATGAGCACATAACTTGTGATATGCTTGTTTCAACATGGTTCAAAAACCAAACTCTGCTAGAAAACAAACAACAGTTCCATTAGTACTTTTCACAATTTCAACAGAAATTATGATTCCAATATATGCATCAACGTATTAATCGTTATAAGGCCAAGCTTTTTAGACACTACAATTTCAATGGGAAATTATGATTCTCTGACACCTATGTTTGGATTGAGTGATTTGGAGAGAAAAGAAAAGAAATGGAGTGACATGTATTTCTCCTATTTGTTTGGATAATCTAAGTAGGAGAAATGGAAAGAAATTGAGAGAAACTCATTTATGTCTCTTATAATTTTCAATTTTCCCAAAGCGAGAGATTGAGAGAGAAAAGAAACCATTATTTTACAATACCAATTTTGTCCCTATAAAAATAATAAAAGAAATAAAATGATTGAAAATATAAAAAGGTTATTTGGTAATATAACATAAAATAATTTCTTTTATTTTCTTAATGAAATCTAACAAACAAGAATGAGAGAAATCACAATCATTTCTTTTCTTTATTTCTTCTTTATCCAAACAAAAAGAGAGAAATCACAATCACAATCATTTCATTTCTTTTCTCTTCTCTTATTACTTTATTACTTAAGTAATCATATCTTTCTTTTCTCTCCTAGGTTCCCAAACATAGTGCTAATAATAATATACTAAAAATCCCAGGGTCCAAAATTACTTCTTTTTGACATTTATTTGAACACAAAAGAGACATTGTAGTTCCATTTTCTGTTTCTGTACTAGTTCATTTACATTGGCATCGGCACAAATTAAAATTTCAAACTTTATGCCTCAGATTTTTTGATAAACACGCAATCATCAAACAACAAACGAACCAATAACCCAACAATTTAAAAGAATATCAAAACCCAAATCGAGTACTCATTCACCGTAACAAAACACCCATTAGTTTTCCATAATCACATCCATATAAAGAAACGCATCAATCGGGACAGATATATTGGTCTCGATTCCAATATGGGTTAAGTCTATTTGATCACAGGAAAAGCTTACATCGGTTCGACATGAAGTGTAAACAATGACACGAGTTTCAGCGGTCGACGGTGATTTAAACTAATAGAAGTTCACCAGCCCAAAGCGGCGAGAAAGTGGTCTTGTCGGTAGTGCACGAGAATCTTACGACGAGTGACGCGGACTCTTACTGACGCTTTCTGGATGGTGTCTGTCTGGTTATTTTCTTGGGAACCAAACAAACACCATTCTCAAAGCCTAAACCTTTGAATATGAAGATTTTGGAAAATCCTATTTTTTTTAAATAATACAAATTTATTCACATTAACTTAAAATTACTCATAAATTAATTTCTACCATTCTATGTGGAGTCCATATAAATCTCATACTACACAAATTAATCTAAATATTATACTACACAAATTAATCTCTACCAAACAATCACTCACTTAAGAATTCTAAATAGATAAGTCTAAGTCCTTTAAGAAAAAAAATTTGATTGTAAAATAAAATTAAATTACATTAACCTAATTTAAAGTTTAGAGAAAAAAAAACTCTACTTCTTCACAATTTTACATAATTATATTAGACTATCTTAATATTTTAATTTATATTACTTTTAGTTCATTTCATCAATAATTTATTTCATTAGTCATATGAATGAGGAAAAAAAATATTATCAATATTTTTAGGGTGATGCACCAATAAATCCCAAATTAACTACTTATAATCGTTTAGTTCTAAAAGTTTTCTTTATAGACCTAAAGGTCCATTATAGGAAATTGACCATAGAGGGCATATACATCAAGCATCATCATCATCATCAAAACAAACATCATCAACAAGTATCAAACAACATCAAACATCATCATCAAAACAACATCTAACATCACAACATCATCATCAAAACAATATCAAACATCATCATCATCAACAAATATCAAACATCATCATCATCAAACGTCACAACATCATCATCAAATATCATCATCATCAACATCAAGCGTCATCACATCATCAACAACACAACAACACAACATCACAATAACATCATTGGATATAATATTAATACACTAATTAATGGATATATACCACTCTTCAACCATTGGATTGAATCTATCAAATGTCCACACATAATCATTTCTCATTAAACCTAATTCACACCTCAATCCATCTATTTTCATTCATCGTCTGTTGCACTGGCTTCCCGACGATGGCCCTAGCCTTTGCGCCACTGTCATGCCGTTCTTCGCTTGTGGTACATAGTTTCTCTCTTTGTTCTTCTTCTTGCTCCATCTCCATTCCTTAATGCTCCATGATTTCTTCGCTGGCTCCATTCCTTAGGGTTAGAAACAACGCATTAAAAGCTTTGTAGTTATCGAGAACATTGATCCAAAGACCACACCGATCAACATAAATCAACATCATCATCAAACAACATCAAACATCATCATCATCAAACAACATCAAACATCATCATCATCATCATCATCAAACAACATCAAACATCAAACATCACAACATCATCATTAAACAACATCAAACATCATCATCAAAAACAACATCAAACAACACAACAACACAACATCAAACATCACAATAACATCATTGGATATAATATTAATACACTAATTAATGGATATAATACCACTCTTCAACCATTGGATTGAATCTATCAAAATGTCCACACAATCATTTCTTATTAAACCTAATTCATACCCTCAATCCATCTCATTTCATTCATCGTGCAGCCATTTGCCTCCTGATGATCGGCTCACTAGCCTTGCCTTTGCTACAGCCGCCGCTTATTCACGGTCATTGTCTTCGCTTGATGAGCTCTCTCTCTTTCTTTGTTCTTTCTCTTTGCTCTATCTCCATTCCTTAATACTCACAAATTTCTCTTTGGCTTCATTCCTTAGGGTTAGAAACAACACCGAAAGCTTTGTAGTTAATCGAGAACAACGATCGAGATTATCATCGATCAACATCGCCAACATCGGCGCACCGCCGATCCACACCGATCCATACCACCGCCGTGAGATCGTGACCTCTACGCTGTGGTTAGCAACGTTTGTTGAGAAAAGCGGAATCTTAATGTTGATGATGTTGGCGATGATGTTAATGTTATTTGGATCTTAATGTTTTTGTTGTGATGTTAATGTTGATGGCGATGTTTGATATTACGTTGAATCTTATGCGCGTTTGTTGGGAAAAAGGCGATCTTAATGTTGATGATGATGTTGGCGATGATGTTAATATTCATTTGGATCTTATGTTTTGTTGTGATGTTAATGTTATTGATGATGTTTGATAATATTGATATGTTGGCGGCAATGTTTGATAATCGACCAATTAGATCTTAATGTCCCAACGCTTGTTGGGAAAAGGCCGACCTTAATGCGATGACGATAGTTAAGGGCGATGTTAATGTTCATTGATCTTAATGTTTTTATGTGATACACGTTGATGATGATGTTTGATAATGTTGATGTTACGGCGATGTTTGATGTTCGTTGGATCTTTGATCTAATGCTTGATGAATAATGATTATCAATGTTTGATGAATAATGTTGATAAATGGGTCTTAACATTCAAATGGGTATATATGTTGGTGATGTTCAATCCTTGTTTGATGACTAATGTTGGAAAAATTGATGATTATTAAATAAACAACCTTACCAAAATAAAATTAGACTAAATGGTGCATAAGAAAACTTTTAGGACTAAATGGTTCAACTTTTTAGAAAATAGGATTTATGGGTAAATTTTCTAAGAAAACTAAGAAAACTCCATTTTTTATAAATATTGACGTGACATTTACAATAATGTTATTATAATGAGTTTTGTTTCTTGATTTTAATTTTTTAAATTAAATAACAATTTTTATTAATAAATTATAAGTTGGAGAATAAAAATCATAGTAATATTTTAAGTAAATTACATTAGTATCTTTTGTGATTTAGACAAAATATAGTAAATCTTGCGCTTAACATAATTAGATCGACTTGTCCTCTAAGCATCTCCAACCCACTAGGCATATGATGCTTGTTAGTCAAAATGCCTAATGTGACTCACTTTTTTCAACTCCAATGCACTAGGTATATGATTAGGTATTTTGGCTCAACTCACATTCACTAGCTACATAAAGCTAGCCTTCAAGGCTAGGCAAAATGTATTTAATCATTATGATTATTTCCCTCCATCTTTGTTGTTTGCGTGGCATTCTATAAAGTTAATAGTATTTGGATGAATAGCTAAAATAAGAGCATGGTTGGAGTAAAGCATTATAATAGTTGAGGCAAAATAAAATGTATACTTTATAGTAATATTTAGATAAGTAAAATGCCTACTAGACTAAACAAATTTGAAAGCAAGTAGCATAAAAAAAAATAAGAATAAATATATTTAAGTATAAAAACAATGATAATATTTTTTTCCTCATTCATATGACTAATGAAGTAAATTATTGATGAAAATAGACTAAAAGTAATATAAATTAAAATATTAAGATAGTCTAATTTAATTATGTAAAATTGTGAGAGAGTGTCTTTTTTCTTTTCTTTTTTCTAAACTTTAAATTAGGTTAATGTAATTTAATTTTTATTTTTTACAATCAAATTTTTTATTAAAGGACTCAGACTTATCTATTCGTAATTTCTTATGAGTGGTGATTGTTTTGGTAGAGATTAATTTGTGTAGTATAATATTTAGAATTAATTTGTGTAGTATGAGATTTATATGGACTTCACATAGAATCGTTAGAAATTAATTTACGAGAGTAATTTTAGAAGTTAATGTGAATAAATTTGTATTATTTTTTTTAAAAATAGGATTTCAAAATCTTCATATTAGAAGGTTTAGGCTTTGAGAATCGGGTGTTTGTTTGGTTCAGAAAATACCTTGCAGACACCATCCGCAGCGTCTTAGTAGAGTCATGATCCTCATAATGACATTCTAAAACGCCAAGTCTCATGACACCACCCTCTCGCCCTTGCGGAATTGGACTGCTTCGCCGTTTTCGTCACCGTCGTACTTGAAACTTGTGTCATTGTTTACACTTCTGTCGAACAGACCGGTAAGCTTTTCTTGTGATCAAAGCAGACTTCAACCCATATTAGGTGAACCCAATATACCTAATCGATTCAGTCGTTTCTTTATATATGGATGTGATTATGGAAAACTAATAGGTGTTTTGTTACCGTTGAATGAGTACTCGATTTGGGTTTTTGATATTCTTTTTTAGTATTTGGATTGACCCAATTCGTTTGTTATTTGATGATTGTGTGTTTATCGACCAAATCTGGGGCATAAAGTTTGGAATTTTAATTTGTGCGAATTTGCCAATGTAAATGAACTAGTATAGAAGCGAGAAAATGGAACTACAATGTCTCTTTTGTGTTCAAATAAATGTCAAAAAAGTAATTTTGGACCTTGGGATTTTAGTATATTATTATTATTAGGTGTCTGTTGAATCATAATTTCCCATTGAAATTGTAGTGTCTAAAAGCTTGGTCTTATAACAGTGTATGTTGATGCACATATTGGAATCATAATTTCCTGTTGAAATTGTAGTGTGACTAATGGAACTGTTGTTTGTTTTCTAGCAGGAGTTTGGTTTTTGGAACCATGTTGAAGCAAGCATATCACAAGTTATGTGCTCATAGAGGTGATAAAATTAGGCTTTGTTTGTATTCACAAACAAGAGGTATTCACTGTGGCCAGGTACACTCTTGAATTTTGTTTTGAGGGTACGGGATATATTTTTCTCTTGAATCAAATTTCTATAGAATATGGGTCATGATAATTTTTTTTGGCACCCTAAAGCTGACTATTAATGCAGCAGTAGCAATCTTTCAATTAGTAAATTTTATGTCTGTTATGTTTTTTGGGGGGCAAAAGTTGCCATTTTTATGTTAGTTTGAATTGTGTGTTTAGCTATGTTCAACAAATAATATTTTTTTAGCTTGATTTCCAATAATTTGATGTTCTTGCTATTGAGTCCTTCGCATGATGTTCATTCTTGCCATTGTTTTGGAAATAGTATAGGCGCTATTTTGCTTTTTCTCTTTTAAGTAATGTATTGCTATTGCCAACCTTAGAACCAAGGAAACATTGGCGAGGTAATGAGAACAACATGCCAATGAATTTTTTGGGATCTGAAAAGAGCTGTTGTGGATAATGAGTAATTTGTTATAATGATCAAATCAAGTAGTGTGTGGCAAATACGGGTCTAGAAAGTGAATCCGATCCTTATAATATGAAATATAACGAAAATCTTAATTAACCCGTATAAACATTGTTGATATTCACATCAGAAAGCCGCAAGGTAAGCCATGTGAATAGGATGCCATTTACATCAACAAAGTTGAGATCCTCAAATTTGAGTTACGTCTTGCTTATGACTGAATATAATAGTTAAAATCATTGTGAGTTTTGAAAGATTTTGTTAGCTACTCATTTTTCATCTTTGATTATAGTTCATTGAACTTGACACTCCAGGAAAACATCTAAGAATCATGTTATAACTATGTTGAATGAAGATTTATTGTAGCATAATAGATTTGAGATGCAACAGCTAGAAGTCTGGCTTGCATTCCAAATAGCTATGCAAATTTGAAAAGGTTGGTGTAGTGGTCCATTTTCCTCAAAAAGCGCTTGTTATTGTTGAGGTGAATTGGTTTTGCTTTTACTCGGTTGAAGCATCTCCGCTATTTTTTAGGTTTTTATGTTCTTAAAATTGTTAAAGCACTCTTGTTCTAGTCACTTACAACTTCTTGATTGATTTAACTTATACGAAATCTTCATTCTTGCTCTGAAATTTTAATATGACAACTTAAAACCAAGACAATGAGGCGATGATTTTGGCACCAAGTTGTTGTCAAAGGTAAAATGATTTTATTATCAGGATAAATTACATTGACCTCTCTTGAGGTTTGAAAAATATGCCAAGCCCCACAAGTTTGGCATAATTACATTTATATCCTATGAATTTCATTCATGTAACACTTTTCATCGATGATTAGTAATTCGTCTAGTTGAATTTTTTTTTTGATATTATGATATGATTTATGAGGTATAGACACCTTTCTGGAGGTCGTGTACAAGCGTCCTACACATGTTGGACATGGATACGCTTTGGACAAGTGTCGACACCTATTTGGAAAGAGTTGAATCTGTTGGAACACTTTGAACACACTACGGATACATCTTTGAGAACACGCATGGGACACGTTGAGGACACGCTAGGGACATGTTAGGGACATCTTTGAGTACTATTTTTTCAAAAAAATTATTATTATTTTATTTTTTACTAAAATAGCATATCTAAGGTTGATAAATTTGATAAAATTAAATATTTGACATGAAATATATATTAAACATTTAAAAATATACATATAATAAAATATATATTTTGAGCGTGTCATAGTGTTAAGTGCCCTACATTTTTTTGAAAATTTACATATCTACGTGTCCGTATCGTGTCACGTGTCCATGTCCGTACTTCTTAGGATATGATAATATCATAACTTTATTTACACTATATTTTGTCATTGATTATTCATGTGTTTACACCATTGCATTAGTTATCTTTGGTTTTAGCCTTACTAAAAGAGTGTTTAATGTAATTATGATAAACTTGTAGAGCTTATTTTATTTTTATTTTTTCAAGCGACAAGGGTGATTAGTGTAATTTACCTATCATCAATAAAACAAAAATCTTCTGAGGCTCTAAAACTTGTACAATTTGTTGTGAAAGAATTTGAAGTTTTCTTGTTCAAAATATGACTTTGATGTATTTGTCCTTTTTATATCTTTAACCCATTTTATAATTTCCACGATATTCTTTGGGACTAATAAGTTTTTTTGGGGTAGAGGAATATCTCGGCGATGACAATAGCGGCCATACACATACGAAGTCGAAGAATATAGACAAACGCGTAACCTTCAAACAGCGTACAATAGCTTACATGGAGCCATTTAAACTTGGCGTGTTCATATCTAAACGCTTTGTTTGACCTCGTTCACTCACGGTGTGACAAGCAAAGCAAGTCGTTCTTTGGTACCAACTCCAAGACATCAAGCCGTACTCAAGTCGCGATCGGATATACCCGGCGTGTTTGGTAGTGGGGCCGGATTTTTAGCGAGAGAAACGAGAAGCGGATGTCTGCGGCCGTATACTCAGGTGAGAGGGATAAGTTTGAAGGGAAGATAAGAGCTGTTGTTCAGTCTCTCATTGACAATGGTATTGATGTTAAAGTTTATCTTGATTGATTTTTTATTTTTGTTTCCTTTCCAAAACTCAAGTTAGGATCTTTGTGTTTCCTTTTGAAGTGTTTTTAGTAACCCTTTCAAAGGTGAAAGTCCTTTTGGTCCTGTTGTAGTCTTTTGTAGATCCTTGATCAATGAAACGAAGGAACACATATATGCATTCATGATCTTCTATAAATGTGAACTCTTGTGTGTGGGGAGTTATTTTCCAATTCATGTTATTTTAAAATAAATTTTTCCAAATATAAGTTGTTTTTAAAATTTGAGTGAAAATTGAAACAAGAGAAACTAAAAGGATTGAATCACAATTATTACGGGGTCTCCATGTGAAATTTGAGTGATTTTTTATTTATTTATAATTAAAGGTAAAAATGTGTAATTTGTTTTATAATTTTTTACTCAATGTCTCCAAAAGCAGACTCTTGCGACCTCATACTTTTTTTCCAAATTTTTTATTTATGATGAAGTGAGAGGAAGACTATATTAAAACATGAATTAGTATAAAGATTTTATGTACTTGTTTACTATTAGAAGATGTGGAAACAAAATAAAATTCAAATAACAATTGAAAATATAATTTATCATACATTGTCAAAAAGCGGAGGTGAGGAAGATTTAGAGACTCAATCCCGATCTTTAAATGTCTAATCTGAAAAATTTTAATTTTTTACGTGGAAGTTTAACTTATATCATCGTGGTGTGTCATTTCAATTGTAAAGAGACACTTAATTATTATCTCTCACTTTTTCTCTTATATTTTAGACAATAGTTTTATAATAGTTTCGATCTAATAGATGGAGGACTTCTTGTTTAGTACACAATTACAAAGCGGATCTTCTTTTTTTTTTCGAGAGAATTGTGAATTATAAAATTATAAAAATGCAAATGACTAGTTATATAATTTCCAATTCTGCAAAAATTTAAAGTACAATCCTCACGGGCCTATAGGCCCGTCTTAAACCTTATAATTGAAATCGGGCTCAATTTGTTTAGCCCATGTAATCTCGAACCCGACCTCGTAGCCCTTGACAGGTTGACTCACCCGAGTTCCCAAACTCATAACTCACTGAAAACCCTTCTTGTTCTCTCTCTCTCCCCCCGCCCTTCAACTGAGCTCTGAACCCTAGCGGGAGATGAAAATGGGAAGGAGAAGAGGCGGTGGATCGCCGTCGGCGGACTTGAGCAGGTCCTCCGCCGCCATCGAGTCTGTGAGCACAAATCGCCACCGTCGGCGAAATCGTCGACCACCTTTCCGAACTTCCCGGGATCACAGGTCGTCAAAAGCTCCAACCTTTCTAGCCCGTTCAAAAACCTAGAACACATCAAATCAGCGAGCATTACATCAAGCAATCAAAGTAAATGCAATCACATCAAACTTAAGTCTTCGGCAGCGATGGCGAAAGAAATTTCAACTGTAATTTCTAAATTATGTTCCTGGTAAGGGCCTGAACCGAACAAATATGTTGGTGAAAGCGAGTTGGGTGTTAGGACAATATTGATAGCAAGAACATATTGCCCCGTGCATACTTTTCTTTGATGAGGTAAGTGGCTTATTCTTGTTGGTACTATTCCCAATATTTCGACTTAAACTATGAAAATATGGACCTCTTTCAACATAACAATGATGCATTTAGATAATTATGGAATCATGGACCTCCGCCTTCTTCATCAAACTTTACATCTACTTTTGGCCATGATTGCAAGATGGGGAAGAACGGCAATTCCATACTCCTATCAATGCGAGAAAAGAATGAGCCATTCACATCACAAACACTTTATGTAAATTTTTATTCATTCATCTCTCTCTTGGGATTTTTTCCTTCTTGGTCTCCATTTATATTTCATAGGACTAAAATTTAAGCCAACTATATAATAGTGTAATTGTATATAACGCCCTTTTCGGTTTAACAATGAAGTCTTGTATTTAAAAAAAAAAATGGTCAATAATGATCTTTGCACTCTGTCATAAAACATGGGGTGGAGCGAGGGGCTTCGCGCTAGTTGAACTTCACATGTTGAGATGAGTTGTTTTATTTTAGCAAAATCCTTAATGGGTTTGGTTGGCGGTTATATACCTATAGAATTGGTCTTTGTATCGATCATTCTTGTCGATGTTTTTAACTTGTGCTCATCTGTCGCTTCAACATCTGCGGTGGATGCTTTGACTACAAAGCGTGGAAAGGAGAAATTTGGGTTGTTGGCGACTTTTGAACCAGTCTAACAAATTTACCTATTGATTATCTGAATTCACTTATGCTCACATACTCATCTTATGTCTTTAATGAAAACTTTCGAGCGAGAACCAGCGAACTACAAACCTGCAGGAACAAATGTCCTGAGGATTGGTTTGCTTGGTTTGTGAATGGGTTTTGTGTCACAAAATGAGAAGTGCACCAACACTAGGGGTGAGTCACACCCTAATGCTTCCTTTATCAAAACTTTTATTATCAGTTATGGATTTGACAATGAATTCATTTCTTATTATGCGACTCTTGATAGAGCTAGGCAGTGCGGTCGGCGTGGTGTTTCGTCATTGGTGCCACAAGCAGTGATCTCGGTTCTCTTTCTTGAAGTTTGCTCGATAGCAAAATACTATTGTCTTTTGTATGCAAGTTACCATATCGATCTTGCCAAAATGCATACCCGGACTGAAGTGATGGACCATCTTTGTGTTATGGCACTGGAAGGTTTGCCAAACTCGCTTTATGTCCCTCTGCCTAGTCAGGATGAGCGTGGGTTGATCTTAAAAAGCTCTTGCTAGGAAGAAGCCTCTGAGATGCTAGTGTGGATTTAATTGCTATCGGAGTGATGCGACTTGCGAAAACCTTAGCGGGTGATCTTTCTTTGGTTCAACTATATTGTGTTAATTTCATATTTTGTTTTGAAATGCTACCTCCTCTTGGTTTTAAATATCAATACAACATGTAGCGGAAGTTTGGTCTCCGATATGTATCGAGATACTTGTTTAAAAACCATTCTCACTTGCGTCTGCACGCCTTTCTGCCATTGTGCATGTGCATGCTTGTGCAAGTGTGGCTCGTGGTTGGGCTTTTTCTGTTGCTCAATTTACATTTTTGTCAATGCTAGATGAATAGGCGACCATGCGTGCTTTCAGCCCGATGGCCAGCGATTCGAATCTTGATCATTGATTTCATTGACTATCGAAACACATTTTGAAGCGCTGAAAAATCTCTCCATCGATCTCGAGACAAGGTTTGGGAGTTACCCCTTAGTTGTTTCTTGATGCTCATGTGTGTTGTCCTTATGACTCTTCGCCTTTTCTTGGCTTTCTAATCTCTACATTTTGTATGGGGTCTTGACAAAAACATTACTACCATCGTTTGTCGAAAGCTTGAGGCGGCATGAGGTAGCGGGGTGGGAGTATTCAATTGTTTGGGATACGATTTCATTGTCGATTGTAGATGCCATCATTCATTTCAAGTTGGTGGATACTCACTACAACAAAAAGTAGCTACAACCACGTTGGTTAGACAGCGTTTTTTGAAAAATGTTGTGGTACATAAGTAAAATTAAAATACCGCGTTATCTTCTCTTATAAACACGCATTCACTTTTTATAGCAGCTCTAGTCTCCTCGATATCCATTTCTCTTAGTCATTTTGTTTCTATCTCCGTTTCTCTGTCCTAGATCTAGGGTTTTTTTGTGTCTGTCTCTTATCGTTTTCTCTCACTGCTCTAGATCTAGGGTTTTCTGTGTCTCTCTGCTCATTCTCCTTGAGAGATTCACGGAGTTGATTTGATTACTTGTTGAGATCTAATTCTAAACCCGCCGATTCTTGAATCGATTTGGTTGAAATTTCTTGAGCGGTATTTTGTTTTCTTGATTACGATTCTAATAATTTTGCGAGAGGAAGATGGACTGTTGAGTGAAGAAGGATCAACATCATCGGGATCGAGATAGGTCGAAGAGATTGGTGAGTCGGAGAAAGAGGAGAGGAGATAGGTTGATTCTGGAGTAATAGAAGATGGTAGTGAGGGCAGTGAGGAGAGGAGATAGAAAATATCACGAGACTAAGTCGGGTATCCTCCTTGATGTCAACGGAGCAAATCAGCGGTGTCTATCGTTCTGAGATGTGATGATGCTCCTCGAGATCACATTTTCTCCATTTAGGCCTTACATGTCCATTGTTTGATATATATGCAATTGGACCATTTTACGGGAAATAGTTGTGCATATATGCAATTGGAAACCCAATTTTGCGTGTTTATGCGTTTTGTTATCAATGTTGTCTTATTATCCCATCTCCACTCTCACTTTGCATTGCAATTGTATTGTTGTAATTTTACGCTTCTCATGTAATACTTGGCTTACTTGCTAGTATCACAGTAGTTCTAACATAAAAGTTTGCTTAGATCAAGGAAAATTTATTTGGATTTCTAACATAAAGTTTGCTTAGATCAAGAAAAATTATTTGTATTTCCATAACCTTTAATCTGCCTTTACTGTTCATTATTTGATGCAATTACTAGCATGAGTAAAAATGTCTTTTGTTTCGGATGCATGAATGCTTTTCAAAGCATCTAAATTTGGTCCTAATAGTCTCTTTTGGTACTTTAACTTTAACTTTATATAAGGCTTCTTTTGTATTGCTAAGTGGTGGTTATCGCCTAGCTCAAATTCTTTGATTTAAACTCGAGCTCGACTTGGGCAAACAAGTTTAGGCGAGAGGTTAGGCTCGGGCTTGATAGACCCCTTTAAACTTTCATTTTGTAACTAAAGAAAGACAATTAGGCAAGCTTGTTTAAAAGGCATCCCTGTATTCCTCCCAACCTAGTAATCTATGTAGCTGTTGATTTGTTTTATTATGACCCTCCATTTGAATGTCTCGGGCTAAAAGCGAGTTCATCACTGCAAATGGCAGCGGTGCGGCCATCATCAAGCTCGGAAGCTATCCGGTGCATTACTCTGCTGTAAGCTCTGCTTGTGATCACATGTGATTGGGTTCTTGGAACTCCAAGGTTGAATTTTATGTTGCAATAATCATTTCTTCTTCTTCTTTCTATACTACATTAGTTGCATCTACTTATTTACTTTTTTTGCTTCTTTTTTTTTTGTTATTTTTTCTACAACAATTTAGGGAACATGGGTTTCAATAGGAGTGTATTCGATGGATCTTATGGAATCAACAGCCTTATTTACTCTTTCCCGTTACTTGTGAGAAAGGAGATTGATCGATTGTGCGGGTAAGTTTTTGATGTTTTATAAAATGCAATGTGTCAAGTAGCATTACATTCATCATGGTAGAGTGTGGGCTCCATTCATGATAAATGCATTCTTCAAATGCCGACATTGCATTTTGTAATAAAAAAATTATGGGTTTTAATTTGAAAATTCATCCTCAATTAGTTAAAAAATGAAATTGGTGATATTATTTTGGTATGTATGTTGCATATTGTTATACTTTGATATGGTAATAGAAGAGGCGTTCAAATTTTATAGTATTGCAAAATTTGTGTTATTAATGAAACTAATTTGAATAAGCGGGCTCAAGATCAATGAGTTTTCAAGGGCAAAGATGGATGCCACGACAAAAGAGCTCATGGAGGAGAAATCATTGGCCTATTCATGCCTCAAGTGACAACATGCTTTCGGATTTCCTTGAAGAACAAAACACAATAGACCAAAGCATCTAAAGTTGAAAAGGTAAAAATGTCTTTTGTTTGAGATGCATGAATGCTTTTCAAAGCATCTAAAGTTGGTCCTAATAGTCTCTTTTGGTACTTTAACTTTAACTTTATAGAAGGCTTCTTTTGTATTCTTTGAGTGGTGGTTTAGATTGCTAGCGAGGATTTATTTTTCTTGTCCAAGAATCAATTGGATGTTATTTTCGATGTTGCTAATATTTTGAACAATTTGACAATGTAATTGTTAAATCTATTGGTTGAATGAAGTATTGCACAAAATATGATCTCAAAATTAGTAATGAGGTTGTGTATTTAACGTTGCTATGTTAATTGGTGGCTTCTTTGTTAGATATACTTTTATATGGGATTACTTTGCGGTTGAATTTGGAGTTCTTTGCTTTTTTTTTTGGTATTGAACATTTGGAATTATGTTGGTTTTAGTTTTAAATTCTAATTTAATTTCTCACCATGTTTTTGGTGAGTTATCATGTGCTTGAATAAAATTCACTTGGAAGGTTTGAAGAATATTGGATGTTATACTTTTAACCTATCATCTATAGGAGATTTGGTGATGATGGTGATCTGTTTGGTAGGGTCTCTTCACTTTAAATCACGGATTGGTTGATACATTCATTTACTATCCTAATAACTGCTACACTTTATGGTGAAAGACACCACCCTCTTTCTATATTTGATGTCCTGCTTAGTCTTTCTGTTTTCCTTGTTTGAGTCTTCTAATTGTGATTGTTGTCATTAGTAGAGCAGTGCCTTTAGTGATGCTTTGGCTCTTTTCTTTGTTGGTAAGTGTTGGGAATGTACCATTATTTGTGGTGGTGAATTTAATTGCTAAAAGGTGGGTATTTGTCATTCATGCCTTATTGTATCACGAGGACTACTCTTGTAACTTGCATTAGCTTGGTGGTAAAAATGGATTAACTAAAACATTAATGATAGATCCTCCTGTAAATTCAATTGTATTGCAATGCTCTTTAAATGGATTATGGCATCAAATAATTGTATGAATTAGGCTGCTCTAGTAGCCTCACTACTGAAAATGTTTGGTTTTGAGGTTGGCATTGCATTTGTGTATTGATGTTTCCTTTCATATCTTTCACATATCTTCAATTAGTTACTGCCATAAGTTCTGCAGCGGTAGAGCAAGGCTTGGGGGCTACATGTTAACTTTTGAGACTTTGCAGAACAAAATTATTTCGATTTTTCTGGAACATTCAATTACCAAGATTTTTTATAAAGGGATTGTAATTGCCCATTGAGTGATGTATGCAATGATGCATATGGAAGATAGTCTAGTATATGAAAATTTTGAATTTCTGAATCCATGTTTTTGCTTTCTGTCCTGGCTTTTTAGCCTTCAAAACCACTATTTTGCGATTTGCTGCATCATCATCATCTTCTTCTTATTGAATATAGTAGTGTCATCATCTGTTGGGATCTTCTCTGATTGTTATATGGTCAACTCTCTATATCTACATGCAGTGTTTTAGCTTTATTTGCTTTTTAGTTTTATTTGCTTTTGTTTAAATTCTCTGATTGTTATATGGTCAACTCTCTATATCTCTGTCACGAGTGTTTTTAGTTTTCAACCTGCAGACACCAAAAATGAATCTCAAGATAATGATGATGATGATGATGACAATGGCGATCTGGTTCAACATTTAAATCTACATTTAAATGTTTCACTCTCCTCTGCATTACAATTGTATTGTTGTTTTTGCATTTTTAGGATTTTGCATGTTCTTCAACATTTTATTATTTACTTTTTATGTGATTCTTTGTAACTCCATGCTTTAATTTGAGAGAATCAGATATTGAAGCAGTTAATGGTTCTCTGTTCTATACCTTATTTATTTATTGTCTTGTTTATTGTCGTTATAGTTTCCTCAGAAAGTTCTATATAATCCATGGAGAAATTGTCCCAGGAAGTTGAAATTTGAAGTTTCTTAGTATTTTTGTTTAGTTTCAATATGAGGCAATTGCTTGTTTATGACATTGACAATAGGCTGCGAGCAAGAATAATGATGTGGATTTAGTTCGTTTTATTGAAAGTAATTTTTTAACTGAGCAGGTGAACTAGAACTTCGTGTTTCCCCTTTTATTTTGAAATTTGTTAATTTGCATCCACAGGGGATGCATTCGAACTTATGTTGCTGTCTTGATCTTGGAAATCGTTGGAAGCCATTAAGTAGATCTCAAAATATATTTACTCAAGAATGTAGTGGGCAAGGACATGGTATGAATTCAAATTCCTCTATTCGACCTTTGATCCCCTATTTACTCTATTGACCCTTGTTATACTAGTGTTGCTTCATTTATTTGTTTCCCTTTTGATCCATTTTCCTCTTTAATTATGTTTTGAGTATTGTTTAATTTAGGTAGAGAATACATATAATTTATTTAAATTATGGTTTGTTTAGTTTGTTAGATTTATTGTGTTACGTGGTGAAATAGCTATTCATGATTCCTTTTGTGCATGCTACGGTAAGAATTATATTGTCCTTCTTACAATTGTGGAAGCTGTGGGTGAAAAGTATGACTAATCTCCAACTAGGCTCAGTGGCAATTGTTCATTCTCAAGCGGTTCCTTCACTAGACCAACACCATTGGTCTTTGAGGTTTATTTGGTTTTTCTCAATAGTTCGATACGCTTTTCCTTCTTACGGCTTATTTCTTTGTTTCCTTCACTTATTTTGCGAGGAGGTTGAATTTGGGGATATCATCCAGAAAGAAATTGGTGATGCTCACTCTGCGAGAGGGCCTTTTTTTTTTTTGGTTGTAAGTTTGTTTATTTGTTGATCGGGTATGCTCACATTTTCATTTTGTTTTGAATAGGCTATTATAGTGTCAACAAACTTGACTTTTCTTTGCAAAGTAAAGATTTGGAGGTTTGCACTAAACAACAAAATAGGGGGTTGATTTGTGAAAATTCAAACTATTTGTGATATGTGATTAAGATTTGGAAAGTTGTAGGGTTAAATATCTACGAGGAGGTAAACTTGAATTTTTATGGTTTTCAATTTGACATTGTAATTCAAATTTGAGCTAATCTATGTTCTTTTATATTAATTATCACTTAATTCTCAATTTACGTTCTTAGTTAAATTTATATAAATTTTGACTAGTTTTCGATCTCTATTTCTAGTTAAATTCTCAATTAATTGGGCTGTTTTGTTTAAAAAATAAAAAATAAAAAATAAAAAACAAAAAAGTGGCGTTTTGAAAAAAATGTCACTAAATGTTGTCATCATGACATCACATCTGATGTAAGGATTAAAATGAAAAAAAGGCGTTTTCAAAAACGCCATGCGGAATAACGTCATCATTACATCATATGTTAAATGTGACGGAAAAGTAGATGGTTGTTAAAAAAAAGATTTTAGCGTTTTAACAAGCGTAGTATAATATTTTAGCGGCGGCTTTTGAATCATTTGCTAAGCTATTCTGCGACGTATCTCTGACGAAAACATTAAGCGTAAAACTTATTGCGACGTTTTCAATCATATAGCGGCGTTTTGAAGCGCAGCTAAAAGTCAAATTTCTTGTAGTGACTCTTTCAACTTTGTGGTATGTCGAGAGGAAGACAGCGTGACTCGGGAAAAACGGGTTCCTTAACCATGATCAATTGCGATCGCCTAGTATTAACTAAAGTTATGTTGTGGTTTTGAAGTTGTAGAAGGGAAATAAATTAGAAAAAAATGAAATAGAAGTTGAGATTTTTTTGGTTATTTTCACTTCAAGATTTAAATACAGGTTTAAAGCAAATTTATCCGAGCAATCATTCGGTTTAAAGCAAATTTTCAACAAAATTTTGCGAGGCGATCATTCATTGGATGTTCTATCGGTCATCTACTCGGATTTTCAACAAAATTTTCTTGAGGGTCATTCATTGGATGTTACAGCCGGTCATCTACCCGATCGTCCACCAATGGTTGCCTACAAAATTTGATGAAAAGTTTAGCGCTCACTTGATTTAAAGCTCGCCTTCATTTGATATGGGTTTGAAGTCATGGTTGGAGCAGAAAAAGAGGCGTGTTAAGCGTTGGAAGCGTTCTAACAAATAAAAAATTTACACATATCATGCAACATCATTATACATGCAATCATGAAAATATTTTAAAGGTTGGAATCGCCTATTTAAGCTTGTTCTTCTCAACTTTTGGAAGGGTGTGTATGTTTTGGATGAGGCGTTGTCCTCAGTTGAGAGGGTTCTCTTGAGGGCATTTTGGTAAATTTACACCAATAAGGGTTTCAAACATACCCGTGAAACCCATTTTGTCGGGCGTGGCTAATTGACCCTAATTTGTTGGGGCGTGGCTAAATTAGCCTAAGTTTTCCTTCTAGCGATTGCCTTAGAAAATAAAGGGAGGGAAAGTGAATGAAAATGTTGTTTTATTTTGGATATGATTTATATAGTCATTCACATTTTATTTTATTTTATTTATTTATTTATTCTAATTTATAAACCAAGCATAAAGTGAAAAAATACAAGGAAAGTACATGCAAGTTGAAATTAGGGAAAAAATTACAAATACATTAGCGATGTAAGTGTGTACGTGGCAGGGATGTCAATGGAGGTTAATGGGGTGCATATTAATTCCCCATCCCTATTCCCTATAATAATTTTCCACATTCCCCAATCGTATTACCCTCCCCATCTCTAATGGGTTTGGATTTCCCTAACCCAACATGACCCTTTTTTTTTTTCATTTCAAGGTTCACAACCAAAGCTAAATATATATTCAATCTTATTTTTTTATTTGGCTCGACAATAAAATCAAATACACATTAATTAATTAAAAGTTTGTTTTATAATAATCAAATAAGTTCACAGAACATGAGATAAATTGTTTCATATATTTATATAACAAAATCAATGCAGGTTAAAGACATTCTAATAAAATAATGTTGTTGTAATTTGGAGATGAACGATCCATCTTCTCTCCCTTCTCTTCTCTCTCCAGGTCTCCAATAACCATGTATGTCTGGTATGTTCCTCTTTATCTCCTCATTGAGTTGCTTTTCTTTTTTCCATTTGGTACGTATTGGGGGATAATGGGCACCCATATCATTAAGCAAATTTATTGAATTTAAGTCAAGTTTCATTGGATTAATGTAGTCTCTGTCTTGTTGATGAAATTTTGGTGGTAAATGGGTGTTCATTACTTCATTCATTTGGTTTGTTTTAGTTTCTTGAAGATGAGATGAAAGATTATCCTATTTTAAATAATCTATTTTGAATTCCTCCTTTGCTTTCTTCTGATTGCATCTTGCAAGCTTTACAAGTATGAATCAAAACCTCTCAATACTTATATATATAGCCATTTTCTAAATTGCTTTAAACTAATTGCTATCAATTTTTTAGATTGTTAGGTGAAATCTCATCCAATGGAGCAATTGATGAAATCTAGAGTAGCTATAAGAACTAAAAAGGATTCAAATCTTAATTGATCTTGTAAATTAAATCTGAGAAATTTCTCTAGAATTTTGTAAACACACACACAAGAAGTGAGTTTAAAAAAATCGGCAAGAAAAGCAGCAGATCACAATGATCATGAAGAATTAATTACATGATCGAAAACACAAGCCAGTTAAACCCGGTGAAACCGATGAATTGTTGAGGGATTTCATGTATGTTTAGAAACAAATCAATGAAATCTGTCTTTAATTTCGATAAACAAAAGAGAGAGAACAAGAGAAGCGAGAGAGAAACTCACCAGCCGAAAAACCAAGTGGTAAGCAAGCGGAGATCGCGCCCTTTGGATCGTTGCTTATGCAAATCACCGTATTTGGAGTGAGAAGATCCGGTGATCTTTGGAATGAAATCTGCTTAGGCACCTTTGTGCGAATGAGAAGAGAACCTAGTTCTAAACACAACATATGGGGAAATGTCGGTAGCCCATCTCGACCCATATCCTATGAAAACACCATAATTATTAGATTGATAATTAAAAAAATCATATATGTGAATTGGGTTTTCATGGATATCCATAGGATAAGTTCCTATTGCCATTCTTTTCTGTGGAGGAGTGTAAATAAAAGGGTGTGGGGGTATAAGTATCACTTGCGTATTTCCATGTGTTGGTAATTTTTTTTTTCAAACTCCAACCTCCATATAGTTTCTCAAAGTACAAAATCTATACGTCCCGTTTGTTTTTAGAGATAGAACGAGGTAATTGATAGTGAGGGGATTAATAAAATTGTGTTTATTTTAATGATAGTTGTTAGTGTGGGGATTGTTAAATTAACTTTATATAAAATAAAAATAAAATAATAAAACAAATAAAATTATGATTTTTAGTTAGGGCAAAACACCAATAAATCTCAAATTTTAATTTGTTAAACCATTTGGTCCTGCCTTTTATTTTGTAGACTAATAAGTCTTATTTGAATGTTAAAAGCTCACTATAGGCCTTTTTTAGATTTCCCTCCTTTTCGAACATCAGCAACATTAACTACACCAACAACATCATCAGCATCAACTTCATCATCAAACATCATCAACATTGATCAAACATCAATTACATCATCAAACATCATCAACATCACCGGCATCATAAATCTCATATTGAAATGTTACTCCATCTAGTCCATAGTTTTTTTTTGTAAACCATTTAGTCCTTTTTATATTTGGTATGGTATCTTGTTATATTTTATATTTGGCATGGTATCTTTGTTTGTTATATTGTATAAACATCAATATATTGTATCCCATATTGATGTATGATGATGTTTGATGAGGTTGAAGATGTAGTTGATGTTTGATGATGTTCACAATGTTGGTGATGTTGATTATGTATGATGATGTTGATGATTTTTTATGATGTTGGTGATGTTGATGATGTTTGATGATGTAGTTGATGTTTTATGATGTTGGTGATGTTTGATGATGTAGTTGATGTTTGATCAATGTTGATGATGTTTTATGATGTTGATAATGTTTGATGATGGAGTTAATGTTGATGATATTGTTGGTGTAGTTAATGTTGCTGATGTTCGAAAAGGAGGGAAATCTAAAAAAGGCCTATAGTGAGCTTTTAACATTCAAATAGGACTTATTAATCTACAAAATAAAAGGTAGGACCAAATGGTTTAACAAATTAAAATTTGAGATTTATTGGTGTTTTGCCCTAACTAAAAATCATAATTTTATTTGTTTTATTATTTTATATTTATTTTATATAAAGTTAATTTAACAATCCCCACACTAACAACTATCATTAAAATAAACACAATTTTATTAATCCATTCACTATCAATTACCTCATTCTATCTCACGAAAACAAAGCGGAATATATAGATTTTTGTACTTTGAGAAACTATATGGAGGTTGGAGTTTGAAAAAAATTATCAACACATGGAGATCATGAAGTGATACTTATACCCCCACATCTTTTTTTACACTCCATCACGAGAAAAGAATGGCAATAGGAATCTATCCTATGGATATCCATGAAAACCGACCCACATATATGATTTTTTTAATTATCAATTGAGTAATTAAGTGGTGTTTTCATAGGATATGGGTCGGGATGGGCACCCACCCATTTCTCCATATGTTGTGTTTAGAACTAGGGTTCTTTTCTCATTCACACAGTGAGCCTAAGCAGATTTCATTCCAGCATCACTCGGATCTTCTCACCCCAGCATTGGCGATTTGCGAAACAACGATCTAATGTGGCGATCTCCGTCGACGCTTACCACGGTGGTTCTCCGACGTGGTGAGTTTCTCTCTCTCGTTCTCTCTTGTTCTCTATCTGTTTTGTTTAATGAAATTAAAGACAGATTTCATTGATTTGTTGCTGAACATAAATGAAATCCCTCAACAATTCACTGGTTTCACTGGTTTAATCTGGGTTTGTGTTTTCGATCATGTAATTAATTCTTCATGATCATTGTGATACATTTTAGTTTTTCTTGCGATTTTTTGAACTCACTTCTTGTGTGTGTGTTTACAAAATTCTAGAAATTTCTCGGTATTTAATTCTGATCTTGAATTAAGATTTGAATCCTTTTAGTTCTTATAGCTACTCCAGATTCCATCAATTCTGCTTCCGATGGATGAATTTCAGCGAACAATCTGAAATTGATAGCAAATTGGTTTAAAGCAATTCAAAAAATGGCTATATATATATAAGTATTGAGAGGTTTTGATTCATACTTGTAAAGCTTGCAAGATGCAATGTAAGAAAGCAAAAAGGAGAATTCAAAGCAGTTATTTAAAATAAGGGTAATCTTCATCTCATCTTGATTAAACTAAAAACAAACCAAATGAATGAGTAATGAACACCCATTTACCAGTCAAAATTTCATCCTTGATCACGAGACTACATTAATCCAATGAAACTTGACTTCTAAATTCAATAAATTTGCTTAATGATCTGGGTGCCCATTATCTCCCAAATCTGACCAAATGGAAAAAAAAAAAAAGCAACTCAATGAGGAGACAAAGAGGAACATACTGTACACACGTGGTTATTGGCTGGAGAGAGAGAGAAAGAGAAGATGGTGGTTCATCTCCAAATTACAACAACATTATTTTATTAGAATGTCTTTAGCTGATTGATTTTGTTATATAAATATATGAAAACAATTTTATCTCATGTTCTTGTGAGCTTATTTGATTATTTTAAAACAAACTTTTTAATTAATTAATGTGTATTTGATTTTGTTGTTGAGCCAAATAAAAAAAATAAGATTGAATGTATATTTAGCTTTGGTTGTGAACCTTGAAATGAAAAAAAAAAAGAAAAAAAAAAGGGTCATGTTGGGTTGGGGAAATCCAAACCCATTAGGAGATGGGGAGAGTAATACAATTGGGGAATTTGGAAAAATAATTATAGGGGAATGGGGATGGGGAATTAATATGCACCCCATTAACCTCCATTGCCATCCTTAACCACAGACACACTTACATCGCTCATGTATTTGTAATTTTTTCCCTTAATTTCAACTTGCATGTACTTTCCCCTTGTATTTTTTCACTTTGTGTTTGATTCATAAATTAGAATAAATAAATAAATAAATAAAATAAAATGTGAATGAATATATAAATCATATCCAAAATAAAACAACATTTTTATTCACTTCCCCCCCTTTATTTTCTAAGGCACCGTTTAGGAAGGAAAACTTGGGCTAATTTAGCCACGTCCCGACAATTTAGGCTGAATTAGCCACGTCCAGACAAAATGGGTTTCACGAATATGTTTGAAACCCTTATTGGTGTAAATTTACCAAAATGCCCTAAAGAGAACCCTCTGTCGAGGGACAATGCCTCATCAAACACACATACCCTTAGAAAGAGAAGAACAAAAGCGAAATAGGCGGTCGGAAAAGACCCGTGGCGATAACGACATCTGAATGACTTTCCCGAAGGTGATACGGCACGGTCTGCATCATGACAAACCAGAACCAACTCTCTCAAACACATACCGATCTGTGGTAATGCTTTATGGCCTATCACGGTTTCGTTTTAAGCTACTTCCAATCTGCATAGTATGGGTTCATAACTGACATCGGTTCATGGCCAAGTCTGTTTTCTTCTGATCATGATTGGGTTGATTAAACTACATTACACACACATTTAGAAATGACTAGATATATAAGTATATATATATCTACTGTGAAAAAGAATATTTCGGATCTGTTCTTATGTTAAAAATCCATTGGGTTATCACGGAATATTGCGATTCTGACTCACATTTTAGGCGGATATGTATATATATATATATAAAATATATATCTGTTCTTATTTATATCTATTCTTATTTATGAAAATCATCTGTAAAATACATTCGGTTTGGGTTCATTACGGTTAGTAACCAAAATACATTTGGGCGGATATATATATATAAGCTAGGAAAATTTATCCATAAATCCTATTTTCACGAAAAAAGTTGAACCATTTAGTCCTAAAGTTTTCTTATGCAGCCATTTAGTCCCATTTTATTTTTGGTAAGGTTGTTTTATTTAATAATCATCATCGGCACCAACATTAGTCATCAAATAAGGATCGAACATCACCAACATATATACCCATTTGAATGTTAAGACCATTTATCAACATGATTCATCAAACATTGATAATCATTATTCATCAAACATTAAGATCTAGCGAACATCAAAACATCGCCATCAACATCAACATTATCAAACATCATCATCAACATTAACATCACAACAAAATATTAGATCCAGCGAACGCATCAACATCATCGCCAACATCATAATACCATCAACATTAAGATCGGCCTTTTCCCGACAAAGCGTTGTAGGCGATTACTGCGAATACCTGGCGAAGAGGTCCCGCGATCTCATGGCGGTGAAATCTTTGGATCGGAAGTTATTGGATCAGCGGCCGATGTGTTGATGATGTTGATCGATAATAAACTCTTGGATCGATATTTCTCGACAGCTACAAAAGGCTTTTCGGCGTTGTTTCTAACCCTAAGGAATGGAGCCAGCGAAAAAGAAATACTGTGGAGCATTAAGGAATGGAGATAGAGCAAGAAAGAACAAAGAGAGAAGGCCTTCGTATCTGGCGGCGAAAAGCTGACATGACGAGCAAGAAGCGGCGGCTTGCGATACCCAGTGGCAAACAAAAGTGGTAATGGCCGATCCAGGAAAGAGTGAAAAACAGCAGACGATGAATGAAAATGAGATGGATTGAGGGGGTGTGAATTAGGTTTAATGAAAATGATTATGTGTGGACATTTTGATATATTCAATCCAATAGGTTGAAGAGTGGTATTATATCCATCAATTAGTGTATTAATATTAATAACCCATATCCAATAATGATATTGTTGTGATGTTTGGTGTTGTGTTGTTGTATTTGTTGATGATGTGATGGCGTTTGAATGTTGATGATGATGATGTTGTGATGTTTGATGTTGTTTTGATGATGATGTTTGTGATGTTTGATGTTGTTTTGATGATGATGATGATGATGTTGTGATGTCATTTTGATGTTGTTTTGATGATGATGTTTGTGATGTTTGATGTTGTTTTTGATGATGATGTTTGATGTTGTTTTGTACTTGATGATGTTGTTTTGATGGCCGATGATGGTGTTTGATGTATATACCCTCTATGGTCAATTTCCCTACAATGGGACCTTCAGGTCTATAAAAAAAAGAAAACTTTTAGGACTAAGCGAGTCATATAAGTTGTTAATTTGGAATTTATTGGTGCATTTTATTCTCAATATTATAAAATTATCCCCCTCCACTATCTTCTGGGTTTACTTTGCCCCCCAATATGGTTCATGGTGGAAATAGAAGATGCTTACCAAATGTAGTCCTATCTCACCTTATGTTCCGGTTCCACCAATTTGAGAATAAAATTATAAATTAAATAATAGATTGATAAATAATTAAATTGTAGTTTAGGATGAATTTGTAGATTGAAAAATATTTTTAACTATTTATCAAGCTTTATTTACATAAATATATAACATTAATTTACATAATATTTTAAATATATATAACTACTAATTTATAACAAAATTTCACATCTTAAATCTCTCTTCACGATCATTTTTAGTTTGATATTTTCATTATGAGATTAAAAATATATATGTATTAACTATAGGCGGAAAGGGAGTGATTTTTTGAAGATGAATGCATAAATTTTAAATTTAATCCGATGATAGCGAGATAGAAGCGGTGCATATTAATTACATTTACTAATCAATGCGTTTTTAATAAATTAGATAATATTTTGCACAATCTCATACCTACATTATTATCCCTTAATTGAAGCCACTCTAAGCTTTTATTTTTGCATGACTTTTATGTCGTGTTTTAAATAATGAATTTAGATTAAAAAATATAAAATCTTAATTATATTTCATTTATATTATTTTTTTTACATTTTTTTACAAAATTATAATTCAATTTTTTTAAAAATTAATATCCAGATTTATAATTCAACACAATACAAAATGTAGGGAGCACTTTATTACAAACAAACATTCCACTTTTTGCTATCGTCCGCATGCACACAAACCAACCAAGAAGTTGACATAACACTCACCAAACTCCACTTAGAAAAGTGTGTTTTAATGCAATCATCTATAATTGAATTTTATTGTGTACATTTTTATTTTTATTTTAACTTTTGATTCTTAAACATGAGAGTACACCAAACTCAATTCAATCAACTAAACCAAACCTACTCACACCTACATGTTGGAGGTTTTGGATAACCCTGTCCTAACAAATTTCACTACCAAACTCCAACTACTTCCAAATCATTAAATCGAGTTAATAAAATCTACACCCAAATTAGCTTTAACAAAGTCAGAAACTTACTTTATTTCTTTTGAAAAAGATTTTTAAGCCTTTCAAGTTTCAACTAGAGGAGGGTATGCATGTAGAAAGCACCATCACTTGATTGTTGGATCAGAAGTTAGGCTGGAATTATGAATATAGGGTATGCACAATGAAAGCACTATATGTGACTTGATTGTTGTTAGATTAAGATTGATTGAAATTATGAATATAGGGTATGCACAATGAAAGCACTATATGTAAACTTAATTGCTAAGATCAGGATTGGTTAAAATTATGAATATGGGATATATGCGATGACTTTATTCTTTGAATTAAGTTAGGCGAAATTCTAAATATGTGTGAATGAGTGATACAATTGTAAATAGATGTGATAAATTTACATTTTTATATATATATATATATTAATATTTTTGAATTAGTTAGTTGAATTGTTAAATTTATAAATTACATAAAATGTATTAATATATAAAAAAAGACTTTTTGGCTATTTTTGGCGGTGTTTGGGGAAGAAAAAAGCGGGAGCTTTTTTAATTTATTTTAACCACAAAAGACAAAATAGGCTATTTAATACCAAAAAACAAAAGCTTGTCCGACCCATAATGTCATTACCTGGCTCACTCTCTCTACAAAAAAGTCAAAAAAGCCAAAAAGCCAAAAAGTCCTTCCCAACCAAGCTTTTAGCTCGAGGCTAAAATAGTAAAAAAAACCCAAAAAAGTCAAAAAGTAAACCCTTTAGCTAATGAGAGCGTAAATATATTAATCTGGTGAAGTGCATTAGCAATTCCAACTATTGGAATGCTAATTACTCCTCTGATGGATTCATAGATTAAATGGTTTGATTTTAATTGATTTTCTAAAAATTGATTTTTTTTTATTTTTTAAATGTATTTTTTTATTTTTCGTGAATTTTTAAATATTTTTAGTAATTTTTTTACGTTTTTAGATGGAACATAACTTAGATATACTTAAAAGAATAAAATATTTATAAAAAAATATTTAAAAATTTTAATAAATACATAAGAATAAAAATATATAACTTAACTTATATATTTTTTTATATTATTTGATGAATTGTTTTTAAAAAAAATCATAAATATTATACTTTTTAGAATTAGTGTAATTTCTACGTGAGATACATTTAAAAAATAAAAATTGTTAAAAATATTAAAAAGGAAAATGAGTGGGACTACTAATTAATGCTACCACTAATGATGTCTTGATAGAGTCCCACCATGAATGATTTGATGTTTTTGGCCTTGGTGTTGTATTTTTTTTTCTTTTTTTTATTGAGTGCCATGTCATTGAGTGGTATTTTTAGAGCTCCAAAATTGCAGTGGTCTCTATCATTGTTGATATTAAAATTCTTAACTAAAACT